>JAZGTN010000217.1:0-534161 GCA_037783415.1 Leptasterias polaris | reverse complement strand
AATTGTGTCAAACTCTTTATTTTTTCATAACATTTACGACGGGTGAGTTTTTCTTGGTTACTTTAACTTGGTCCATTCGGTCGATCACTTGTCATGATCACTTGGTCAATTTATCACCTTCACTAGTGTTGTGCACTTGATCATCCGCTCACTTGGTCGCTATGCCGCTGGTCACTTACTACTTTGTCACTTCATCACCTGGACACGTGTTCACTTTGTAAGTTGGTCACTTGTTCTCTAATTGGTCACTTGGTCATAAAGTGCTTCGCGAAAACGGCAGCAGGTCGGGGAGAGAAAGGAACTTATTTTCCATCAGTAATGACTCGCTGCATAATGTTTTGAAATATGCTAATGATGGCAGACAACGTTGTCCATAAATATTAACAAAAGCCACGTGTTATTGCCTACGACCATACTACGTTGAATACACCGGTTCTCGTCCGATCACCGAAGTTAAGCAGCGTCGGGCCCGGTCAGTACTTGGATGGGAGACCGCCTGGGAATACCGGTGTCGTAGGCTTTTTTGTTAATAGTCAAACAGAGAGAGATATAATTTTTAAGCATTACAAATTGTGTCAAACTCTTTATTTTTTCATAACATTTACGACGGGTGAGTTTTTCTTGGTTACTTTAACTTGGTCCATTCGGTCGATCACTTGTCATGATCACTTGGTCAATTTATCACCTTCACTAGTGTTGTGCACTTGATCATCCGCTCACTTGGTCGCTATGCCGCTGGTCACTTACTACTTTGTCACTTCATCACCTGGACACGTGTTCACTTTGTAAGTTGGTCACTTGTTCTCTAATTGGTCACTTGGTCATAAAGTGCTTCGCGAAAACGGCAGCAGGTCGGGGAGAGAAAGGAACTTATTTTCCATCAGTAATGACTCGCTGCATAATGTTTTGAAATATGCTAATGATGGCAGACAACGTTGTCCATAAATATTAACAAAAGCCACGTGTTATTGCCTACGACCATACTACGTTGAATACACCGGTTTCTCGTCCGATCACCGAAGTTAAGCAGCGTCGGGCCCGGTCAGTACTTGGATGGGAGACCGCCTGGGAATACCGGGTGTCGTAGGCTTTTTTGTTAATAGTCAAACAGAGAGAGATATAATTTTTAAGCATTACAAATTGTGTCAAACTCTTTATTTTTTCATAACATTTACGACGGGTGAGTTTTTCTTGGTTACTTTAACTTGGTCCATTCGGTCGATCACTTGTCATGATCACTTGGTCAATTTATCACCTTCACTAGTGTTGTGCACTTGATCATCCGCTCACTTGGTCGCTATGCCGCTGGTCACTTACTACTTTGTCACTTCATCACCTGGACACGTGTTCACTTTGTAAGTTGGTCACTTGTTCTCTAATTGGTCACTTGGTCATAAAGTGCTTCGCGAAAACGGCAGCAGGTCGGGGAGAGAAAGGAACTTATTTTCCATCAGTAATGACTCGCTGCATAATGTTTTGAAATATGCTAATGATGGCAGACAACGTTGTCCATAAATATTAACAAAAGCCACGTGTTATTGCCTACGACCATACTACGTTGAATACACCGGTTCTCGTCCGATCACCGAAGTTAAGCAGCGTCGGGCCCGGTCAGTACTTGGATGGGAGACCGCCTGGGAATACCGGGTGTCGTAGGCTTTTTTGTTAATAGTCAAACAGAGAGAGATATAATTTTTAAGCATTACAAATTGTGTCAAACTCTTTATTTTTTCATAACATTTACGACGGGTGAGTTTTTCTTGGTTACTTTAACTTGGTCCATTCGGTCGATCACTTGTCATGATCACTTGGTCAATTTATCACCTTCACTAGTGTTGTGCACTTGATCATCCGCTCACTTGGTCGCTATGCCGCTGGTCACTTACTACTTTGTCACTTCATCACCTGGACACGTGTTCACTTTGTAAGTTGGTCACTTGTTCTCTAATTGGTCACTTGGTCATAAAGTGCTTCGCGAAAACGGCAGCAGGTCGGGGAGAGAAAGGAACTTATTTTCCATCAGTAATGACTCGCTGCATAATGTTTTGAAATATGCTAATGATGGCAGACAACGTTGTCCATAAATATTAACAAAAGCCACGTGTTATTGCCTACGACCATACTACGTTGAATACACCGGTTCTCGTCCGATCACCGAAGTTAAGCAGCGTCGGGCCCGGTCAGTACTTGGATGGGAGACCGCCTGGGAATACCGGGTGTCGTAGGCTTTTTTGTTAATAGTCAAACAGAGAGAGATATAATTTTTAAGCATTACAAATTGTGTCAAACTCTTTATTTTTTCATAACATTTACGACGGGTGAGTTTTTCTTGGTTACTTTAACTTGGTCCATTCGGTCGATCACTTGTCATGATCACTTGGTCAATTTATCACCTTCACTAGTGTTGTGCACTTGATCATCCGCTCACTTGGTCGCTATGCCGCTGGTCACTTACTACTTTGTCACTTCATCACCTGGACACGTGTTCACTTTGTAAGTTGGTCACTTGTTCTCTAATTGGTCACTTGGTCATAAAGTGCTTCGCGAAAACGGCAGCAGGTCGGGGAGAGAAAGGAACTTATTTTCCATCAGTAATGACTCGCTGCATAATGTTTTGAAATATGCTAATGATGGCAGACAACGTTGTCCATAAATATTAACAAAAGCCACGTGTTATTGCCTACGACCATACTACGTTGAATACACCGGTTCTCGTCCGATCACCGAAGTTAAGCAGCGTCGGGCCCGGTCAGTACTTGGATGGGAGACCGCCTGGGAATACCGGGTGTCGTAGGCTTTTTTGTTAATAGTCAAACAGAGAGAGATATAATTTTTAAGCATTACAAATTGTGTCAAACTCTTTATTTTTTCATAACATTTACGACGGGTGAGTTTTTCTTGGTTACTTTAACTTGGTCCATTCGGTCGATCACTTGTCATGATCACTTGGTCAATTTATCACCTTCACTAGTGTTGTGCACTTGATCATCCGCTCACTTGGTCGCTATGCCGCTGGTCACTTACTACTTTGTCACTTCATCACCTGGACACGTGTTCACTTTGTAAGTTGGTCACTTGTTCTCTAATTGGTCACTTGGTCATAAAGTGCTTCGCGAAAACGGCAGCAGGTCGGGGAGAGAAAGGAACTTATTTTCCATCAGTAATGACTCGCTGCATAATGTTTTGAAATATGCTAATGATGGCAGACAACGTTGTCCATAAATATTAACAAAAGCCACGTGTTATTGCCTACGACCATACTACGTTGAATACACCGGTTCTCGTCCGATCACCGAAGTTAAGCAGCGTCGGGCCCGGTCAGTACTTGGATGGGAGACCGCCTGGGAATACCGGGTGTCGTAGGCTTTTTTGTTAATAGTCAAACAGAGAGAGATATAATTTTTAAGCATTACAAATTGTGTCAAACTCTTTATTTTTTCATAACATTTACGACGGGTGAGTTTTTCTTGGTTACTTTAACTTGGTCCATTCGGTCGATCACTTGTCATGATCACTTGGTCAATTTATCACCTTCACTAGTGTTGTGCACTTGATCATCCGCTCACTTGGTCGCTATGCCGCTGGTCACTTACTACTTTGTCACTTCATCACCTGGACACGTGTTCACTTTGTAAGTTGGTCACTTGTTCTCTAATTGGTCACTTGGTCATAAAGTGCTTCGCGAAAACGGCAGCAGGTCGGGGAGAGAAAGGAACTTATTTTCCATCAGTAATGACTCGCTGCATAATGTTTTGAAATATGCTAATGATGGCAGACAACGTTGTCCATAAATATTAACAAAAGCCACGTGTTATTGCCTACGACCATACTACGTTGAATACACCGGTTCTCGTCCGATCACCGAAGTTAAGCAGCGTCGGGCCCGGTCAGTACTTGGATGGGAGACCGCCTGGGAATACCGGGTGTCGTAGGCTTTTTTGTTAATAGTCAAACAGAGAGAGATATAATTTTTAAGCATTACAAATTGTGTCAAACTCTTTATTTTTTCATAACATTTACGACGGGTGAGTTTTTCTTGGTTACTTTAACTTGGTCCATTCGGTCGATCACTTGTCATGATCACTTGGTCAATTTATCACCTTCACTAGTGTTGTGCACTTGATCATCCGCTCACTTGGTCGCTATGCCGCTGGTCACTTACTACTTTGTCACTTCATCACCTGGACACGTGTTCACTTTGTAAGTTGGTCACTTGTTCTCTAATTGGTCACTTGGTCATAAAGTGCTTCGCGAAAACGGCAGCAGGTCGGGGAGAGAAAGGAACTTATTTTCCATCAGTAATGACTCGCTGCATAATGTTTTGAAATATGCTAATGATGGCAGACAACGTTGTCCATAAATATTAACAAAAGCCACGTGTTATTGCCTACGACCATACTACGTTGAATACACCGGTTCTCGTCCGATCACCGAAGTTAAGCAGCGTCGGGCCCGGTCAGTACTTGGATGGGAGACCGCCTGGGAATACCGGGTGTCGTAGGCTTTTTTGTTAATAGTCAAACAGAGAGAGATATAATTTTTAAGCATTACAAATTGTGTCAAACTCTTTATTTTTTCATAACATTTACGACGGGTGAGTTTTTCTTGGTTACTTTAACTTGGTCCATTCGGTCGATCACTTGTCATGATCACTTGGTCAATTTATCACCTTCACTAGTGTTGTGCACTTGATCATCCGCTCACTTGGTCGCTATGCCGCTGGTCACTTACTACTTTGTCACTTCATCACCTGGACACGTGTTCACTTTGTAAGTTGGTCACTTGTTCTCTAATTGGTCACTTGGTCATAAAGTGCTTCGCGAAAACGGCAGCAGGTCGGGGAGAGAAAGGAACTTATTTTCCATCAGTAATGACTCGCTGCATAATGTTTTGAAATATGCTAATGATGGCAGACAACGTTGTCCATAAATATTAACAAAAGCCACGTGTTATTGCCTACGACCATACTACGTTGAATACACCGGTTCTCGTCCGATCACCGAAGTTAAGCAGCGTCGGGCCCGGTCAGTACTTGGATGGGAGACCGCCTGGGAATACCGGGTGTCGTAGGCTTTTTTGTTAATAGTCAAACAGAGAGAGATATAATTTTTAAGCATTACAAATTGTGTCAAACTCTTTATTTTTTCATAACATTTACGACGGGTGAGTTTTTCTTGGTTACTTTAACTTGGTCCATTCGGTCGATCACTTGTCATGATCACTTGGTCAATTTATCACCTTCACTAGTGTTGTGCACTTGATCATCCGCTCACTTGGTCGCTATGCCGCTGGTCACTTACTACTTTGTCACTTCATCACCTGGACACGTGTTCACTTTGTAAGTTGGTCACTTGTTCTCTAATTGGTCACTTGGTCATAAAGTGCTTCGCGAAAACGGCAGCAGGTCGGGGAGAGAAAGGAACTTATTTTCCATCAGTAATGACTCGCTGCATAATGTTTTGAAATATGCTAATGATGGCAGACAACGTTGTCCATAAATATTAACAAAAGCCACGTGTTATTGCCTACGACCATACTACGTTGAATACACCGGTTCTCGTCCGATCACCGAAGTTAAGCAGCGTCGGGCCCGGTCAGTACTTGGATGGGAGACCGCCTGGGAATACCGGGTGTCGTAGGCTTTTTTGTTAATAGTCAAACAGAGAGAGATATAATTTTTAAGCATTACAAATTGTGTCAAACTCTTTATTTTTTCATAACATTTACGACGGGTGAGTTTTTCTTGGTTACTTTAACTTGGTCCATTCGGTCGATCACTTGTCATGATCACTTGGTCAATTTATCACCTTCACTAGTGTTGTGCACTTGATCATCCGCTCACTTGGTCGCTATGCCGCTGGTCACTTACTACTTTGTCACTTCATCACCTGGACACGTGTTCACTTTGTAAGTTGGTCACTTGTTCTCTAATTGGTCACTTGGTCATAAAGTGCTTCGCGAAAACGGCAGCAGGTCGGGGAGAGAAAGGAACTTATTTTCCATCAGTAATGACTCGCTGCATAATGTTTTGAAATATGCTAATGATGGCAGACAACGTTGTCCATAAATATTAACAAAAGCCACGTGTTATTGCCTACGACCATACTACGTTGAATACACCGGTTCTCGTCCGATCACCGAAGTTAAGCAGCGTCGGGCCCGGTCAGTACTTGGATGGGAGACCGCCTGGGAATACCGGGTGTCGTAGGCTTTTTTGTTAATAGTCAAACAGAGAGAGATATAATTTTTAAGCATTACAAATTGTGTCAAACTCTTTATTTTTTCATAACATTTACGACGGGTGAGTTTTTCTTGGTTACTTTAACTTGGTCCATTCGGTCGATCACTTGTCATGATCACTTGGTCAATTTATCACCTTCACTAGTGTTGTGCACTTGATCATCCGCTCACTTGGTCGCTATGCCGCTGGTCACTTACTACTTTGTCACTTCATCACCTGGACACGTGTTCACTTTGTAAGTTGGTCACTTGTTCTCTAATTGGTCACTTGGTCATAAAGTGCTTCGCGAAAACGGCAGCAGGTCGGGGAGGGAGAGAAAGGAACTTATTTTCCATCAGTAATGACTCGCTGCATAATGTTTTGAAATATGCTAATGATGGCAGACAACGTTGTCCATAAATATTAACAAAAGCCACGTGTTATTGCCTACGACCATACTACGTTGAATACACCGGTTCTCGTCCGATCACCGAAGTTAAGCAGCGTCGGGCCCGGTCAGTACTTGGATGGGAGACCGCCTGGGAATACCGGGTGTCGTAGGCTTTTTTGTTAATAGTCAAACAGAGAGAGATATAATTTTTAAGCATTACAAATTGTGTCAAACTCTTTATTTTTTCATAACATTTACGACGGGTGAGTTTTTCTTGGTTACTTTAACTTGGTCCATTCGGTCGATCACTTGTCATGATCACTTGGTCAATTTATCACCTTCACTAGTGTTGTGCACTTGATCATCCGCTCACTTGGTCGCTATGCCGCTGGTCACTTACTACTTTGTCACTTCATCACCTGGACACGTGTTCACTTTGTAAGTTGGTCACTTGTTCTCTAATTGGTCACTTGGTCATAAAGTGCTTCGCGAAAACGGCAGCAGGTCGGGGAGGGAGAGAAAGGAACTTATTTTCCATCAGTAATGACTCGCTGCATAATGTTTTGAAATATGCTAATGATGGCAGACAACGTTGTCCATAAATATTAACAAAAGCCACGTGTTATTGCCTACGACCATACTACGTTGAATACACCGGTTCTCGTCCGATCACCGAAGTTAAGCAGCGTCGGGCCCGGTCAGTACTTGGATGGGAGACCGCCTGGGAATACCGGGTGTCGTAGGCTTTTTTGTTAATAGTCAAACAGAGAGAGATATAATTTTTAAGCATTACAAATTGTGTCAAACTCTTTATTTTTTCATAACATTTACGACGGGTGAGTTTTTCTTGGTTACTTTAACTTGGTCCATTCGGTCGATCACTTGTCATGATCACTTGGTCAATTTATCACCTTCACTAGTGTTGTGCACTTGATCATCCGATCACTTGGTCGCTATGCCGCTGGTCACTTACTACTTTGTCACTTCATCACCTGGACACGTGTTCACTTTGTAAGTTGGTCACTTGTTCTCTAATTGGTCACTTGGTCATAAAGTGCTTCGCGAAAACGGCAGCAGGTCGGGGAGGGAGAGAAAGGAACTTATTTTCCATCAGTAATGACTCGCTGCATAATGTTTTGAAATATGCTAATGATGGCAGACAACGTTGTCCATAAATATTAACAAAAGCCACGTGTTATTGCCTACGACCATACTACGTTGAATACACCGGTTCTCGTCCGATCACCGAAGTTAAGCAGCGTCGGGCCCGGTCAGTACTTGGATGGGAGACCGCCTGGGAATACCGGGTGTCGTAGGCTTTTTTGTTAATAGTCAAACAGAGAGAGATATAATTTTTAAGCATTACAAATTGTGTCAAACTCTTTATTTTTTCATAACATTTACGACGGGTGAGTTTTTCTTGGTTACTTTAACTTGGTCCATTCGGTCGATCACTTGTCATGATCACTTGGTCAATTTATCACCTTCACTAGTGTTGTGCACTTGATCATCCGATCACTTGGTCGCTATGCCGCTGGTCACTTACTACTTTGTCACTTCATCACCTGGACACGTGTTCACTTTGTAAGTTGGTCACTTGTTCTCTAATTGGTCACTTGGTCATAAAGTGCTTCGCGAAAACGGCAGCAGGTCGGGGAGGGAGAGAAAGGAACTTATTTTCCATCAGTAATGACTCGCTGCATAATGTTTTGAAATATGCTAATGATGGCAGACAACGTTGTCCATAAATATTAACAAAAGCCACGTGTTATTGCCTACGACCATACTACGTTGAATACACCGGTTCTCGTCCGATCACCGAAGTTAAGCAGCGTCGGGCCCGGTCAGTACTTGGATGGGAGACCGCCTGGGAATACCGGGTGTCGTAGGCTTTTTTGTTAATAGTCAAACAGAGAGAGATATAATTTTTAAGCATTACAAATTGTGTCAAACTCTTTATTTTTTCATAACATTTACGACGGGTGAGTTTTTCTTGGTTACTTTAACTTGGTCCATTCGGTCGATCACTTGTCATGATCACTTGGTCAATTTATCACCTTCACTAGTGTTGTGCACTTGATCATCCGATCACTTGGTCGCTATGCCGCTGGTCACTTACTACTTTGTCACTTCATCACCTGGACACGTGTTCACTTTGTAAGTTGGTCACTTGTTCTCTAATTGGTCACTTGGTCATAAAGTGCTTCGCGAAAACGGCAGCAGGTCGGGGAGGGAGAGAAAGGAACTTATTTTCCATCAGTAATGACTCGCTGCATAATGTTTTGAAATATGCTAATGATGGCAGACAACGTTGTCCATAAATATTAACAAAAGCCACGTGTTATTGCCTACGACCATACTACGTTGAATACACCGGTTCTCGTCCGATCACCGAAGTTAAGCAGCGTCGGGCCCGGTCAGTACTTGGATGGGAGACCGCCTGGGAATACCGGGTGTCGTAGGCTTTTTTGTTAATAGTCAAACAGAGAGAGATATAATTTTTAAGCATTACAAATTGTGTCAAACTCTTTATTTTTTCATAACATTTACGACGGGTGAGTTTTTCTTGGTTACTTTAACTTGGTCCATTCGGTCGATCACTTGTCATGATCACTTGGTCAATTTATCACCTTCACTAGTGTTGTGCACTTGATCATCCGATCACTTGGTCGCTATGCCGCTGGTCACTTACTACTTTGTCACTTCATCACCTGGACACGTGTTCACTTTGTAAGTTGGTCACTTGTTCTCTAATTGGTCACTTGGTCATAAAGTGCTTCGCGAAAACGGCAGCAGGTCGGGGAGGGAGAGAAAGGAACTTATTTTCCATCAGTAATGACTCGCTGCATAATGTTTTGAAATATGCTAATGATGGCAGACAACGTTGTCCATAAATATTAACAAAAGCCACATGTTATTGCCTACGACCATACTACGTTGAATACACCGGTTCTCGTCCGATCACCGAAGTTAAGCAGCGTCGGGCCCGGTCAGTACTTGGATGGGAGACCGCCTGGGAATACCGGGTGTCGTAGGCTTTTTTGTTAATAGTCAAACAGAGAGAGATATAATTTTTAAGCATTACAAATTGTGTCAAACTCTTTATTTTTTCATAACATTTACGACGGGTGAGTTTTTCTTGGTTACTTTAACTTGGTCCATTCGGTCGATCACTTGTCATGATCACTTGGTCAATTTATCACCTTCACTAGTGTTGTGCACTTGATCATCCGATCACTTGGTCGCTATGCCGCTGGTCACTTACTACTTTGTCACTTCATCACCTGGACACGTGTTCACTTTGTAAGTTGGTCACTTGTTCTCTAATTGGTCACTTGGTCATAAAGTGCTTCGCGAAAACGGCAGCAGGTCGGGGAGGGAGAGAAAGGAACTTATTTTCCATCAGTAATGACTCGCTGCATAATGTTTTGAAATATGCTAATGATGGCAGACAACGTTGTCCATAAATATTAACAAAAGCCACGCGTTATTGCCTACGACCATACTACGTTGAATACACCGGTTCTCGTCCGATCACCGAAGTTAAGCAGCGTCGGGCCCGGTCAGTACTTGGATGGGAGACCGCCTGGGAATACCGGGTGTCGTAGGCTTTTTTGTTAATAGTCAAACAGAGAGAGATATAATTTTTAAGCATTACAAATTGTGTCAAACTCTTTATTTTTTCATAACATTTACGACGGGTGAGTTTTTCTTGGTTACTTTAACTTGGTCCATTCGGTCGATCACTTGTCATGATCACTTGGTCAATTTATCACCTTCACTAGTGTTGTGCACTTGATCATCCGATCACTTGGTCGCTATGCCGCTGGTCACTTACTACTTTGTCACTTCATCACCTGGACACGTGTTCACTTTGTAAGTTGGTCACTTGTTCTCTAATTGGTCACTTGGTCATAAAGTGCTTCGCGAAAACGGCAGCAGGTCGGGGAGGGAGAGAAAGGAACTTATTTTCCATCAGTAATGACTCGCTGCATAATGTTTTGAAATATGCTAATGATGGCAGACAACGTTGTCCATAAATATTAACAAAAGCCACGTGTTATTGCCTACGACCATACTACGTTGAATACACCGGTTCTCGTCCGATCACCGAAGTTAAGCAGCGTCGGGCCCGGTCAGTACTTGGATGGGAGACCGCCTGGGAATACCGGGTGTCGTAGGCTTTTTTGTTAATAGTCAAACAGAGAGAGATATAATTTTTAAGCATTACAAATTGTGTCAAACTCTTTATTTTTTCATAACATTTACGACGGGTGAGTTTTTCTTGGTTACTTTAACTTGGTCCATTCGGTCGATCACTTGTCATGATCACTTGGTCAATTTATCACCTTCACTAGTGTTGTGCACTTGATCATCCGATCACTTGGTCGCTATGCCGCTGGTCACTTACTACTTTGTCACTTCATCACCTGGACACGTGTTCACTTTGTAAGTTGGTCACTTGTTCTCTAATTGGTCACTTGGTCATAAAGTGCTTCGCGAAAACGGCAGCAGGTCGGGGAGGGAGAGAAAGGAACTTATTTTCCATCAGTAATGACTCGCTGCATAATGTTTTGAAATATGCTAATGATGGCAGACAACGTTGTCCATAAATATTAACAAAAGCCACGTGTTATTGCCTACGACCATACTACGTTGAATACACCGGTTCTCGTCCGATCACCGAAGGTAAGCAGCGTCGGGCCCGGTCAGTACTTGGATGGGAGACCGCCTGGGAATACCAGGTGTCGTAGGCTTTTTTGTTAATAGTCAAACAGAGAGAGATATAATTTTTAAGCATTACAAATTGTGTCAAACTCTTTATTTTTTCATAACATTTACGACGGGTGAGTTTTTCTTGGTTACTTTAACTTGGTCCATTCGGTCGATCACTTGTCATGATCACTTGGTCAATTTATCACCTTCACTAGTGTTGTGCACTTGATCATCCGATCACTTGGTCGCTATGCCGCTGGTCACTTACTACTTTGTCACTTCATCACCTGGACACGTGTTCACTTTGTAAGTTGGTCACTTGTTCTCTAATTGGTCACTTGGTCATAAAGTGCTTCGCGAAAACGGCAGCAGGTCGGGGAGGGAGAGAAAGGAACTTATTTTCCATCAGTAATGACTCGCTGCATAATGTTTTGAAATATGCTAATGATGGCAGACAACGTTGTCCATAAATATTAACAAAAGCCACGTGTTATTGCCTACGACCATACTACGTTGAATACACCGGTTCTCGTCCGATCACCGAAGTTAAGCAGCGTCGGGCCCGGTCAGTACTTGGATGGGAGACCGCCTGGGAATACCGGGTGTCGTAGGCTTTTTTGTTAATAGTCAAACAGAGAGAGATATAATTTTTAAGCATTACAAATTGTGTCAAACTCTTTATTTTTTCATAACATTTACGACGGGTGAGTTTTTCTTGGTTACTTTAACTTGGTCCATTCGGTCGATCACTTGTCATGATCACTTGGTCAATTTATCACCTTCACTAGTGTTGTGCACTTGATCATCCGATCACTTGGTCGCTATGCCGCTGGTCACTTACTACTTTGTCACTTCATCACCTGGACACGTGTTCACTTTGTAAGTTGGTCACTTGTTCTCTAATTGGTCACTTGGTCATAAAGTGCTTCGCGAAAACGGCAGCAGGTCGGGGAGGGAGAGAAAGGAACTTATTTTCCATCAGTAATGACTCGCTGCATAATGTTTTGAAATATGCTAATGATGGCAGACAACGTTGTCCATAAATATTAACAAAAGCCACGTGTTATTGCCTACGACCATACTACGTTGAATACACCGGTTCTCGTCCGATCACCGAAGTTAAGCAGCGTCGGGCCCGGTCAGTACTTGGATGGGAGACCGCCTGGGAATACCGGGTGTCGTAGGCTTTTTTGTTAATAGTCAAACAGAGAGAGATATAATTTTTAAGCATTACAAATTGTGTCAAACTCTTTATTTTTTCATAACATTTACGACGGGTGAGTTTTTCTTGGTTACTTTAACTTGGTCCATTCGGTCGATCACTTGTCATGATCACTTGGTCAATTTATCACCTTCACTAGTGTTGTGCACTTGATCATCCGATCACTTGGTCGCTATGCCGCTGGTCACTTACTACTTTGTCACTTCATCACCTGGACACGTGTTCACTTTGTAAGTTGGTCACTTGTTCTCTAATTGGTCACTTGGTCATAAAGTGCTTCGCGAAAACGGCAGCAGGTCGGGGAGGGAGAGAAAGGAACTTATTTTCCATCAGTAATGACTCGCTGCATAATGTTTTGAAATATGCTAATGATGGCAGACAACGTTGTCCATAAATATTAACAAAAGCCACGTGTTATTGCCTACGACCATACTACGTTGAATACACCGGTTCTCGTCCGATCACCGAAGGTAAGCAGCGTCGGGCCCGGTCAGTACTTGGATGGGAGACCGCCTGGGAATACCGGGTGTCGTAGGCTTTTTTGTTAATAGTCAAACAGAGAGAGATATAATTTTTAAGCATTACAAATTGTGTCAAACTCTTTATTTTTTCATAACATTTACGACGGGTGAGTTTTTCTTGGTTACTTTAACTTGGTCCATTCGGTCGATCACTTGTCATGATCACTTGGTCAATTTATCACCTTCACTAGTGTTGTGCACTTGATCATCCGATCACTTGGTCGCTATGCCGCTGGTCACTTACTACTTTGTCACTTCATCACCTGGACACGTGTTCACTTTGTAAGTTGGTCACTTGTTCTCTAATTGGTCACTTGGTCATAAAGTGCTTCGCGAAAACGGCAGCAGGTCGGGGAGGGAGAGAAAGGAACTTATTTTCCATCAGTAATGACTCGCTGCATAATGTTTTGAAATATGCTAATGATGGCAGACAACGTTGTCCATAAATATTAACAAAAGCCACGTGTTATTGCCTACGACCATACTACGTTGAATACACCGGTTCTCGTCCGATCACCGAAGGTAAGCAGCGTCGGGCCCGGTCAGTACTTGGATGGGAGACCGCCTGGGAATACCGGGTGTCGTAGGCTTTTTTGTTAATAGTCAAACAGAGAGAGATATAATTTTTAAGCATTACAAATTGTGTCAAACTCTTTATTTTTTCATAACATTTACGACGGGTGAGTTTTTCTTGGTTACTTTAACTTGGTCCATTCGGTCGATCACTTGTCATGATCACTTGGTCAATTTATCACCTTCACTAGTGTTGTGCACTTGATCATCCGATCACTTGGTCGCTATGCCGCTGGTCACTTACTACTTTGTCACTTCATCACCTGGACACGTGTTCACTTTGTAAGTTGGTCACTTGTTCTCTAATTGGTCACTTGGTCATAAAGTGCTTCGCGAAAAAGGCAGCAAGTCGGTTTTGGGGTAAAAGAACATTTTTCGTGTGTTTTCTTTTCTGGGGTACGTTCCAAAATGTCTAGTTTGGTCCTTGTGCGAATGTTGTTCAGCTTCATTGATTGGCCTCTTAGCGATGTGTTCGGGGAGAGAAAGGAACTTATTTTCCATCAGTAATGACTCGCTGCATAATGTTTTGAAATATGCTAATGATGGCAGACAATGTTGTCCATAAATATTAACAAAAGCCACGTGTTATTGCCTACGACCATACTACGTTGAATACACCGGTTCTCGTCCGATCACCGAAGTTAAGCAGCGTCGGGCCCGGTCAGTACTTGGATGGGAGACCGCCTGGGAATACCGGGTGTCGTAGGCTTTTTTGTTAATAGTCAAACAGAGAGAGATATAATTTTTAAGCATTACAAATTGTGTCAAACTCTTTATTTTTTCATAACATTTACGACGGGTGAGTTTTTCTTGGTTACTTTAACTTGGTCCATTCGGTCGATCACTTGTCATGATCACTTGGTCAATTTATCACCTTCACTAGTGTTGTGCACTTGATCATCCGATCACTTGGTCGCTATGCCGCTGGTCACTTACTACTTTGTCACTTCATCACCTGGACACGTGTTCACTTTGTAAGTTGGTCACTTGTTCTCTAATTGGTAACTTGGTCATAAAGTGCTTCGCGAAAACGGCAGCAGGTCGGGGAGGGAGAGAAAGGAACTTATTTTCCATCAGTAATGACTCGCTGCATAATGTTTTGAAATATGCTAATGATGGCAGACAACGTTGTCCATAAATATTAACAAAAGCCACGTGTTATTGCCTACGACCATACTACGTTGAATACACCGGTTCTCGTCCGATCACCGAAGTTAAGCAGCGTCGGGCCCGGTCAGTACTTGGATGGGAGACCGCCTGGGAATACCGGGTGTCGTAGGCTTTTTTGTTAATAGTCAAACAGAGAGAGATATAATTTTTAAGCATTACAAATTGTGTCAAACTCTTTATTTTTTCATAACATTTACGACGGGTGAGTTTTTCTTGGTTACTTTAACTTGGTCCATTCGGTCGATCACTTGTCATGATCACTTGGTCAATTTATCACCTTCACTAGTGTTGTGCACTTGATCATCCGATCACTTGGTCGCTATGCCGCTGGTCACTTACTACTTTGTCACTTCATCACCTGGACACGTGTTCACTTTGTAAGTTGGTCACTTGTTCTCTAATTGGTCACTTGGTCATAAAGTGCTTCGCGAAAACGGCAGCAGGTCGGGGAGGGAGAGAAAGGAACTTATTTTCCATCAGTAATGACTCGCTGCATAATGTTTTGAAATATGCTAATGATGGCAGACAACGTTGTCCATAAATATTAACAAAAGCCACGTGTTATTGCCTACGACCATACTACGTTGAATACACCGGTTCTCGTCCGATCACCGAAGTTAAGCAGCGTCGGGCCCGGTCAGTACTTGGATGGGAGACCGCCTGGGAATACCGGGTGTCGTAGGCTTTTTTGTTAATAGTCAAACAGAGAGAGATATAATTTTTAAGCATTACAAATTGTGTCAAACTCTTTATTTTTTCATAACATTTACGACGGGTGAGTTTTTCTTGGTTACTTTAACTTGGTCCATTCGGTCGATCACTTGTCATGATCACTTGGTCAATTTATCACCTTCACTAGTGTTGTGCACTTGATCATCCGATCACTTGGTCGCTATGCCGCTGGTCACTTACTACTTTGTCACTTCATCACCTGGACACGTGTTCACTTTGTAAGTTGGTCACTTGTTCTCTAATTGGTCACTTGGTCATAAAGTGCTTCGCGAAAACGGCAGCAGGTCGGGGAGGGAGAGAAAGGAACTTATTTTCCATCAGTAATGACTCGCTGCATAATGTTTTGAAATATGCTAATGATGGCAGACAACGTTGTCCATAAATATTAACAAAAGCCACGTGTTATTGCCTACGACCATACTACGTTGAATACACCGGTTCTCGTCCGATCACCGAAGTTAAGCAGCGTCGGGCCCGGTCAGTACTTGGATGGGAGACCGCCTGGGAATACCGGGTGTCGTAGGCTTTTTTGTTAATAGTCAAACAGAGAGAGATATAATTTTTAAGCATTACAAATTGTGTCAAACTCTTTATTTTTTCATAACATTTACGACGGGTGAGTTTTTCTTGGTTACTTTAACTTGGTCCATTCGGTCGATCACTTGTCATGATCACTTGGTCAATTTATCACCTTCACTAGTGTTGTGCACTTGATCATCCGATCACTTGGTCGCTATGCCGCTGGTCACTTACTACTTTGTCACTTCATCACCTGGACACGTGTTCACTTTGTAAGTTGGTCACTTGTTCTCTAATTGGTCACTTGGTCATAAAGTGCTTCGCGAAAACGGCAGCAGGTCGGGGAGGGAGAGAAAGGAACTTATTTTCCATCAGTAATGACTCGCTGCATAATGTTTTGAAATATGCTAATGATGGCAGACAACGTTGTCCATAAATATTAACAAAAGCCACGTGTTATTGCCTACGACCATACTACGTTGAATACACCGGTTCTCGTCCGATCACCGAAGTTAAGCAGCGTCGGGCCCGGTCAGTACTTGGATGGGAGACCGCCTGGGAATACCGGGTGTCGTAGGCTTTTTTGTTAATAGTCAAACAGAGAGAGATATAATTTTTAAGCATTACAAATTGTGTCAAACTCTTTATTTTTTCATAACATTTACGACGGGTGAGTTTTTCTTGGTTACTTTAACTTGGTCCATTCGGTCGATCACTTGTCATGATCACTTGGTCAATTTATCACCTTCACTAGTGTTGTGCACTTGATCATCCGATCACTTGGTCGCTATGCCGCTGGTCACTTACTACTTTGTCACTTCATCACCTGGACACGTGTTCACTTTGTAAGTTGGTCACTTGTTCTCTAATTGGTCACTTGGTCATAAAGTGCTTCGCGAAAAAGGCAGCAAGTCGGTTTTGGGGTAAAAGAACATTTTTCGTGTGTTTTCTTTTCTGGGGTACGTTCCAAAATGTCTAGTTTGGTCCTTGTGCGAATGTTGTTCAGCTTCATTGATTGGCCTCTTAGCGATGTGTTCGGGGAGAGAAAGGAACTTATTTTCCATCAGTAATGACTCGCTGCATAATGTTTTGAAATATGCTAATGATGGCAGACAATGTTGTCCATAAATATTAACAAAAGCCACGTGTTATTGCCTACGACCATACTACGTTGAATACACCGGTTCTCGTCCGATCACCGAAGTTAAGCAGCGTCGGGCCCGGTCAGTACTTGGATGGGAGACCGCCTGGGAATACCGGGTGTCGTAGGCTTTTTTGTTAATAGTCAAACAGAGAGAGATATAATTTTTAAGCATTACAAATTGTGTCAAACTCTTTATTTTTTCATAACATTTACGACGGGTGAGTTTTTCTTGGTTACTTTAACTTGGTCCATTCGGTCGATCACTTGTCATGATCACTTGGTCAATTTATCACCTTCACTAGTGTTGTGCACTTGATCATCCGATCACTTGGTCGCTATGCCGCTGGTCACTTACTACTTTGTCACTTCATCACCTGGACACGTGTTCACTTTGTAAGTTGGTCACTTGTTCTCTAATTGGTAACTTGGTCATAAAGTGCTTCGCGAAAACGGCAGCAGGTCGGGGAGGGAGAGAAAGGAACTTATTTTCCATCAGTAATGACTCGCTGCATAATGTTTTGAAATATGCTAATGATGGCAGACAACGTTGTCCATAAATATTAACAAAAGCCACGTGTTATTGCCTACGACCATACTACGTTGAATACACCGGTTCTCGTCCGATCACCGAAGTTAAGCAGCGTCGGGCCCGGTCAGTACTTGGATGGGAGACCGCCTGGGAATACCGGGTGTCGTAGGCTTTTTTGTTAATAGTCAAACAGAGAGAGATATAATTTTTAAGCATTACAAATTGTGTCAAACTCTTTATTTTTTCATAACATTTACGACGGGTGAGTTTTTCTTGGTTACTTTAACTTGGTCCATTCGGTCGATCACTTGTCATGATCACTTGGTCAATTTATCACCTTCACTAGTGTTGTGCACTTGATCATCCGATCACTTGGTCGCTATGCCGCTGGTCACTTACTACTTTGTCACTTCATCACCTGGACACGTGTTCACTTTGTAAGTTGGTCACTTGTTCTCTAATTGGTCACTTGGTCATAAAGTGCTTCGCGAAAACGGCAGCAGGTCGGGGAGGGAGAGAAAGGAACTTATTTTCCATCAGTAATGACTCGCTGCATAATGTTTTGAAATATGCTAATGATGGCAGACAACGTTGTCCATAAATATTAACAAAAGCCACGTGTTATTGCCTACGACCATACTACGTTGAATACACCGGTTCTCGTCCGATCACCGAAGTTAAGCAGCGTCGGGCCCGGTCAGTACTTGGATGGGAGACCGCCTGGGAATACCGGGTGTCGTAGGCTTTTTTGTTAATAGTCAAACAGAGAGAGATATAATTTTTAAGCATTACAAATTGTGTCAAACTCTTTATTTTTTCATAACATTTACGACGGGTGAGTTTTTCTTGGTTACTTTAACTTGGTCCATTCGGTCGATCACTTGTCATGATCACTTGGTCAATTTATCACCTTCACTAGTGTTGTGCACTTGATCATCCGATCACTTGGTCGCTATGCCGCTGGTCACTTACTACTTTGTCACTTCATCACCTGGACACGTGTTCACTTTGTAAGTTGGTCACTTGTTCTCTAATTGGTCACTTGGTCATAAAGTGCTTCGCGAAAACGGCAGCAGGTCGGGGAGGGAGAGAAAGGAACTTATTTTCCATCAGTAATGACTCGCTGCATAATGTTTTGAAATATGCTAATGATGGCAGACAACGTTGTCCATAAATATTAACAAAAGCCACGTGTTATTGCCTACGACCATACTACGTTGAATACACCGGTTCTCGTCCGATCACCGAAGTTAAGCAGCGTCGGGCCCGGTCAGTACTTGGATGGGAGACCGCCTGGGAATACCGGGTGTCGTAGGCTTTTTTGTTAATAGTCAAACAGAGAGAGATATAATTTTTATTTAAGCATTACAAATTGTGTCAAACTCTTTATTTTTTCATAACATTTACGACGGGTGAGTTTTTCTTGGTTACTTTAACTTGGTCCATTCGGTCGATCACTTGTCATGATCACTTGGTCAATTTATCACCTTCACTAGTGTTGTGCACTTGATCATCCGGTCACTTGGTCGCTATGCCGCTGGTCACTTACTACTTTGTCACTTCATCACCTGGACACGTGTTCACTTTGTAAGTTGGTCACTTGTTCTCTAATTGGTCACTTGGTCATAAAGTGCTTCGCGAAAAAGGCAGCAAGTCGGTTTTGGGGTAAAAGAACATTTTTCGTGTGTTTTCTTTTCTGGGGTACGTTCCAAAATGTCTAGTTTGGTCCTTGTGCGAATGTTGTTCAGCTTCATTGATTGGCCTCTTAGCGATGTGTTCGGGGAGAGAAAGGAACTTATTTTCCATCAGTAATGACTCGCTGCATAATGTTTTGAAATATGCTAATGATGGCAGACAATGTTGTCCATAAATATTAACAAAAGCCACGTGTTATTGCCTACGACCATACTACGTTGAATACACCGGTTCTCGTCCGATCACCGAAGTTAAGCAGCGTCGGGCCCGGTCAGTACTTGGATGGGAGACCGCCTGGGAATACCGGGTGTCGTAGGTTTTTTTGTTAATAGTCAAACAGAGAGAGATATAATTTTTAAGCATTACAAATTGTGTCAAACTCTTTATTTTTTCATAACATTTACGACGGGTGAGTTTTTCTTGGTTACTTTAACTTGGTCCATTCGGTCGATCACTTGTCATGATCACTTGGTCAATTTATCACCTTCACTAGTGTTGTGCACTTGATCATCCGATCACTTGGTCGCTATGCCGCTGGTCACTTACTACTTTGTCACTTCATCACCTGGACACGTGTTCACTTTGTAAGTTGGTCACTTGTTCTCTAATTGGTAACTTGGTCATAAAGTGCTTCGCGAAAACGGCAGCAGGTCGGGGAGGGAGAGAAAGGAACTTATTTTCCATCAGTAATGACTCGCTGCATAATGTTTTGAAATATGCTAATGATGGCAGACAACGTTGTCCATAAATATTAACAAAAGCCACGTGTTATTGCCTACGACCATACTACGTTGAATACACCGGTTCTCGTCCGATCACCGAAGTTAAGCAGCGTCGGGCCCGGTCAGTACTTGGATGGGAGACCGCCTGGGAATACCGGGTGTCGTAGGCTTTTTTGTTAATAGTCAAACAGAGAGAGATATAATTTTTAAGCATTACAAATTGTGTCAAACTCTTTATTTTTTCATAACATTTACGACGGGTGAGTTTTTCTTGGTTACTTTAACTTGGTCCATTCGGTCGATCACTTGTCATGATCACTTGGTCAATTTATCACCTTCACTAGTGTTGTGCACTTGATCATCCGATCACTTGGTCGCTATGCCGCTGGTCACTTACTACTTTGTCACTTCATCACCTGGACACGTGTTCACTTTGTAAGTTGGTCACTTGTTCTCTAATTGGTCACTTGGTCATAAAGTGCTTCGCGAAAACGGCAGCAGGTCGGGGAGGGAGAGAAAGGAACTTATTTTCCATCAGTAATGACTCGCTGCATAATGTTTTGAAATATGCTAATGATGGCAGACAACGTTGTCCATAAATATTAACAAAAGCCACGTGTTATTGCCTACGACCATACTACGTTGAATACACCGGTTCTCGTCCGATCACCGAAGTTAAGCAGCGTCGGGCCCGGTCAGTACTTGGATGGGAGACCGCCTGGGAATACCGGGTGTCGTAGGCTTTTTTGTTAATAGTCAAACAGAGAGAGATATAATTTTTAAGCATTACAAATTGTGTCAAACTCTTTATTTTTTCATAACATTTACGACGGGTGAGTTTTTCTTGGTTACTTTAACTTGGTCCATTCGGTCGATCACTTGTCATGATCACTTGGTCAATTTATCACCTTCACTAGTGTTGTGCACTTGATCATCCGATCACTTGGTCGCTATGCCGCTGGTCACTTACTACTTTGTCACTTCATCACCTGGACACGTGTTCACTTTGTAAGTTGGTCACTTGTTCTCTAATTGGTCACTTGGTCATAAAGTGCTTCGCGAAAACGGCAGCAGGTCGGGGAGGGAGAGAAAGGAACTTATTTTCCATCAGTAATGACTCGCTGCATAATGTTTTGAAATATGCTAATGATGGCAGACAACGTTGTCCATAAATATTAACAAAAGCCACGTGTTATTGCCTACGACCATACTACGTTGAATACACCGGTTCTCGTCCGATCACCGAAGTTAAGCAGCGTCGGGCCCGGTCAGTACTTGGATGGGAGACCGCCTGGGAATACCGGGTGTCGTAGGCTTTTTTGTTAATAGTCAAACAGAGAGAGATATAATTTTTATTTAAGCATTACAAATTGTGTCAAACTCTTTATTTTTTCATAACATTTACGACGGGTGAGTTTTTCTTGGTTACTTTAACTTGGTCCATTCGGTCGATCACTTGTCATGATCACTTGGTCAATTTATCACCTTCACTAGTGTTGTGCACTTGATCATCCGGTCACTTGGTCGCTATGCCGCTGGTCACTTACTACTTTGTCACTTCATCACCTGGACACGTGTTCACTTTGTAAGTTGGTCACTTGTTCTCTAATTGGTCACTTGGTCATGAAGTGCTTCGCGAAAAAGGCAGCAAGTCGGTTTTGGGGTAAAAGAACATTTTTCGTGTGTTTTCTTTTCTGGGGTACGTTCCAAAATGTCTAGTTTGGTCCTTGTGCGAATGTTGTTCAGCTTCATTGATTGGCCTCTTAGCGATGTGTTCGGGGAGAGAAAGGAACTTATTTTCCATCAGTAATGACTCGCTGCATAATGTTTTGAAATATGCTAATGATGGCAGACAATGTTGTCCATAAATATTAACAAAAGCCACGTGTTATTGCCTACGACCATACTACGTTGAATACACCGGTTCTCGTCCGATCACCGAAGTTAAGCAGCGTCGGCCCCGTCAGTACTTGGATGGGAGACCGCCTGGGAATACCGGGTGTCGTAGGCTTTTTTGTTAATAGTCAAAACAGAGAGAGATATAATTTTTAAGCATTACAAATTGTGTCAAACTCTTTATTTTTTTCATAACATTTACGACGGGTGAGTTGTTCTTGTTAGTGTAAGCTTTTACTTGGTTACTTTAACTTGGTCCATTCGGTCGATCACTGTCATCATGATCACTGGGTCAATTTATCACCTTCACTAGCTAGTGTTGTGCACTTGATCATCCGGTCACTTGGTCGCTATGCCGCTGGTCACTTACTACTTTGTCACTTCATCACCTGGACACGTGTTCACTTTGTAAGTTGGTCACTTGTTCTCTAATTGGTCACTTGGTCATAAAGTGCTTCGCGAAAAAGGCAGCAAGTCGGTTTTGGGGTAAAAGAACATTTTTCGTGTGTTTTCTTTTCTGGGGTACGTTCCAAAATGTCTAGTTTGGTCCTTGTGCGAATGTTGTTCAGCTTCATTGATTGGCCTCTTAGCGATGTGTTCGGGGAGAGAAAGGAACTTATTTTCCATCAGTAATGACTCGCTGCATAATGTTTTGAAATATGCTAATGATGGCAGACAATGTTGTCCATAAATATTAACAAAAGCCACGTGTTATTGCCTACGACCATACTACGTTGAATACACCGGTTCTCGTCCGATCACCGAAGTTAAGCAGCGTCGGGCCCGGTCAGTACTTGGATGGGAGACCGCCTGGGAATACCGGGTGTCGTAGGCTTTTTTGTTAATAGTCAAAACAGAGAGAGATATAATTTTTAAGCATTACAAATTGTGTCAAACTCTTTATTTTTTTCATAACATTTACGACGGGTGAGTTGTTCTTGTTAGTGTAAGCTTTTACTTGGTTACTTTAACTTGGTCCATTCGGTCGATCACTGTCATCATGATCACTGGGTCAATTTATCACCTTCACTAGCTAGTGTTGTGCACTTGATCATCCGGTCACTTGGTCGCTATGCCGCTGGTCACTTACTACTTTGTCACTTCATCACCTGGACACGTGTTCACTTTGTAAGTTGGTCACTTGTTCTCTAATTGGTAACTTGGTCATAAAGTGCTTCGCGAAAACGGCAGCAGGTCGGGGAGGGAGAGAAAGGAACTTATTTTCCATCAGTAATGACTCGCTGCATAATGTTTTGAAATATGCTAATGATGGCAGACAACGTTGTCCATAAATATTAACAAAAGCCACGTGTTATTGCCTACGACCATACTACGTTGAATACACCGGTTCTCGTCCGATCACCGAAGTTAAGCAGCGTCGGGCCCGGTCAGTACTTGGATGGGAGACCGCCTGGGAATACCGGGTGTCGTAGGCTTTTTTGTTAATAGTCAAACAGAGAGAGATATAATTTTTAAGCATTACAAATTGTGTCAAACTCTTTATTTTTTCATAACATTTACGACGGGTGAGTTTTTCTTGGTTACTTTAACTTGGTCCATTCGGTCGATCACTTGTCATGATCACTTGGTCAATTTATCACCTTCACTAGTGTTGTGCACTTGATCATCCGATCACTTGGTCGCTATGCCGCTGGTCACTTACTACTTTGTCACTTCATCACCTGGACACGTGTTCACTTTGTAAGTTGGTCACTTGTTCTCTAATTGGTCACTTGGTCATAAAGTGCTTCGCGAAAACGGCAGCAGGTCGGGGAGGGAGAGAAAGGAACTTATTTTCCATCAGTAATGACTCGCTGCATAATGTTTTGAAATATGCTAATGATGGCAGACAACGTTGTCCATAAATATTAACAAAAGCCACGTGTTATTGCCTACGACCATACTACGTTGAATACACCGGTTCTCGTCCGATCACCGAAGTTAAGCAGCGTCGGGCCCGGTCAGTACTTGGATGGGAGACCGCCTGGGAATACCGGGTGTCGTAGGCTTTTTTGTTAATAGTCAAACAGAGAGAGATATAATTTTTAAGCATTACAAATTGTGTCAAACTCTTTATTTTTTCATAACATTTACGACGGGTGAGTTTTTCTTGGTTACTTTAACTTGGTCCATTCGGTCGATCACTTGTCATGATCACTTGGTCAATTTATCACCTTCACTAGTGTTGTGCACTTGATCATCCGATCACTTGGTCGCTATGCCGCTGGTCACTTACTACTTTGTCACTTCATCACCTGGACACGTGTTCACTTTGTAAGTTGGTCACTTGTTCTCTAATTGGTAACTTGGTCATAAAGTGCTTCGCGAAAACGGCAGCAGGTCGGGGAGGGAGAGAAAGGAACTTATTTTCCATCAGTAATGACTCGCTGCATAATGTTTTGAAATATGCTAATGATGGCAGACAACGTTGTCCATAAATATTAACAAAAGCCACGTGTTATTGCCTACGACCATACTACGTTGAATACACCGGTTCTCGTCCGATCACCGAAGTTAAGCAGCGTCGGGCCCGGTCAGTACTTGGATGGGAGACCGCCTGGGAATACCGGGTGTCGTAGGCTTTTTTGTTAATAGTCAAACAGAGAGAGATATAATTTTTAAGCATTACAAATTGTGTCAAACTCTTTATTTTTTCATAACATTTACGACGGGTGAGTTTTTCTTGGTTACTTTAACTTGGTCCATTCAGTCGATCACTTGTCATGATCACTTGGTCAATTTATCACCTTCACTAGTGTTGTGCACTTGATCATCCGATCACTTGGTCGCTATGCCGCTGGTCACTTACTACTTTGTCACTTCATCACCTGGACACGTGTTCACTTTGTAAGTTGGTCACTTGTTCTCTAATTGGTCACTTGGTCATAAAGTGCTTCGCGAAAACGGCAGCAGGTCGGGGAGGGAGAGAAAGGAACTTATTTTCCATCAGTAATGACTCGCTGCATAATGTTTTGAAATATGCTAATGATGGCAGACAACGTTGTCCATAAATATTAACAAAAGCCACGTGTTATTGCCTACGACCATACTACGTTGAATACACCGGTTCTCGTCCGATCACCGAAGTTAAGCAGCGTCGGGCCCGGTCAGTACTTGGATGGGAGACCGCCTGGGAATACCGGGTGTCGTAGGCTTTTTTGTTAATAGTCAAACAGAGAGAGATATAATTTTTAAGCATTACAAATTGTGTCAAACTCTTTATTTTTTCATAACATTTACGACGGGTGAGTTTTTCTTGGTTACTTTAACTTGGTCCATTCGGTCGATCACTTGTCATGATCACTTGGTCAATTTATCACCTTCACTAGTGTTGTGCACTTGATCATCCGATCACTTGGTCGCTATGCCGCTGGTCACTTACTACTTTGTCACTTCATCACCTGGACACGTGTTCACTTTGTAAGTTGGTCACTTGTTCTCTAATTGGTCACTTGGTCATAAAGTGCTTCGCGAAAACGGCAGCAGGTCGGGGAGGGAGAGAAAGGAACTTATTTTCCATCAGTAATGACTCGCTGCATAATGTTTTGAAATATGCTAATGATGGCAGACAACGTTGTCCATAAATATTAACAAAAGCCACGTGTTATTGCCTACGACCATACTACGTTGAATACACCGGTTCTCGTCCGATCACCGAAGTTAAGCAGCGTCGGGCCCGGTCAGTACTTGGATGGGAGACCGCCTGGGAATACCGGGTGTCGTAGGCTTTTTTGTTAATAGTCAAACAGAGAGAGATATAATTTTTATTTAAGCATTACAAATTGTGTCAAACTCTTTATTTTTTCATAACATTTACGACGGGTGAGTTTTTCTTGGTTACTTTAACTTGGTCCATTCGGTCGATCACTTGTCATGATCACTTGGTCAATTTATCACCTTCACTAGTGTTGTGCACTTGATCATCCGGTCACTTGGTCGCTATGCCGCTGGTCACTTACTACTTTGTCACTTCATCACCTGGACACGTGTTCACTTTGTAAGTTGGTCACTTGTTCTCTAATTGGTCACTTGGTCATAAAGTGCTTCGCGAAAAAGGCAGCAAGTCGGTTTTGGGGTAAAAGAACATTTTTCGTGTGTTTTCTTTTCTGGGGTACGTTCCAAAATGTCTAGTTTGGTCCTTGTGCGAATGTTGTTCAGCTTCATTGATTGGCCTCTTAGCGATGTGTTCGGGGAGAGAAAGGAACTTATTTTCCATCAGTAATGACTCGCTGCATAATGTTTTGAAATATGCTAATGATGGCAGACAATGTTGTCCATAAATATTAACAAAAGCCACGTGTTATTGCCTACGACCATACTACGTTGAATACACCGGTTCTCGTCCGATCACCGAAGTTAAGCAGCGTCGGCCCCGTCAGTACTTGGATGGGAGACCGCCTGGGAATACCGGGTGTCGTAGGCTTTTTTGTTAATAGTCAAAACAGAGAGAGATATAATTTTTAAGCATTACAAATTGTGTCAAACTCTTTATTTTTTTCATAACATTTACGACGGGTGAGTTGTTCTTGTTAGTGTAAGCTTTTACTTGGTTACTTTAACTTGGTCCATTCGGTCGATCACTGTCATCATGATCACTGGGTCAATTTATCACCTTCACTAGCTAGTGTTGTGCACTTGATCATCCGGTCACTTGGTCGCTATGCCGCTGGTCACTTACTACTTTGTCACTTCATCACCTGGACACGTGTTCACTTTGTAAGTTGGTCACTTGTTCTCTAATTGGTCACTTGGTCATAAAGTGCTTCGCGAAAAAGGCAGCAAGTCGGTTTTGGGGTAAAAGAACATTTTTCGTGTGTTTTCTTTTCTGGGGTACGTTCCAAAATGTCTAGTTTGGTCCTTGTGCGAATGTTGTTCAGCTTCATTGATTGGCCTCTTAGCGATGTGTTCGGGGAGAGAAAGGAACTTATTTTCCATCAGTAATGACTCGCTGCATAATGTTTTGAAATATGCTAATGATGGCAGACAATGTTGTCCATAAATATTAACAAAAGCCACGTGTTATTGCCTACGACCATACTACGTTGAATACACCGGTTCTCGTCCGATCACCGAAGTTAAGCAGCGTCGGGCCCGGTCAGTACTTGGATGGGAGACCGCCTGGGAATACCGGGTGTCGTAGGCTTTTTTGTTAATAGTCAAAACAGAGAGAGATATAATTTTTAAGCATTACAAATTGTGTCAAACTCTTTATTTTTTTCATAACATTTACGACGGGTGAGTTGTTCTTGTTAGTGTAAGCTTTTACTTGGTTACTTTAACTTGGTCCATTCGGTCGATCACTGTCATCATGATCACTGGGTCAATTTATCACCTTCACTAGCTAGTGTTGTGCACTTGATCATCCGGTCACTTGGTCGCTATGCCGCTGGTCACTTACTACTTTGTCACTTCATCACCTGGACACGTGTTCACTTTGTAAGTTGGTCACTTGTTCTCTAATTGGTCACTTGGTCATAAAGTGCTTCGCGAAAAAGGCAGCAAGTCGGTTTTGGGGTAAAAGAACATTTTTCGTGTGTTTTCTTTTCTGGGGTACGTTCCAAAATGTCTAGTTTGGTCCTTGTGCGAATGTTGTTCAGCTTCATTGATTGGCCTCTTAGCGATGTGTTCGGGGAGAGAAAGGAACTTATTTTCCATCAGTAATGACTCGCTGCATAATGTTTTGAAATATGCTAATGATGGCAGACGATGTTGTCCATAAATATTAACAAAAGCCACGTGTTATTGCCTACGACCATACTACGTTGAATACACCGGTTCTCGTCCGATCACCGAAGTTAAGCAGCGTCGGGCCCGGTCAGTACTTGGATGGGAGACCGCCTGGGAATACCGGGTGTCGTAGGATTTTTTGTTAATAGTCAAAACAGAGAGAGATATAATTTTTAAGCATTACAAATTGTGTCAAACTCTTTATTTTTTTCATAACATTTACGACGGGTGAGTTGTTCTTGTTAGTGTAAGCTTTTACTTGGTTACTTTAACTTGGTCCATTCGGTCGATCACTGTCATCATGATCACTGGGTCAATTTATCACCTTCACTAGCTAGTGTTGTGCACTTGATCATCCGGTCACTTGGTCGCTATGCCGCTGGTCACTTACTACTTTGTCACTTCATCACCTGGACACGTGTTCACTTTGTAAGTTGGTCACTTGTTCTCTAATTGGTCACTTGGTCATAAAGTGCTTCGCGAAAAAGGCAGCAAGTCGGTTTTGGGGTAAAAGAACATTTTTCGTGTGTTTTCTTTTCTGGGGTACGTTCCAAAATGTCTAGTTTGGTCCTTGTGCGAATGTTGTTCAGCTTCATTGATTGGCCTCTTAGCGATGTGTTCGGGGAGAGAAAGGAACTTATTTTCCATCAGTAATGACTCGCTGCATAATGTTTTGAAATATGCTAATGATGGCAGACAATGTTGTCCATAAATATTAACAAAAGCCACGTGTTATTGCCTACGACCATACTACGTTGAATACACCGGTTCTCGTCCGATCACCGAAGTTAAGCAGCGTCGGGCCCGGTCAGTACTTGGATGGGAGACCGCCTGGGAATACCGGGTGTCGTAGGATTTTTTGTTAATAGTCAAAACAGAGAGAGATATCATTTTTAAGCATTACAAATTGTGTCAAACTCTTTATTTTTTTCATAACATTTACGACGGGTGAGTTGTTCTTGTTAGTGTAAGCTTTTACTTGGTTACTTTAACTTGGTCCATTCGGTCGATCACTGTCATCATGATCACTGGGTCAATTTATCACCTTCACTAGCTAGTGTTGTGCACTTGATCATCCGGTCACTTGGTCGCTATGCCGCTGGTCACTTACTACTTTGTCACTTCATCACCTGGACACGTGTTCACTTTGTAAGTTGGTCACTTGTTCTCTAATTGGTCACTTGGTCATAAAGTGCTTCGCGAAAAAGGCAGCAAGTCGGTTTTGGGGTAAAAGAACATTTTTCGTGTGTTTTCTTTTCTGGGGTACGTTCCAAAATGTCTAGTTTGGTCCTTGTGCGAATGTTGTTCAGCTTCATTGATTGGCCTCTTAGCGATGTGTTCGGGGAGAGAAAGGAACTTATTTTCCATCAGTAATGACTCGCTGCATAATGTTTTGAAATATGCTAATGATGGCAGACAATGTTGTCCATAAATATTAACAAAAGCCACGTGTTATTGCCTACGACCATACTACGTTGAATACACCGGTTCTCGTCCGATCACCGAAGTTAAGCAGCGTCGGGCCCGGTCAGTACTTGGATGGGAGACCGCCTGGGAATACCGGGTGTCGTAGGCTTTTTTGTTAATAGTCAAAACAGAGAGAGATATAATTTTTAAGCATTACAAATTGTGTCAAACTCTTTATTTTTTTCATAACATTTACGACGGGTGAGTTGTTCTTGTTAGTGTAAGCTTTTACTTGGTTACTTTAACTTGGTCCATTCGGTCGATCACTGTCATCATGATCACTGGGTCAATTTATCACCTTCACTAGCTAGTGTTGTGCACTTGATCATCCGGTCACTTGGTCGCTATGCCGCTGGTCACTTACTACTTTGTCACTTCATCACCTGGACACGTGTTCACTTTGTAAGTTGGTCACTTGTTCTCTAATTGGTCACTTGGTCATAAAGTGCTTCGCGAAAAAGGCAGCAAGTCGGTTTTGGGGTAAAAGAACATTTTTCGTGTGTTTTCTTTTCTGGGGTACGTTCCAAAATGTCTAGTTTGGTCCTTGTGCGAATGTTGTTCAGCTTCATTGATTGGCCTCTTAGCGATGTGTTCGGGGAGAGAAAGGAACTTATTTTCCATCAGTAATGACTCGCTGCATAATGTTTTGAAATATGCTAATGATGGCAGACAATGTTGTCCATAAATATTAACAAAAGCCACGTGTTATTGCCTACGACCATACTACGTTGAATACACCGGTTCTCGTCCGATCACCGAAGTTAAGCAGCGTCGGGCCCGGTCAGTACTTGGATGGGAGACCGCCTGGGAATACCGGGTGTCGTAGGCTTTTTTGTTAATAGTCAAAACAGAGAGAGATATATTTTTTAAGCATTACAAATTGTGTCAAACTCTTTATTTTTTTCATAACATTTACGACGGGTGAGTTGTTCTTGTTAGTGTAAGCTTTTACTTGGTTACTTTAACTTGGTCCATTCGGTCGATCACTGTCATCATGATCACTGGGTCAATTTATCACCTTCACTAGCTAGTGTTGTGCACTTGATCATCCGGTCACTTGGTCGCTATGCCGCTGGTCACTTACTACTTTGTCACTTCATCACCTGGACACGTGTTCACTTTGTAAGTTGGTCACTTGTTCTCTAATTGGTCACTTGGTCATAAAGTGCTTCGCGAAAAAGGCAGCAAGTCGGTTTTGGGGTAAAAGAACATTTTTCGTGTGTTTTCTTTTCTGGGGTACGTTCCAAAATGTCTAGTTTGGTCCTTGTGCGAATGTTGTTCAGCTTCATTGATTGGCCTCTTAGCGATGTGTTCGGGGAGAGAAAGGAACTTATTTTCCATCAGTAATGACTCGCTGCATAATGTTTTGAAATATGCTAATGATGGCAGACAATGTTGTCCATAAATATTAACAAAAGCCACGTGTTATTGCCTACGACCATACTACGTTGAATACACCGGTTCTCGTCCGATCACCGAAGTTAAGCAGCGTCGGGCCCGGTCAGTACTTGGATGGGAGACCGCCTGGGAATACCGGGTGTCGTAGGCTTTTTTGTTAATAGTCAAAACAGAGAGAGATATAATTTTTAAGCATTACAAATTGTGTCAAACTCTTTATTTTTTTCATAACATTTACGACGGGTGAGTTGTTCTTGTTAGTGTAAGCTTTTACTTGGTTACTTTAACTTGGTCCATTCGGTCGATCACTGTCATCATGATCACTGGGTCAATTTATCACCTTCACTAGCTAGTGTTGTGCACTTGATCATCCGGTCACTTGGTCGCTATGCCGCTGGTCACTTACTACTTTGTCACTTCATCACCTGGACACGTGTTCACTTTGTAAGTTGGTCACTTGTTCTCTAATTGGTCACTTGGTCATAAAGTGCTTCGCGAAAAAGGCAGCAAGTCGGTTTTGGGGTAAAAGAACATTTTTCGTGTGTTTTCTTTTCTGGGGTACGTTCCAAAATGTCTAGTTTGGTCCTTGTGCGAATGTTGTTCAGCTTCATTGATTGGCCTCTTAGCGATGTGTTCGGGGAGAGAAAGGAACTTATTTTCCATCAGTAATGACTCGCTGCATAATGTTTTGAAATATGCTAATGATGGCAGACAATGTTGTCCATAAATATTAACAAAAGCCACGTGTTATTGCCTACGACCATACTACGTTGAATACACCGGTTCTCGTCCGATCACCGAAGTTAAGCAGCGTCGGGCCCGGTCAGTACTTGGATGGGAGACCGCCTGGGAATACCGGGTGTCGTAGGATTTTTTGTTAATAGTCAAAACAGAGAGAGATATAATTTTTAAGCATTACAAATTGTGTCAAACTCTTTATTTTTTTCATAACATTTACGACGGGTGAGTTGTTCTTGTTAGTGTAAGCTTTTACTTGGTTACTTTAACTTGGTCCATTCGGTCGATCACTGTCATCATGATCACTGGGTCAATTTATCACCTTCACTAGCTAGTGTTGTGCACTTGATCATCCGGTCACTTGGTCGCTATGCCGCTGGTCACTTACTACTTTGTCACTTCATCACCTGGACACGTGTTCACTTTGTAAGTTGGTCACTTGTTCTCTAATTGGTCACTTGGTCATAAAGTGCTTCGCGAAAAAGGCAGCAAGTCGGTTTTGGGGTCAAAGAACATTTTTCGTGTGTTTTCTTTTCTGGGGTACGTTCCAAAATGTCTAGTTTGGTCCTTGTGCGAATGTTGTTCAGCTTCATTGATTGGCCTCTTAGCGATGTGTTCGGGGAGAGAAAGGAACTTATTTTCCATCAGTAATGACTCGCTGCATAATGTTTTGAAATATGCTAATGATGGCAGACAATGTTGTCCATAAATATTAACAAAAGCCACGTGTTATTGCCTACGACCATACTACGTTGAATACACCGGTTCTCGTCCGATCACCGAAGTTAAGCAGCGTCGGGCCCGGTCAGTACTTGGATGGGAGACCGCCTGGGAATACCGGGTGTCGTAGGCTTTTTTGTTAATAGTCAAAACAGAGAGAGATATAATTTTTAAGCATTACAAATTGTGTCAAACTCTTTATTTTTTTCATAACATTTACGACGGGTGAGTTGTTCTTGTTAGTGTAAGCTTTTACTTGGTTACTTTAACTTGGTCCATTCGGTCGATCACTGTCATCATGATCACTGGGTCAATTTATCACCTTCACTAGCTAGTGTTGTGCACTTGATCATCCGGTCACTTGGTCGCTATGCCGCTGGTCACTTACTACTTTGTCACTTCATCACCTGGACACGTGTTCACTTTGTAAGTTGGTCACTTGTTCTCTAATTGGTCACTTGGTCATAAAGTGCTTCGCGAAAAAGGCAGCAAGTCGGTTTTGGGGTAAAAGAACATTTTTCGTGTGTTTTCTTTTCTGGGGTACGTTCCAAAATGTCTAGTTTGGTCCTTGTGCGAATGTTGTTCAGCTTCATTGATTGGCCTCTTAGCGATGTGTTCGGGGAGAGAAAGGAACTTATTTTCCATCAGTAATGACTCGCTGCATAATGTTTTGAAATATGCTAATGATGGCAGACAATGTTGTCCATAAATATTAACAAAAGCCACGTGTTATTGCCTACGACCATACTACGTTGAATACACCGGTTCTCGTCCGATCACCGAAGTTAAGCAGCGTCGGGCCCGGTCAGTACTTGGATGGGAGACCGCCTGGGAATACCGGGTGTCGTAGGCTTTTTTGTTAATAGTCAAAACAGAGAGAGATATATTTTTTAAGCATTACAAATTGTGTCAAACTCTTTATTTTTTTCATAACATTTACGACGGGTGAGTTGTTCTTGTTAGTGTAAGCTTTTACTTGGTTACTTTAACTTGGTCCATTCGGTCGATCACTGTCATCATGATCACTGGGTCAATTTATCACCTTCACTAGCTAGTGTTGTGCACTTGATCATCCGGTCACTTGGTCGCTATGCCGCTGGTCACTTACTACTTTGTCACTTCATCACCTGGACACGTGTTCACTTTGTAAGTTGGTCACTTGTTCTCTAATTGGTCACTTGGTCATAAAGTGCTTCGCGAAAAAGGCAGCAAGTCGGTTTTGGGGTAAAAGAACATTTTTCGTGTGTTTTCTTTTCTGGGGTACGTTCCAAAATGTCTAGTTTGGTCCTTGTGCGAATGTTGTTCAGCTTCATTGATTGGCCTCTTAGCGATGTGTTCGGGGAGAGAAAGGAACTTATTTTCCATCAGTAATGACTCGCTGCATAATGTTTTGAAATATGCTAATGATGGCAGACAATGTTGTCCATAAATATTAACAAAAGCCACGTGTTATTGCCTACGACCATACTACGTTGAATACACCGGTTCTCGTCCGATCACCGAAGTTAAGCAGCGTCGGGCCCGGTCAGTACTTGGATGGGAGACCGCCTGGGAATACCGGGTGTCGTAGGCTTTTTTGTTAATAGTCAAAACAGAGAGAGATATAATTTTTAAGCATTACAAATTGTGTCAAACTCTTTATTTTTTTCATAACATTTACGACGGGTGAGTTGTTCTTGTTAGTGTAAGCTTTTACTTGGTTACTTTAACTTGGTCCATTCGGTCGATCACTGTCATCATGATCACTGGGTCAATTTATCACCTTCACTAGCTAGTGTTGTGCACTTGATCATCCGGTCACTTGGTCGCTATGCCGCTGGTCACTTACTACTTTGTCACTTCATCACCTGGACACGTGTTCACTTTGTAAGTTGGTCACTTGTTCTCTAATTGGTCACTTGGTCATAAAGTGCTTCGCGAAAAAGGCAGCAAGTCGGTTTTGGGGTAAAAGAACATTTTTCGTGTGTTTTCTTTTCTGGGGTACGTTCCAAAATGTCTAGTTTGGTCCTTGTGCGAATGTTGTTCAGCTTCATTGATTGGCCTCTTAGCGATGTGTTCGGGGAGAGAAAGGAACTTATTTTCCATCAGTAATGACTCGCTGCATAATGTTTTGAAATATGCTAATGATGGCAGACAATGTTGTCCATAAATATTAACAAAAGCCACGTGTTATTGCCTACGACCATACTACGTTGAATACACCGGTTCTCGTCCGATCACCGAAGTTAAGCAGCGTCGGGCCCGGTCAGTACTTGGATGGGAGACCGCCTGGGAATACCGGGTGTCGTAGGCTTTTTTGTTAATAGTCAAAACAGAGAGAGATATAATTTTTAAGCATTACAAATTGTGTCAAACTCTTTATTTTTTTCATAACATTTACGACGGGTGAGTTGTTCTTGTTAGTGTAAGCTTTTACTTGGTTACTTTAACTTGGTCCATTCGGTCGATCACTGTCATCATGATCACTGGGTCAATTTATCACCTTCACTAGCTAGTGTTGTGCACTTGATCATCCGGTCACTTGGTCGCTATGCCGCTGGTCACTTACTACTTTGTCACTTCATCACCTGGACACGTGTTCACTTTGTAAGTTGGTCACTTGTTCTCTAATTGGTCACTTGGTCATAAAGTGCTTCGCGAAAAAGGCAGCAAGTCGGTTTTGGGGTCAAAGAACATTTTTCGTGTGTTTTCTTTTCTGGGGTACGTTCCAAAATGTCTAGTTTGGTCCTTGTGCGAATGTTGTTCAGCTTCATTGATTGGCCTCTTAGCGATGTGTTCGGGGAGAGAAAGGAACTTATTTTCCATCAGTAATGACTCGCTGCATAATGTTTTGAAATATGCTAATGATGGCAGACAATGTTGTCCATAAATATTAACAAAAGCCACGTGTTATTGCCTACGACCATACTACGTTGAATACACCGGTTCTCGTCCGATCACCGAAGTTAAGCAGCGTCGGGCCCGGTCAGTACTTGGATGGGAGACCGCCTGGGAATACCGGGTGTCGTAGGCTTTTTTGTTAATAGTCAAAACAGAGAGAGATATAATTTTTAAGCATTACAAATTGTGTCAAACTCTTTATTTTTTTCATAACATTTACGACGGGTGAGTTGTTCTTGTTAGTGTAAGCTTTTACTTGGTTACTTTAACTTGGTCCATTCGGTCGATCACTGTCATCATGATCACTGGGTCAATTTATCACCTTCACTAGCTAGTGTTGTGCACTTGATCATCCGGTCACTTGGTCGCTATGCCGCTGGTCACTTACTACTTTGTCACTTCATCACCTGGACACGTGTTCACTTTGTAAGTTGGTCACTTGTTCTCTAATTGGTCACTTGGTCATAAAGTGCTTCGCGAAAAAGGCAGCAAGTCGGTTTTGGGGTAAAAGAACATTTTTCGTGTGTTTTCTTTTCTGGGGTACGTTCCAAAATGTCTAGTTTGGTCCTTGTGCGAATGTTGTTCAGCTTCATTGATTGGCCTCTTAGCGATGTGTTCGGGGAGAGAAAGGAACTTATTTTCCATCAGTAATGACTCGCTGCATAATGTTTTGAAATATGCTAATGATGGCAGACAATGTTGTCCATAAATATTAACAAAAGCCACGTGTTATTGCCTACGACCATACTACGTTGAATACACCGGTTCTCGTCCGATCACCGAAGTTAAGCAGCGTCGGGCCCGGTCAGTACTTGGATGGGAGACCGCCTGGGAATACCGGGTGTCGTAGGCTTTTTTGTTAATAGTCAAAACAGAGAGAGATATAATTTTTAAGCATTACAAATTGTGTCAAACTCTTTATTTTTTTCATAACATTTACGACGGGTGAGTTGTTCTTGTTAGTGTAAGCTTTTACTTGGTTACTTTAACTTGGTCCATTCGGTCGATCACTGTCATCATGATCACTGGGTCAATTTATCACCTTCACTAGCTAGTGTTGTGCACTTGATCATCCGGTCACTTGGTCGCTATGCCGCTGGTCACTTACTACTTTGTCACTTCATCACCTGGACACGTGTTCACTTTGTAAGTTGGTCACTTGTTCTCTAATTGGTCACTTGGTCATAAAGTGCTTCGCGAAAAAGGCAGCAAGTCGGTTTTGGGGTAAAAGAACATTTTTCGTGTGTTTTCTTTTCTGGGGTACGTTCCAAAATGTCTAGTTTGGTCCTTGTGCGAATGTTGTTCAGCTTCATTGATTGGCCTCTTAGCGATGTGTTCGGGGAGAGAAAGGAACTTATTTTCCATCAGTAATGACTCGCTGCATAATGTTTTGAAATATGCTAATGATGGCAGACAATGTTGTCCATAAATATTAACAAAAGCCACGTGTTATTGCCTACGACCATACTACGTTGAATACACCGGTTCTCGTCCGATCACCGAAGTTAAGCAGCGTCGGGCCCGGTCAGTACTTGGATGGGAGACCGCCTGGGAATACCGGGTGTCGTAGGCTTTTTTGTTAATAGTCAAAACAGAGAGAGATATAATTTTTAAGCATTACAAATTGTGTCAAACTCTTTATTTTTTTCATAACATTTACGACGGGTGAGTTGTTCTTGTTAGTGTAAGCTTTTACTTGGTTACTTTAACTTGGTCCATTCGGTCGATCACTGTCATCATGATCACTGGGTCAATTTATCACCTTCACTAGCTAGTGTTGTGCACTTGATCATCCGGTCACTTGGTCGCTATGCCGCTGGTCACTTACTACTTTGTCACTTCATCACCTGGACACGTGTTCACTTTGTAAGTTGGTCACTTGTTCTCTAATTGGTCACTTGGTCATAAAGTGCTTCGCGAAAAAGGCAGCAAGTCGGTTTTGGGGTAAAAGAACATTTTTCGTGTGTTTTCTTTTCTGGGGTACGTTCCAAAATGTCTAGTTTGGTCCTTGTGCGAATGTTGTTCAGCTTCATTGATTGGCCTCTTAGCGATGTGTTCGGGGAGAGAAAGGAACTTATTTTCCATCAGTAATGACTCGCTGCATAATGTTTTGAAATATGCTAATGATGGCAGACAATGTTGTCCATAAATATTAACAAAAGCCACGTGTTATTGCCTACGACCATACTACGTTGAATACACCAGTTCTCGTCCGATCACCGAAGTTAAGCAGCGTCGGGCCCGGTCAGTACTTGGATGGGAGACCGCCTGGGAATACCGGGTGTCGTAGGCTTTTTTGTTAATAGTCAAAACAGAGAGAGATATAATTTTTAAGCATTACAAATTGTGTCAAACTCTTTATTTTTTTCATAACATTTACGACGGGTGAGTTGTTCTTGTTAGTGTAAGCTTTTACTTGGTTACTTTAACTTGGTCCATTCGGTCGATCACTGTCATCATGATCACTGGGTCAATTTATCACCTTCACTAGCTAGTGTTGTGCACTTGATCATCCGGTCACTTGGTCGCTATGCCGCTGGTCACTTACTACTTTGTCACTTCATCACCTGGACACGTGTTCACTTTGTAAGTTGGTCACTTGTTCTCTAATTGGTCACTTGGTCATAAAGTGCTTCGCGAAAAAGGCAGCAAGTCGGTTTTGGGGTAAAAGAACATTTTTCGTGTGTTTTCTTTTCTGGGGTACGTTCCAAAATGTCTAGTTTGGTCCTTGTGCGAATGTTGTTCAGCTTCATTGATTGGCCTCTTAGCGATGTGTTCGGGGAGAGAAAGGAACTTATTTTCCATCAGTAATGACTCGCTGCATAATGTTTTGAAATATGCTAATGATGGCAGACAACGTTGTCCATAAATATTAACAAAAGCCACGTGTTATTGCCTACGACCATACTACGTTGAATACACCGGTTCTCGTCCGATCACCGAAGTTAAGCAGCGTCGGGCCCGGTCAGTACTTGGATGGGAGACCGCCTGGGAATACCGGGTGTCGTAGGCTTTTTTGTTAATAGTCAAACAGAGAGAGATATAATTTTTAAGCATTACAAATTGTGTCAAACTCTTTATTTTTTCATAACATTTACGACGGGTGAGTTTTTCTTGGTTACTTTAACTTGGTCCATTCGGTCGATCACTTGTCATGATCACTTGGTCAATTTATCACCTTCACTAGTGTTGTGCACTTGATCATCCGCTCACTTGGTCGCTATGCCGCTGGTCACTTACTACTTTGTCACTTCATCACCTGGACACGTGTTCACTTTGTAAGTTGGTCACTTGTTCTCTAATTGGTCACTTGGTCATAAAGTGCTTCGCGAAAACGGCAGCAGGTCGGGGAGAGAAAGGAACTTATTTTCCATCAGTAATGACTCGCTGCATAATGTTTTGAAATATGCTAATGATGGCAGACAACGTTGTCCATAAATATTAACAAAAGCCACGTGTTATTGCCTACGACCATACTACGTTGAATACACCGGTTCTCGTCCGATCACCGAAGTTAAGCAGCGTCGGGCCCGGTCAGTACTTGGATGGGAGACCGCCTGGGAATACCGGGTGTCGTAGGCTTTTTTGTTAATAGTCAAACAGAGAGAGATATAATTTTTAAGCATTACAAATTGTGTCAAACTCTTTATTTTTTAATAACATTTACGACGGGTGAGTTTTTCTTGGTTACTTTAACTTGGTCCATTCGGTCGATCACTTGTCATGATCACTTGGTCAATTTATCACCTTCACTAGTGTTGTGCACTTGATCATCCGCTCACTTGGTCGCTATGCCGCTGGTCACTTACTACTTTGTCACTTCATCACCTGGACACGTGTTCACTTTGTAAGTTGGTCACTTGTTCTCTAATTGGTCACTTGGTCATAAAGTGCTTCGCGAAAACGGCAGCAGGTCGGGGAGAGAAAGGAACTTATTTTCCATCAGTAATGACTCGCTGCATAATGTTTTGAAATATGCTAATGATGGCAGACAACGTTGTCCATACATATTAACAAAAGCCACGTGTTATTGCCTACGACCATACTACGTTGAATACACCGGTTCTCGTCCGATCACCGAAGTTAAGCAGCGTCGGGCCCGGTCAGTACTTGGATGGGAGACCGCCTGGGAATACCGGGTGTCGTAGGCTTTTTTGTTAATAGTCAAACAGAGAGAGATATAATTTTTAAGCATTACAAATTGTGTCAAACTCTTTATTTTTTCATAACATTTACGACGGGTGAGTTTTTCTTGGTTACTTTAACTTGGTCCATTCGGTCGATCACTTGTCATGATCACTTGGTCAATTTATCACCTTCACTAGTGTTGTGCACTTGATCATCCGCTCACTTGGTCGCTATGCCGCTGGTCACTTACTACTTTGTCACTTCATCACCTGGACACGTGTTCACTTTGTAAGTTGGTCACTTGTTCTCTAATTGGTCACTTGGTCATAAAGTGCTTCGCGAAAACGGCAGCAGGTCGGGGAGAGAAAGGAACTTATTTTCCATCAGTAATGACTCGCTGCATAATGTTTTGAAATATGCTAATGATGGCAGACAACGTTGTCCATAAATATTAACAAAAGCCACGTGTTATTGCCTACGACCATACTACGTTGAATACACCGGTTCTCGTCCGATCACCGAAGTTAAGCAGCGTCGGGCCCGGTCAGTACTTGGATGGGAGACCGCCTGGGAATACCGGGTGTCGTAGGCTTTTTTGTTAATAGTCAAACAGAGAGAGATATAATTTTTAAGCATTACAAATTGTGTCAAACTCTTTATTTTTTCATAACATTTACGACGGGTGAGTTTTTCTTGGTTACTTTAACTTGGTCCATTCGGTCGATCACTTGTCATGATCACTTGGTCAATTTATCACCTTCACTAGTGTTGTGCACTTGATCATCCGCTCACTTGGTCGCTATGCCGCTGGTCACTTACTACTTTGTCACTTCATCACCTGGACACGTGTTCACTTTGTAAGTTGGTCACTTGTTCTCTAATTGGTCACTTGGTCATAAAGTGCTTCGCGAAAACGGCAGCAGGTCGGGGAGAGAAAGGAACTTATTTTCCATCAGTAATGACTCGCTGCATAATGTTTTGAAATATGCTAATGATGGCAGACAACGTTGTCCATAAATATTAACAAAAGCCACGTGTTATTGCCTACGACCATACTACGTTGAATACACCGGTTCTCGTCCGATCACCGAAGTTAAGCAGCGTCGGGCCCGGTCAGTACTTGGATGGGAGACCGCCTGGGAATACCGGGTGTCGTAGGCTTTTTTGTTAATAGTCAAACAGAGAGAGATATAATTTTTAAGCATTACAAATTGTGTCAAACTCTTTATTTTTTAATAACATTTACGACGGGTGAGTTTTTCTTGGTTACTTTAACTTGGTCCATTCGGTCGATCACTTGTCATGATCACTTGGTCAATTTATCACCTTCACTAGTGTTGTGCACTTGATCATCCGCTCACTTGGTCGCTATGCCGCTGGTCACTTACTACTTTGTCACTTCATCACCTGGACACGTGTTCACTTTGTAAGTTGGTCACTTGTTCTCTAATTGGTCACTTGGTCATAAAGTGCTTCGCGAAAACGGCAGCAGGTCGGGGAGAGAAAGGAACTTATTTTCCATCAGTAATGACTCGCTGCATAATGTTTTGAAATATGCTAATGATGGCAGACAACGTTGTCCATAAATATTAACAAAAGCCACGTGTTATTGCCTACGACCATACTACGTTGAATACACAGGTTCTCGTCCGATCACCGAAGTTAAGCAGCGTCGGGCCCGGTCAGTACTTGGATGGGAGACCGCCTGGGAATACCGGGTGTCGTAGGCTTTTTTGTTAATAGTCAAACAGAGAGAGATATAATTTTTAAGCATTACAAATTGTGTCAAACTCTTTATTTTTTCATAACATTTACGACGGGTGAGTTTTTCTTGGTTACTTTAACTTGGTCCATTCGGTCGATCACTTGTCATGATCACTTGGTCAATTTATCACCTTCACTAGTGTTGTGCACTTGATCATCCGATCACTTGGTCGCTATGCCGCTGGTCACTTACTACTTTGTCACTTCATCACCTGGACACGTGTTCACTTTGTAAGTTGGTCACTTGTTCTCTAATTGGTCACTTGGTCATAAAGTGCTTCGCGAAAACGGCAGCAGGTCGGGGAGAGAAAGGAACTTATTTTCCATCAGTAATGACTCGCTGCATAATGTTTTGAAATATGCTAATGATGGCAGACAACGTTGTCCATAAATATTAACAAAAGCCACGTGTTATTGCCTACGACCATACTACGTTGAATACACCGGTTCTCGTCCGATCACCGAAGTTAAGCAGCGTCGGGCCCGGTCAGTACTTGGATGGGAGACCGCCTGGGAATACCGGGTGTCGTAGGCTTTTTTGTTAATAGTCAAACAGAGAGAGATATAATTTTTAAGCATTACAAATTGTGTCAAACTCTTTATTTTTTCATAACATTTACGACGGGTGAGTTTTTCTTGGTTACTTTAACTTGGTCCATTCGGTCGATCACTTGTCATGATCACTTGGTCAATTTATCACCTTCACTAGTGTTGTGCACTTGATCATCCGCTCACTTGGTCGCTATGCCGCTGGTCACTTACTACTTTGTCACTTCATCACCTGGACACGTGTTCACTTTGTAAGTTGGTCACTTGTTCTCTAATTGGTCACTTGGTCATAAAGTGCTTCGCGAAAACGGCAGCAGGTCGGGGAGAGAAAGGAACTTATTTTCCATCAGTAATGACTCGCTGCATAATGTTTTGAAATATGCTAATGATGGCAGACAACGTTGTCCATAAATATTAACAAAAGCCACGTGTTATTGCCTACGACCATACTACGTTGAATACACCGGTTCTCGTCCGATCACCGAAGTTAAGCAGCGTCGGGCCCGGTCAGTACTTGGATGGGAGACCGCCTGGGAATACCGGGTGTCGTAGGCTTTTTTGTTAATAGTCAAACAGAGAGAGATATAATTTTTAAGCATTACAAATTGTGTCAAACTCTTTATTTTTTAATAACATTTACGACGGGTGAGTTTTTCTTGGTTACTTTAACTTGGTCCATTCGGTCGATCACTTGTCATGATCACTTGGTCAATTTATCACCTTCACTAGTGTTGTGCACTTGATCATCCGCTCACTTGGTCGCTATGCCGCTGGTCACTTACTACTTTGTCACTTCATCACCTGGACACGTGTTCACTTTGTAAGTTGGTCACTTGTTCTCTAATTGGTCACTTGGTCATAAAGTGCTTCGCGAAAACGGCAGCAGGTCGGGGAGAGAAAGGAACTTATTTTCCATCAGTAATGACTCGCTGCATAATGTTTTGAAATATGCTAATGATGGCAGACAACGTTGTCCATAAATATTAACAAAAGCCACGTGTTATTGCCTACGACCATACTACGTTGAATACACCGGTTCTCGTCCGATCACCGAAGTTAAGCAGCGTCGGGCCCGGTCAGTACTTGGATGGGAGACCGCCTGGGAATACCGGGTGTCGTAGGCTTTTTTGTTAATAGTCAAACAGAGAGAGATATAATTTTTAAGCATTACAAATTGTGTCAAACTCTTTATTTTTTAATAACATTTACGACGGGTGAGTTTTTCTTGGTTACTTTAACTTGGTCCATTCGGTCGATCACTTGTCATGATCACTTGGTCAATTTATCACCTTCACTAGTGTTGTGCACTTGATCATCCGATCACTTGGTCGCTATGCCGCTGGTCACTTACTACTTTGTCACTTCATCACCTGGACACGTGTTCAGTTTGTAAGTTGGTCACTTGTTCTCTAATTGGTCACTTGGTCATAAAGTGCTTCGCGAAAACGGCAGCAGGTCGGGGAGAGAAAGGAACTTATTTTCCATCAGTAATGACTCGCTGCATAATGTTTTGAAATATGCTAATGATGGCAGACAACGTTGTCCATAAATATTAACAAAAGCCACGTGTTATTGCCTACGACCATACTACGTTGAATACACCGGTTCTCGTCCGATCACCGAAGTTAAGCAGCGTCGGGCCCGGTCAGTACTTGGATGGGAGACCGCCTGGGAATACCGGGTGTCGTAGGCTTTTTTGTTAATAGTCAAACAGAGAGAGATATAATTTTTAAGCATTACAAATTGTGTCAAACTCTTTATTTTTTCATAACATTTACGACGGGTGAGTTTTTCTTGGTTACTTTAACTTGGTCCATTCGGTCGATCACTTGTCATGATCACTTGGTCAATTTATCACCTTCACTAGTGTTGTGCACTTGATCATCCGATCACTTGGTCGCTATGCCGCTGGTCACTTACTACTTTGTCACTTCATCACCTGGACACGTGTTCACTTTGTAAGTTGGTCACTTGTTCTCTAATTGGTCACTTGGTCATAAAGTGCTTCGCGAAAACGGCAGCAGGTCGGGGAGAGAAAGGAACTTATTTTCCATCAGTAATGACTCGCTGCATAATGTTTTGAAATATGCTAATGATGGCAGACAACGTTGTCCATAAATATTAACAAAAGCCACGTGTTATTGCCTACGACCATACTACGTTGAATACACCGGTTCTCGTCCGATCACCGAAGTTAAGCAGCGTAGGGCCCGGTCAGTACTTGGATGGGAGACCGCCTGGGAATACCGGGTGTCGTAGGCTTTTTTGTTAATAGTCAAACAGAGAGAGATATAATTTTTAAGCATTACAAATTGTGTCAAACTCTTTATTTTTTCATAACATTTACGACGGGTGAGTTTTTCTTGGTTACTTTAACTTGGTCCATTCGGTCGATCACTTGTCATGATCACTTGGTCAATTTATCACCTTCACTAGTGTTGTGCACTTGATCATCCGATCACTTGGTCGCTATGCCGCTGGTCACTTACTACTTTGTCACTTCATCACCTGGACACGTGTTCACTTTGTAAGTTGGTCACTTGTTCTCTAATTGGTCACTTGGTCATAAAGTGCTTCGCGAAAACGGCAGCAGGTCGGGGAGAGAAAGGAACTTATTTTCCATCAGTAATGACTCGCTGCATAATGTTTTGAAATATGCTAATGATGGCAGACAACGTTGTCCATAAATATTAACAAAAGCCACGTGTTATTGCCTACGACCATACTACGTTGAATACACCGGTTCTCGTCCGATCACCGAAGTTAAGCAGCGTCGGGCCCGGTCAGTACTTGGATGGGAGACCGCCTGGGAATACCGGGTGTCGTAGGCTTTTTTGTTAATAGTCAAACAGAGAGAGATATAATTTTTAAGCATTACAAATTGTGTCAAACTCTTTATTTTTTCATAACATTTACGACGGGTGAGTTTTTCTTGGTTACTTTAACTTGGTCCATTCGGTCGATCACTTGTCATGATCACTTGGTCAATTTATCACCTTCACTAGTGTTGTGCACTTGATCATCCGATCACTTGGTCGCTATGCCGCTGGTCACTTACTACTTTGTCACTTCATCACCTGGACACGTGTTCACTTTGTAAGTTGGTCACTTGTTCTCTAATTGGTCACTTGGTCATAAAGTGCTTCGCGAAAACGGCAGCAGGTCGGGGAGAGAAAGGAACTTATTTTCCATCAGTAATGACTCGCTGCATAATGTTTTGAAATATGCTAATGATGGCAGACAACGTTGTCCATAAATATTAACAAAAGCCACGTGTTATTGCCTACGACCATACTACGTTGAATACACCGGTTCTCGTCCGATCACCGAAGTTAAGCAGCGTCGGGCCCGGTCAGTACTTGGATGGGAGACCGCCTGGGAATACCGGGTGTCGTAGGCTATTTTGTTAATAGTCAAACAGAGAGAGATATAATTTTTAAGCATTACAAATTGTGTCAAACTCTTTATTTTTTCATAACATTTACGACGGGTGAGTTTTTCTTGGTTACTTTAACTTGGTCCATTCGGTCGATCACTTGTCATGATCACTTGGTCAATTTATCACCTTCACTAGTGTTGTGCACTTGATCATCCGATCACTTGGTCGCTATGCCGCTGGTCACTTACTACTTTGTCACTTCATCACCTGGACACGTGTTCACTTTGTAAGTTGGTCACTTGTTCTCTAATTGGTCACTTGGTCATAAAGTGCTTCGCGAAAACGGCAGCAGGTCGGGGAGAGAAAGGAACTTATTTTCCATCAGTAATGACTCGCTGCATAATGTTTTGAAATATGCTAATGATGGCAGACAACGTTGTCCATAAATATTAACAAAAGCCACGTGTTATTGCCTACGACCATACTACGTTGAATACACCGGTTCTCGTCCGATCACCGAAGTTAAGCAGCGTCGGGCCCGGTCAGTACTTGGATGGGAGACCGCCTGGGAATACCGGGTGTCGTAGGCTTTTTTGTTAATAGTCAAACAGAGAGAGATATAATTTTTAAGCATTACAAATTGTGTCAAACTCTTTATTTTTTCATAACATTTACGACGGGTGAGTTTTTCTTGGTTACTTTAACTTGGTCCATTCGGTCGATCACTTGTCATGATCACTTGGTCAATTTATCACCTTCACTAGTGTTGTGCACTTGATCATCCGATCACTTGGTCGCTATGCCGCTGGTCACTTACTACTTTGTCACTTCATCACCTGGACACGTGTTCACTTTGTAAGTTGGTCACTTGTTCTCTAATTGGTCACTTGGTCATAAAGTGCTTCGCGAAAACGGCAGCAGGTCGGGGAGAGAAAGAAACTTATTTTCCATCAGTAATGACTCGCTGCATAATGTTTTGAAATATGCTAATGATGGCAGACAACGTTGTCCATAAATATTAACAAAAGCCACGTGTTATTGCCTACGACCATACTACGTTGAATACACCGGTTCTCGTCCGATCACCGAAGTTAAGCAGCGTCGGGCCCGGTCAGTACTTGGATGGGAGACCGCCTGGGAATACCGGGTGTCGTAGGCTTTTTTGTTAATAGTCAAACAGAGAGAGATATAATTTTTAAGCATTACAAATTGTGTCAAACTCTTTATTTTTTCATAACATTTACGACGGGTGAGTTTTTCTTGGTTACTTTAACTTGGTCCATTCGGTCGATCACTTGTCATGATCACTTGGTCAATTTATCACCTTCACTAGTGTTGTGCACTTGATCATCCGATCACTTGGTCGCTATGCCGCTGGTCACTTACTACTTTGTCACTTCATCACCTGGACACGTGTTCACTTTGTAAGTTGGTCACTTGTTCTCTAATTGGTCACTTGGTCATAAAGTGCTTCGCGAAAACGGCAGCAGGTCGGGGAGAGAAAGGAACTTATTTTCCATCAGTAATGACTCGCTGCATAATGTTTTGAAATATGCTAATGATGGCAGACAACGTTGTCCATAAATATTAACAAAAGCCACGTGTTATTGCCTACGACCATACTACGTTGAATACACCGGTTCTCGTCCGATCACCGAAGTTAAGCAGCGTCGGGCCCGGTCAGTACTTGGATGGGAGACCGCCTGGGAATACCGGGTGTCGTAGGCTTTTTTGTTAATAGTCAAACAGAGAGAGATATAATTTTTAAGCATTACAAATTGTGTCAAACTCTTTATTTTTTCATAACATTTACGACGGGTGAGTTTTTCTTGGTTACTTTAACTTGGTCCATTCGGTCGATCACTTGTCATGATCACTTGGTCAATTTATCACCTTCACTAGTGTTGTGCACTTGATCATCCGCTCACTTGGTCGCTATGCCGCTGGTCACTTACTACTTTGTCACTTCATCACCTGGACACGTGTTCACTTTGTAAGTTGGTCACTTGTTCTCTAATTGGTCACTTGGTCATAAAGTGCTTCGCGAAAACGGCAGCAGGTCGGGGAGAGAAAGGAACTTATTTTCCATCAGTAATGACTCGCTGCATAATGTTTTGAAATATGCTAATGATGGCAGACAACGTTGTCCATAAATATTAACAAAAGCCACGTGTTATTGCCTACGACCATACTACGTTGAATACACCGGTTCTCGTCCGATCACCGAAGTTAAGCAGCGTCGGGCCCGGTCAGTACTTGGATGGGAGACCGCCTGGGAATACCGGGTGTCGTAGGCTTTTTTGTTAATAGTCAAACAGAGAGAGATATAATTTTTAAGCATTACAAATTGTGTCAAACTCTTTATTTTTTCATAACATTTACGACGGGTGAGTTTTTCTTGGTTACTTTAACTTGGTCCATTCGGTCGATCACTTGTCATGATCACTTGGTCAATTTATCACCTTCACTAGTGTTGTGCACTTGATCATCCGCTCACTTGGTCGCTATGCCGCTGGTCACTTACTACTTTGTCACTTCATCACCTGGACACGTGTTCACTTTGTAAGTTGGTCACTTGTTCTCTAATTGGTCACTTGGTCATAAAGTGCTTCGCGAAAACGGCAGCAGGTCGGGGAGAGAAAGGAACTTATTTTCCATCAGTAATGACTCGCTGCATAATGTTTTGAAATATGCTAATGATGGCAGACAACGTTGTCCATAAATATTAACAAAAGCCACGTGTTATTGCCTACGACCATACTACGTTGAATACACCGGTTCTCGTCCGATCACCGAAGTTAAGCAGCGTCGGGCCCGGTCAGTACTTGGATGGGAGACCGCCTGGGAATACCGGGTGTCGTAGGCTTTTTTGTTAATAGTCAAACAGAGAGAGATATAATTTTTAAGCATTACAAATTGTGTCAAACTCTTTATTTTTTCATAACATTTACGACGGGTGAGTTTTTCTTGGTTACTTTAACTTGGTCCATTCGGTCGATCACTTGTCATGATCACTTGGTCAATTTATCACCTTCACTAGTGTTGTGCACTTGATCATCCGCTCACTTGGTCGCTATGCCGCTGGTCACTTACTACTTTGTCACTTCATCACCTGGACACGTGTTCACTTTGTAAGTTGGTCACTTGTTCTCTAATTGGTCACTTGGTCATAAAGTGCTTCGCGAAAACGGCAGCAGGTCGGGGAGAGAAAGGAACTTATTTTCCATCAGTAATGACTCGCTGCATAATGTTTTGAAATATGCTAATGATGGCAGACAACGTTGTCCATAAATATTAACAAAAGCCACGTGTTATTGCCTACGACCATACTACGTTGAATACACCGGTTCTCGTCCGATCACCGAAGTTAAGCAGCGTCGGGCCCGGTCAGTACTTGGATGGGAGACCGCCTGGGAATACCGGGTGTCGTAGGCTTTTTTGTTAATAGTCAAACAGAGAGAGATATAATTTTTAAGCATTACAAATTGTGTCAAACTCTTTATTTTTTCATAACATTTACGACGGGTGAGTTTTTCTTGGTTACTTTAACTTGGTCCATTCGGTCGATCACTTGTCATGATCACTTGGTCAATTTATCACCTTCACTAGTGTTGTGCACTTGATCATCCGCTCACTTGGTCGCTATGCCGCTGGTCACTTACTACTTTGTCACTTCATCACCTGGACACGTGTTCACTTTGTAAGTTGGTCACTTGTTCTCTAATTGGTCACTTGGTCATAAAGTGCTTCGCGAAAACGGCAGCAGGTCGGGGAGAGAAAGGAACTTATTTTCCATCAGTAATGACTCGCTGCATAATGTTTTGAAATATGCTAATGATGGCAGACAACGTTGTCCATAAATATTAACAAAAGCCACGTGTTATTGCCTACGACCATACTACGTTGAATACACCGGTTCTCGTCCGATCACCGAAGTTAAGCAGCGTCGGGCCCGGTCAGTACTTGGATGGGAGACCGCCTGGGAATACCGGGTGTCGTAGGCTTTTTTGTTAATAGTCAAACAGAGAGAGATATAATTTTTAAGCATTACAAATTGTGTCAAACTCTTTATTTTTTCATAACATTTACGACGGGTGAGTTTTTCTTGGTTACTTTAACTTGGTCCATTCGGTCGATCACTTGTCATGATCACTTGGTCAATTTATCACCTTCACTAGTGTTGTGCACTTGATCATCCGCTCACTTGGTCGCTATGCCGCTGGTCACTTACTACTTTGTCACTTCATCACCTGGACACGTGTTCACTTTGTAAGTTGGTCACTTGTTCTCTAATTGGTCACTTGGTCATAAAGTGCTTCGCGAAAACGGCAGCAGGTCGGGGAGAGAAAGGAACTTATTTTCCATCAGTAATGACTCGCTGCATAATGTTTTGAAATATGCTAATGATGGCAGACAACGTTGTCCATAAATATTAACAAAAGCCACGTGTTATTGCCTACGACCATACTACGTTGAATACACCGGTTCTCGTCCGATCACCGAAGTTAAGCAGCGTCGGGCCCGGTCAGTACTTGGATGGGAGACCGCCTGGGAATACCGGGTGTCGTAGGCTTTTTTGTTAATAGTCAAACAGAGAGAGATATAATTTTTAAGCATTACAAATTGTGTCAAACTCTTTATTTTTTCATAACATTTACGACGGGTGAGTTTTTCTTGGTTACTTTAACTTGGTCCATTCGGTCGATCACTTGTCATGATCACTTGGTCAATTTATCACCTTCACTAGTGTTGTGCACTTGATCATCCGCTCACTTGGTCGCTATGCCGCTGGTCACTTACTACTTTGTCACTTCATCACCTGGACACGTGTTCACTTTGTAAGTTGGTCACTTGTTCTCTAATTGGTCACTTGGTCATAAAGTGCTTCGCGAAAACGGCAGCAGGTCGGGGAGAGAAAGGAACTTATTTTCCATCAGTAATGACTCGCTGCATAATGTTTTGAAATATGCTAATGATGGCAGACAACGTTGTCCATAAATATTAACAAAAGCCACGTGTTATTGCCTACGACCATACTACGTTGAATACACCGGTTCTCGTCCGATCACCGAAGTTAAGCAGCGTCGGGCCCGGTCAGTACTTGGATGGGAGACCGCCTGGGAATACCGGGTGTCGTAGGCTTTTTTGTTAATAGTCAAACAGAGAGAGATATAATTTTTAAGCATTACAAATTGTGTCAAACTCTTTATTTTTTCATAACATTTACGACGGGTGAGTTTTTCTTGGTTACTTTAACTTGGTCCATTCGGTCGATCACTTGTCATGATCACTTGGTCAATTTATCACCTTCACTAGTGTTGTGCACTTGATCATCCGCTCACTTGGTCGCTATGCCGCTGGTCACTTACTACTTTGTCACTTCATCACCTGGACACGTGTTCACTTTGTAAGTTGGTCACTTGTTCTCTAATTGGTCACTTGGTCATAAAGTGCTTCGCGAAAACGGCAGCAGGTCGGGGAGAGAAAGGAACTTATTTTCCATCAGTAATGACTCGCTGCATAATGTTTTGAAATATGCTAATGATGGCAGACAACGTTGTCCATAAATATTAACAAAAGCCACGTGTTATTGCCTACGACCATACTACGTTGAATACACCGGTTCTCGTCCGATCACCGAAGTTAAGCAGCGTCGGGCCCGGTCAGTACTTGGATGGGAGACCGCCTGGGAATACCGGGTGTCGTAGGCTTTTTTGTTAATAGTCAAACAGAGAGAGATATAATTTTTAAGCATTACAAATTGTGTCAAACTCTTTATTTTTTCATAACATTTACGACGGGTGAGTTTTTCTTGGTTACTTTAACTTGGTCCATTCGGTCGATCACTTGTCATGATCACTTGGTCAATTTATCACCTTCACTAGTGTTGTGCACTTGATCATCCGCTCACTTGGTCGCTATGCCGCTGGTCACTTACTACTTTGTCACTTCATCACCTGGACACGTGTTCACTTTGTAAGTTGGTCACTTGTTCTCTAATTGGTCACTTGGTCATAAAGTGCTTCGCGAAAACGGCAGCAGGTCGGGGAGAGAAAGGAACTTATTTTCCATCAGTAATGACTCGCTGCATAATGTTTTGAAATATGCTAATGATGGCAGACAACGTTGTCCATAAATATTAACAAAAGCCACGTGTTATTGCCTACGACCATACTACGTTGAATACACCGGTTCTCGTCCGATCACCGAAGTTAAGCAGCGTCGGGCCCGGTCAGTACTTGGATGGGAGACCGCCTGGGAATACCGGGTGTCGTAGGCTTTTTTGTTAATAGTCAAACAGAGAGAGATATAATTTTTAAGCATTACAAATTGTGTCAAACTCTTTATTTTTTCATAACATTTACGACGGGTGAGTTTTTCTTGGTTACTTTAACTTGGTCCATTCGGTCGATCACTTGTCATGATCACTTGGTCAATTTATCACCTTCACTAGTGTTGTGCACTTGATCATCCGCTCACTTGGTCGCTATGCCGCTGGTCACTTACTACTTTGTCACTTCATCACCTGGACACGTGTTCACTTTGTAAGTTGGTCACTTGTTCTCTAATTGGTCACTTGGTCATAAAGTGCTTCGCGAAAACGGCAGCAGGTCGGGGAGAGAAAGGAACTTATTTTCCATCAGTAATGACTCGCTGCATAATGTTTTGAAATATGCTAATGATGGCAGACAACGTTGTCCATAAATATTAACAAAAGCCACGTGTTATTGCCTACGACCATACTACGTTGAATACACCGGTTCTCGTCCGATCACCGAAGTTAAGCAGCGTCGGGCCCGGTCAGTACTTGGATGGGAGACCGCCTGGGAATACCGGGTGTCGTAGGCTTTTTTGTTAATAGTCAAACAGAGAGAGATATAATTTTTAAGCATTACAAATTGTGTCAAACTCTTTATTTTTTCATAACATTTACGACGGGTGAGTTTTTCTTGGTTACTTTAACTTGGTCCATTCGGTCGATCACTTGTCATGATCACTTGGTCAATTTATCACCTTCACTAGTGTTGTGCACTTGATCATCCGATCACTTGGTCGCTATGCCGCTGGTCACTTACTACTTTGTCACTTCATCACCTGGACACGTGTTCACTTTGTAAGTTGGTCACTTGTTCTCTAATTGGTCACTTGGTCATAAAGTGCTTCGCGAAAACGGCAGCAGGTCGGGGAGAGAAAGGAACTTATTTTCCATCAGTAATGACTCGCTGCATAATGTTTTGAAATATGCTAATGATGGCAGACAACGTTGTCCATAAATATTAACAAAAGCCACGTGTTATTGCCTACGACCATACTACGTTGAATACACCGGTTCTCGTCCGATCACCGAAGTTAAGCAGCGTCGGGCCCGGTCAGTACTTGGATGGGAGACCGCCTGGGAATACCGGGTGTCGTAGGCTTTTTTGTTAATAGTCAAACAGAGAGAGATATAATTTTTAAGCATTACAAATTGTGTCAAACTCTTTATTTTTTCATAACATTTACGACGGGTGAGTTTTTCTTGGTTACTTTAACTTGGTCCATTCGGTCGATCACTTGTCATGATCACTTGGTCAATTTATCACCTTCACTAGTGTTGTGCACTTGATCATCCGCTCACTTGGTCGCTATGCCGCTGGTCACTTACTACTTTGTCACTTCATCACCTGGACACGTGTTCACTTTGTAAGTTGGTCACTTGTTCTCTAATTGGTCACTTGGTCATAAAGTGCTTCGCGAAAACGGCAGCAGGTCGGGGAGAGAAAGGAACTTATTTTCCATCAGTAATGACTCGCTGCATAATGTTTTGAAATATGCTAATGATGGCAGACAACGTTGTCCATAAATATTAACAAAAGCCACGTGTTATTGCCTACGACCATACTACGTTGAATACACCGGTTCTCGTCCGATCACCGAAGTTAAGCAGCGTCGGGCCCGGTCAGTACTTGGATGGGAGACCGCCTGGGAATACCGGGTGTCGTAGGCTTTTTGTTAATAGTCAAACAGAGAGAGATATAATTTTTAAGCATTACAAATTGTGTCAAACTCTTTATTTTTTCATAACATTTACGACGGGTGAGTTTTTCTTGGTTACTTTAACTTGGTCCATTCGGTCGATCACTTGTCATGATCACTTGGTCAATTTATCACCTTCACTAGTGTTGTGCACTTGATCATCCGCTCACTTGGTCGCTATGCCGCTGGTCACTTACTACTTTGTCACTTCATCACCTGGACACGTGTTCACTTTGTAAGTTGGTCACTTGTTCTCTAATTGGTCACTTGGTCATAAAGTGCTTCGCGAAAACGGCAGCAGGTCGGGGAGAGAAAGGAACTTATTTTCCATCAGTAATGACTCGCTGCATAATGTTTTGAAATATGCTAATGATGGCAGACAACGTTGTCCATAAATATTAACAAAAGCCACGTGTTATTGCCTACGACCATACTACGTTGAATACACCGGTTCTCGTCCGATCACCGAAGTTAAGCAGCGTCGGGCCCGGTCAGTACTTGGATGGGAGACCGCCTGGGAATACCGGGTGTCGTAGGCTTTTTTGTTTTAGTCAAACAGAGAGAGATATAATTTTTAAGCATTACAAATTGTGTCAAACTCTTTATTTTTTCATAACATTTACGACGGGTGAGTTTTTCTTGGTTACTTTAACTTGGTCCATTCGGTCGATCACTTGTCATGATCACTTGGTCAATTTATCACCTTCACTAGTGTTGTGCACTTGATCATCCGCTCACTTGGTCGCTATGCCGCTGGTCACTTACTACTTTGTCACTTCATCACCTGGACACGTGTTCACTTTGTAAGTTGGTCACTTGTTCTCTAATTGGTCACTTGGTCATAAAGTGCTTCGCGAAAACGGCAGCAGGTCGGGGAGAGAAAGGAACTTATTTTCCATCAGTAATGACTCGCTGCATAATGTTTTGAAATATGCTAATGATGGCAGACAACGTTGTCCATAAATATTAACAAAAGCCACGTGTTATTGCCTACGACCATACTACGTTGAATACACCGGTTCTCGTCCGATCACCGAAGTTAAGCAGCGTCGGGCCCGGTCAGTACTTGGATGGGAGACCGCCTGGGAATACCGGGTGTCGTAGGCTTTTTTGTTTTAGTCAAACAGAGAGAGATATAATTTTTAAGCATTACAAATTGTGTCAAACTCTTTATTTTTTCATAACATTTACGACGGGTGAGTTTTTCTTGGTTACTTTAACTTGGTCCATTCGGTCGATCACTTGTCATGATCACTTGGTCAATTTATCACCTTCACTAGTGTTGTGCACTTGATCATCCGATCACTTGGTCGCTATGCCGCTGGTCACTTACTACTTTGTCACTTCATCACCTGGACACGTGTTCACTTTGTAAGTTGGTCACTTGTTCTCTAATTGGTCACTTGGTCATAAAGTGCTTCGCGAAAACGGCAGCAGGTCGGGGAGGGAGAGAAAGGAACTTATTTTCCATCAGTAATGACTCGCTGCATAATGTTTTGAAATATGCTAATGATGGCAGACAACGTTGTCCATAAATATTAACAAAAGCCACGTGTTATTGCCTACGACCATACTACGTTGAATACACCGGTTCTCGTCCGATCACCGAAGTTAAGCAGCGTCGGGCCCGGTCAGTACTTGGATGGGAGACCGCCTGGGAATACCGGGTGTCGTAGGCTTTTTTGTTAATAGTCAAACAGAGAGAGATATAATTTTTAAGCATTACAAATTGTGTCAAACTCTTTATTTTTTCATAACATTTACGACGGGTGAGTTTTTCTTGGTTACTTTAACTTGGTCCATTCGGTCGATCACTTGTCATGATCACTTGGTCAATTTATCACCTTCACTAGTGTTGTGCACTTGATCATCCGATCACTTGGTCGCTATGCCGCTGGTCACTTACTACTTTGTCACTTCATCACCTGGACACGTGTTCACTTTGTAAGTTGGTCACTTGTTCTCTAATTGGTCACTTGGTCATAAAGTGCTTCGCGAAAACGGCAGCAGGTCGGGGAGGGAGAGAAAGGAACTTATTTTCCATCAGTAATGACTCGCTGCATAATGTTTTGAAATATGCTAATGATGGCAGACAACGTTGTCCATAAATATTAACAAAAGCCACGTGTTATTGCCTACGACCATACTACGTTGAATACACCGGTTCTCGTCCGATCACCGAAGTTAAGCAGCGTCGGGCCCGGTCAGTACTTGGATGGGAGACCGCCTGGGAATACCGGGTGTCGTAGGCTTTTTTGTTAATAGTCAAACAGAGAGAGATATAATTTTTAAGCATTACAAATTGTGTCAAACTCTTTATTTTTTCATAACATTTACGACGGGTGAGTTTTTCTTGGTTACTTTAACTTGGTCCATTCGGTCGATCACTTGTCATGATCACTTGGTCAATTTATCACCTTCACTAGTGTTGTGCACTTGATCATCCGATCACTTGGTCGCTATGCCGCTGGTCACTTACTACTTTGTCACTTCATCACCTGGACACGTGTTCACTTTGTAAGTTGGTCACTTGTTCTCTAATTGGTCACTTGGTCATAAAGTGCTTCGCGAAAACGGCAGCAGGTCGGGGAGGGAGAGAAAGGAACTTATTTTCCATCAGTAATGACTCGCTGCATAATGTTTTGAAATATGCTAATGATGGCAGACAACGTTGTCCATAAATATTAACAAAAGCCACGTGTTATTGCCTACGACCATACTACGTTGAATACACCGGTTCTCGTCCGATCACCGAAGTTAAGCAGCGTCGGGCCCGGTCAGTACTTGGATGGGAGACCGCCTGGGAATACCGGGTGTCGTAGGCTTTTTTGTTAATAGTCAAACAGAGAGAGATATAATTTTTAAGCATTACAAATTGTGTCAAACTCTTTATTTTTTCATAACATTTACGACGGGTGAGTTTTTCTTGGTTACTTTAACTTGGTCCATTCGGTCGATCACTTGTCATGATCACTTGGTCAATTTATCACCTTCACTAGTGTTGTGCACTTGATCATCCGATCACTTGGTCGCTATGCCGCTGGTCACTTACTACTTTGTCACTTCATCACCTGGACACGTGTTCACTTTGTAAGTTGGTCACTTGTTCTCTAATTGGTCACTTGGTCATAAAGTGCTTCGCGAAAACGGCAGCAGGTCGGGGAGGGAGAGAAAGGAACTTATTTTCCATCAGTAATGACTCGCTGCATAATGTTTTGAAATATGCTAATGATGGCAGACAACGTTGTCCATAAATATTAACAAAAGCCACGTGTTATTGCCTACGACCATACTACGTTGAATACACCGGTTCTCGTCCGATCACCGAAGTTAAGCAGCGTCGGGCCCGGTCAGTACTTGGATGGGAGACCGCCTGGGAATACCGGGTGTCGTAGGCTTTTTTGTTAATAGTCAAACAGAGAGAGATATAATTTTTAAGCATTACAAATTGTGTCAAACTCTTTATTTTTTCATAACATTTACGACGGGTGAGTTTTTCTTGGTTACTTTAACTTGGTCCATTCGGTCGATCACTTGTCATGATCACTTGGTCAATTTATCACCTTCACTAGTGTTGTGCACTTGATCATCCGATCACTTGGTCGCTATGCCGCTGGTCACTTACTACTTTGTCACTTCATCACCTGGACACGTGTTCACTTTGTAAGTTGGTCACTTGTTCTCTAATTGGTCACTTGGTCATAAAGTGCTTCGCGAAAACGGCAGCAGGTCGGGGAGGGAGAGAAAGGAACTTATTTTCCATCAGTAATGACTCGCTGCATAATGTTTTGAAATATGCTAATGATGGCAGACAACGTTGTCCATAAATATTAACAAAAGCCACGTGTTATTGCCTACGACCATACTACGTTGAATACACCGGTTCTCGTCCGATCACCGAAGTTAAGCAGCGTCGGGCCCGGTCAGTACTTGGATGGGAGACCGCCTGGGAATACCGGGTGTCGTAGGCTTTTTTGTTAATAGTCAAACAGAGAGAGATATAATTTTTAAGCATTACAAATTGTGTCAAACTCTTTATTTTTTCATAACATTTACGACGGGTGAGTTTTTCTTGGTTACTTTAACTTGGTCCATTCGGTCGATCACTTGTCATGATCACTTGGTCAATTTATCACCTTCACTAGTGTTGTGCACTTGATCATCCGATCACTTGGTCGCTATGCCGCTGGTCACTTACTACTTTGTCACTTCATCACCTGGACACGTGTTCACTTTGTAAGTTGGTCACTTGTTCTCTAATTGGTCACTTGGTCATAAAGTGCTTCGCGAAAACGGCAGCAGGTCGGGGAGGGAGAGAAAGGAACTTATTTTCCATCAGTAATGACTCGCTGCATAATGTTTTGAAATATGCTAATGATGGCAGACAACGTTGTCCATAAATATTAACAAAAGCCACGTGTTATTGCCTACGACCATACTACGTTGAATACACCGGTTCTCGTCCGATCACCGAAGTTAAGCAGCGTCGGGCCCGGTCAGTACTTGGATGGGAGACCGCCTGGGAATACCGGGTGTCGTAGGCTTTTTTGTTAATAGTCAAACAGAGAGAGATATAATTTTTAAGCATTACAAATTGTGTCAAACTCTTTATTTTTTCATAACATTTACGACGGGTGAGTTTTTCTTGGTTACTTTAACTTGGTCCATTCGGTCGATCACTTGTCATGATCACTTGGTCAATTTATCACCTTCACTAGTGTTGTGCACTTGATCATCCGATCACTTGGTCGCTATGCCGCTGGTCACTTACTACTTTGTCACTTCATCACCTGGACACGTGTTCACTTTGTAAGTTGGTCACTTGTTCTCTAATTGGTCACTTGGTCATAAAGTGCTTCGCGAAAACGGCAGCAGGTCGGGGAGGGAGAGAAAGGAACTTATTTTCCATCAGTAATGACTCGCTGCATAATGTTTTGAAATATGCTAATGATGGCAGACAACGTTGTCCATAAATATTAACAAAAGCCACGTGTTATTGCCTACGACCATACTACGTTGAATACACCGGTTCTCGTCCGATCACCGAAGTTAAGCAGCGTCGGGCCCGGTCAGTACTTGGATGGGAGACCGCCTGGGAATACCGGGTGTCGTAGGCTTTTTTGTTAATAGTCAAACAGAGAGAGATATAATTTTTAAGCATTACAAATTGTGTCAAACTCTTTATTTTTTCATAACATTTACGACGGGTGAGTTTTTCTTGGTTACTTTAACTTGGTCCATTCGGTCGATCACTTGTCATGATCACTTGGTCAATTTATCACCTTCACTAGTGTTGTGCACTTGATCATCCGATCACTTGGTCGCTATGCCGCTGGTCACTTACTACTTTGTCACTTCATCACCTGGACACGTGTTCACTTTGTAAGTTGGTCACTTGTTCTCTAATTGGTCACTTGGTCATAAAGTGCTTCGCGAAAACGGCAGCAGGTCGGGGAGGGAGAGAAAGGAACTTATTTTCCATCAGTAATGACTCGCTGCATAATGTTTTGAAATATGCTAATGATGGCAGACAACGTTGTCCATAAATATTAACAAAAGCCACGTGTTATTGCCTACGACCATACTACGTTGAATACACCGGTTCTCGTCCGATCACCGAAGTTAAGCAGCGTCGGGCCCGGTCAGTACTTGGATGGGAGACCGCCTGGGAATACCGGGTGTCGTAGGCTTTTTTGTTAATAGTCAAACAGAGAGAGATATAATTTTTAAGCATTACAAATTGTGTCAAACTCTTTATTTTTTCATAACATTTACGACGGGTGAGTTTTTCTTGGTTACTTTAACTTGGTCCATTCGGTCGATCACTTGTCATGATCACTTGGTCAATTTATCACCTTCACTAGTGTTGTGCACTTGATCATCCGATCACTTGGTCGCTATGCCGCTGGTCACTTACTACTTTGTCACTTCATCACCTGGACACGTGTTCACTTTGTAAGTTGGTCACTTGTTCTCTAATTGGTCACTTGGTCATAAAGTGCTTCGCGAAAACGGCAGCAGGTCGGGGAGGGAGAGAAAGGAACTTATTTTCCATCAGTAATGACTCGCTGCATAATGTTTTGAAATATGCTAATGATGGCAGACAACGTTGTCCATAAATATTAACAAAAGCCACGTGTTATTGCCTACGACCATACTACGTTGAATACACCGGTTCTCGTCCGATCACCGAAGTTAAGCAGCGTCGGGCCCGGTCAGTACTTGGATGGGAGACCGCCTGGGAATACCGGGTGTCGTAGGCTTTTTTGTTAATAGTCAAACAGAGAGAGATATAATTTTTAAGCATTACAAATTGTGTCAAACTCTTTATTTTTTCATAACATTTACGACGGGTGAGTTTTTCTTGGTTACTTTAACTTGGTCCATTCGGTCGATCACTTGTCATGATCACTTGGTCAATTTATCACCTTCACTAGTGTTGTGCACTTGATCATCCGATCACTTGGTCGCTATGCCGCTGGTCACTTACTACTTTGTCACTTCATCACCTGGACACGTGTTCACTTTGTAAGTTGGTCACTTGTTCTCTAATTGGTCACTTGGTCATAAAGTGCTTCGCGAAAACGGCAGCAGGTCGGGGAGGGAGAGAAAGGAACTTATTTTCCATCAGTAATGACTCGCTGCATAATGTTTTGAAATATGCTAATGATGGCAGACAACGTTGTCCATAAATATTAACAAAAGCCACGTGTTATTGCCTACGACCATACTACGTTGAATACACCGGTTCTCGTCCGATCACCGAAGTTAAGCAGCGTCGGGCCCGGTCAGTACTTGGATGGGAGACCGCCTGGGAATACCGGGTGTCGTAGGCTTTTTTGTTAATAGTCAAACAGAGAGAGATATAATTTTTAAGCATTACAAATTGTGTCAAACTCTTTATTTTTTCATAACATTTACGACGGGTGAGTTTTTCTTGGTTACTTTAACTTGGTCCATTCGGTCGATCACTTGTCATGATCACTTGGTCAATTTATCACCTTCACTAGTGTTGTGCACTTGATCATCCGATCACTTGGTCGCTATGCCGCTGGTCACTTACTACTTTGTCACTTCATCACCTGGACACGTGTTCACTTTGTAAGTTGGTCACTTGTTCTCTAATTGGTCACTTGGTCATAAAGTGCTTCGCGAAAACGGCAGCAGGTCGGGGAGGGAGAGAAAGGAACTTATTTTCCATCAGTAATGACTCGCTGCATAATGTTTTGAAATATGCTAATGATGGCAGACAACGTTGTCCATAAATATTAACAAAAGCCACGTGTTATTGCCTACGACCATACTACGTTGAATACACCGGTTCTCGTCCGATCACCGAAGTTAAGCAGCGTCGGGCCCGGTCAGTACTTGGATGGGAGACCGCCTGGGAATACCGGGTGTCGTAGGCTTTTTTGTTAATAGTCAAACAGAGAGAGATATAATTTTTAAGCATTACAAATTGTGTCAAACTCTTTATTTTTTCATAACATTTACGACGGGTGAGTTTTTCTTGGTTACTTTAACTTGGTCCATTCGGTCGATCACTTGTCATGATCACTTGGTCAATTTATCACCTTCACTAGTGTTGTGCACTTGATCATCCGATCACTTGGTCGCTATGCCGCTGGTCACTTACTACTTTGTCACTTCATCACCTGGACACGTGTTCACTTTGTAAGTTGGTCACTTGTTCTCTAATTGGTCACTTGGTCATAAAGTGCTTCGCGAAAACGGCAGCAGGTCGGGGAGGGAGAGAAAGGAACTTATTTTCCATCAGTAATGACTCGCTGCATAATGTTTTGAAATATGCTAATGATGGCAGACAACGTTGTCCATAAATATTAACAAAAGCCACGTGTTATTGCCTACGACCATACTACGTTGAATACACCGGTTCTCGTCCGATCACCGAAGTTAAGCAGCGTCGGGCCCGGTCAGTACTTGGATGGGAGACCGCCTGGGAATACCGGGTGTCGTAGGCTTTTTTGTTAATAGTCAAACAGAGAGAGATATAATTTTTAAGCATTACAAATTGTGTCAAACTCTTTATTTTTTCATAACATTTACGACGGGTGAGTTTTTCTTGGTTACTTTAACTTGGTCCATTCGGTCGATCACTTGTCATGATCACTTGGTCAATTTATCACCTTCACTAGTGTTGTGCACTTGATCATCCGATCACTTGGTCGCTATGCCGCTGGTCACTTACTACTTTGTCACTTCATCACCTGGACACGTGTTCACTTTGTAAGTTGGTCACTTGTTCTCTAATTGGTCACTTGGTCATAAAGTGCTTCGCGAAAACGGCAGCAGGTCGGGGAGAGAAAGGAACTTATTTTCCATCAGTAATGACTCGCTGCATAATGTTTTGAAATATGCTAATGATGGCAGACAACGTTGTCCATAAATATTAACAAAAGCCACGTGTTATTGCCTACGACCATACTACGTTGAATACACCGGTTCTCGTCCGATCACCGAAGGTAAGCAGCGTCGGGCCCGGTCAGTACTTGGATGGGAGACCGCCTGGGAATACCGGGTGTCGTAGGCTTTTTTGTTAATAGTCAAACAGAGAGAGATATAATTTTTAAGCATTACAAATTGTGTCAAACTCTTTATTTTTTCATAACATTTACGACGGGTGAGTTTTTCTTGGTTACTTTAACTTGGTCCATTCGGTCGATCACTTGTCATGATCACTTGGTCAATTTATCACCTTCACTAGTGTTGTGCACTTGATCATCCGCTCACTTGGTCGCTATGCCGCTGGTCACTTACTACTTTGTCACTTCATCACCTGGACACGTGTTCACTTTGTAAGTTGGTCACTTGTTCTCTAATTGGTCACTTGGTCATAAAGTGCTTCGCGAAAACGGCAGCAGGTCGGGGAGAGAAAGGAACTTATTTTCCATCAGTAATGACTCGCTGCATAATGTTTTGAAATATGCTAATGATGGCAGACAACGTTGTCCATAAATATTAACAAAAGCCACGTGTTATTGCCTACGACCATACTACGTTGAATACACCGGTTCTCGTCCGATCACCGAAGTTAAGCAGCGTCGGGCCCGGTCAGTACTTGGATGGGAGACCGCCTGGGAATACCGGGTGTCGTAGGCTTTTTTGTTAATAGTCAAACAGAGAGAGATATAATTTTTAAGCATTACAAATTGTGTCAAACTCTTTATTTTTTCATAACATTTACGACGGGTGAGTTTTTCTTGGTTACTTTAACTTGGTCCATTCGGTCGATCACTTGTCATGATCACTTGGTCAATTTATCACCTTCACTAGTGTTGTGCACTTGATCATCCGCTCACTTGGTCGCTATGCCGCTGGTCACTTACTACTTTGTCACTTCATCACCTGGACACGTGTTCACTTTGTAAGTTGGTCACTTGTTCTCTAATTGGTCACTTGGTCATAAAGTGCTTCGCGAAAACGGCAGCAGGTCGGGGAGAGAAAGGAACTTATTTTCCATCAGTAATGACTCGCTGCATAATGTTTTGAAATATGCTAATGATGGCAGACAACGTTGTCCATAAATATTAACAAAAGCCACGTGTTATTGCCTACGACCATACTACGTTGAATACACCGGTTCTCGTCCGATCACCGAAGTTAAGCAGCGTCGGGCCCGGTCAGTACTTGGATGGGAGACCGCCTGGGAATACCGGGTGTCGTAGGCTTTTTTGTTTTAGTCAAACAGAGAGAGATATAATTTTTAAGCATTACAAATTGTGTCAAACTCTTTATTTTTTCATAACATTTACGACGGGTGAGTTTTTCTTGGTTACTTTAACTTGGTCCATTCGGTCGATCACTTGTCATGATCACTTGGTCAATTTATCACCTTCACTAGTGTTGTGCACTTGATCATCCGCTCACTTGGTCGCTATGCCGCTGGTCACTTACTACTTTGTCACTTCATCACCTGGACACGTGTTCACTTTGTAAGTTGGTCACTTGTTCTCTAATTGGTCACTTGGTCATAAAGTGCTTCGCGAAAACGGCAGCAGGTCGGGGAGAGAAAGGAACTTATTTTCCATCAGTAATGACTCGCTGCATAATGTTTTGAAATATGCTAATGATGGCAGACAACGTTGTCCATAAATATTAACAAAAGCCACGTGTTATTGCCTACGACCATACTACGTTGAATACACCGGTTCTCGTCCGATCACCGAAGTTAAGCAGCGTCGGGCCCGGTCAGTACTTGGATGGGAGACCGCCTGGGAATACCGGGTGTCGTAGGCTTTTTTGTTAATAGTCAAACAGAGAGAGATATAATTTTTAAGCATTACAAATTGTGTCAAACTCTTTATTTTTTCATAACATTTACGACGGGTGAGTTTTTCTTGGTTACTTTAACTTGGTCCATTCGGTCGATCACTTGTCATGATCACTTGGTCAATTTATCACCTTCACTAGTGTTGTGCACTTGATCATCCGATCACTTGGTCGCTATGCCGCTGGTCACTTACTACTTTGTCACTTCATCACCTGGACACGTGTTCACTTTGTAAGTTGGTCACTTGTTCTCTAATTGGTCACTTGGTCATAAAGTGCTTCGCGAAAACGGCAGCAGGTCGGGGAGGGAGAGAAAGGAACTTATTTTCCATCAGTAATGACTCGCTGCATAATGTTTTGAAATATGCTAATGATGGCAGACAACGTTGTCCATAAATATTAACAAAAGCCACGTGTTATTGCCTACGACCATACTACGTTGAATACACCGGTTCTCGTCCGATCACCGAAGTTAAGCAGCGTCGGGCCCGGTCAGTACTTGGATGGGAGACCGCCTGGGAATACCGGGTGTCGTAGGCTTTTTTGTTAATAGTCAAACAGAGAGAGATATAATTTTTAAGCATTACAAATTGTGTCAAACTCTTTATTTTTTCATAACATTTACGACGGGTGAGTTTTTCTTGGTTACTTTAACTTGGTCCATTCGGTCGATCACTTGTCATGATCACTTGGTCAATTTATCACCTTCACTAGTGTTGTGCACTTGATCATCCGATCACTTGGTCGCTATGCCGCTGGTCACTTACTACTTTGTCACTTCATCACCTGGACACGTGTTCACTTTGTAAGTTGGTCACTTGTTCTCTAATTGGTCACTTGGTCATAAAGTGCTTCGCGAAAACGGCAGCAGGTCGGGGAGGGAGAGAAAGGAACTTATTTTCCATCAGTAATGACTCGCTGCATAATGTTTTGAAATATGCTAATGATGGCAGACAACGTTGTCCATAAATATTAACAAAAGCCACGTGTTATTGCCTACGACCATACTACGTTGAATACACCGGTTCTCGTCCGATCACCGAAGTTAAGCAGCGTCGGGCCCGGTCAGTACTTGGATGGGAGACCGCCTGGGAATACCGGGTGTCGTAGGCTTTTTTGTTAATAGTCAAACAGAGAGAGATATAATTTTTAAGCATTACAAATTGTGTCAAACTCTTTATTTTTTCATAACATTTACGACGGGTGAGTTTTTCTTGGTTACTTTAACTTGGTCCATTCGGTCGATCACTTGTCATGATCACTTGGTCAATTTATCACCTTCACTAGTGTTGTGCACTTGATCATCCGATCACTTGGTCGCTATGCCGCTGGTCACTTACTACTTTGTCACTTCATCACCTGGACACGTGTTCACTTTGTAAGTTGGTCACTTGTTCTCTAATTGGTCACTTGGTCATAAAGTGCTTCGCGAAAACGGCAGCAGGTCGGGGAGAGAAAGGAACTTATTTTCCATCAGTAATGACTCGCTGCATAATGTTTTGAAATATGCTAATGATGGCAGACAACGTTGTCCATAAATATTAACAAAAGCCACGTGTTATTGCCTACGACCATACTACGTTGAATACACCGGTTCTCGTCCGATCACCGAAGGTAAGCAGCGTCGGGCCCGGTCAGTACTTGGATGGGAGACCGCCTGGGAATACCGGGTGTCGTAGGCTTTTTTGTTAATAGTCAAACAGAGAGAGATATAATTTTTAAGCATTACAAATTGTGTCAAACTCTTTATTTTTTCATAACATTTACGACGGGTGAGTTTTTCTTGGTTACTTTAACTTGGTCCATTCGGTCGATCACTTGTCATGATCACTTGGTCAATTTATCACCTTCACTAGTGTTGTGCACTTGATCATCCGCTCACTTGGTCGCTATGCCGCTGGTCACTTACTACTTTGTCACTTCATCACCTGGACACGTGTTCACTTTGTAAGTTGGTCACTTGTTCTCTAATTGGTCACTTGGTCATAAAGTGCTTCGCGAAAACGGCAGCAGGTCGGGGAGAGAAAGGAACTTATTTTCCATCAGTAATGACTCGCTGCATAATGTTTTGAAATATGCTAATGATGGCAGACAACGTTGTCCATAAATATTAACAAAAGCCACGTGTTATTGCCTACGACCATACTACGTTGAATACACCGGTTCTCGTCCGATCACCGAAGTTAAGCAGCGTCGGGCCCGGTCAGTACTTGGATGGGAGACCGCCTGGGAATACCGGGTGTCGTAGGCTTTTTTGTTAATAGTCAAACAGAGAGAGATATAATTTTTAAGCATTACAAATTGTGTCAAACTCTTTATTTTTTCATAACATTTACGACGGGTGAGTTTTTCTTGGTTACTTTAACTTGGTCCATTCGGTCGATCACTTGTCATGATCACTTGGTCAATTTATCACCTTCACTAGTGTTGTGCACTTGATCATCCGCTCACTTGGTCGCTATGCCGCTGGTCACTTACTACTTTGTCACTTCATCACCTGGACACGTGTTCACTTTGTAAGTTGGTCACTTGTTCTCTAATTGGTCACTTGGTCATAAAGTGCTTCGCGAAAACGGCAGCAGGTCGGGGAGAGAAAGGAACTTATTTTCCATCAGTAATGACTCGCTGCATAATGTTTTGAAATATGCTAATGATGGCAGACAACGTTGTCCATAAATATTAACAAAAGCCACGTGTTATTGCCTACGACCATACTACGTTGAATACACCGGTTCTCGTCCGATCACCGAAGTTAAGCAGCGTCGGGCCCGGTCAGTACTTGGATGGGAGACCGCCTGGGAATACCGGGTGTCGTAGGCTTTTTTGTTTTAGTCAAACAGAGAGAGATATAATTTTTAAGCATTACAAATTGTGTCAAACTCTTTATTTTTTCATAACATTTACGACGGGTGAGTTTTTCTTGGTTACTTTAACTTGGTCCATTCGGTCGATCACTTGTCATGATCACTTGGTCAATTTATCACCTTCACTAGTGTTGTGCACTTGATCATCCGCTCACTTGGTCGCTATGCCGCTGGTCACTTACTACTTTGTCACTTCATCACCTGGACACGTGTTCACTTTGTAAGTTGGTCACTTGTTCTCTAATTGGTCACTTGGTCATAAAGTGCTTCGCGAAAACGGCAGCAGGTCGGGGAGAGAAAGGAACTTATTTTCCATCAGTAATGACTCGCTGCATAATGTTTTGAAATATGCTAATGATGGCAGACAACGTTGTCCATAAATATTAACAAAAGCCACGTGTTATTGCCTACGACCATACTACGTTGAATACACCGGTTCTCGTCCGATCACCGAAGTTAAGCAGCGTCGGGCCCGGTCAGTACTTGGATGGGAGACCGCCTGGGAATACCGGGTGTCGTAGGCTTTTTTGTTAATAGTCAAACAGAGAGAGATATAATTTTTAAGCATTACAAATTGTGTCAAACTCTTTATTTTTTCATAACATTTACGACGGGTGAGTTTTTCTTGGTTACTTTAACTTGGTCCATTCGGTCGATCACTTGTCATGATCACTTGGTCAATTTATCACCTTCACTAGTGTTGTGCACTTGATCATCCGATCACTTGGTCGCTATGCCGCTGGTCACTTACTACTTTGTCACTTCATCACCTGGACACGTGTTCACTTTGTAAGTTGGTCACTTGTTCTCTAATTGGTCACTTGGTCATAAAGTGCTTCGCGAAAACGGCAGCAGGTCGGGGAGGGAGAGAAAGGAACTTATTTTCCATCAGTAATGACTCGCTGCATAATGTTTTGAAATATGCTAATGATGGCAGACAACGTTGTCCATAAATATTAACAAAAGCCACGTGTTATTGCCTACGACCATACTACGTTGAATACACCGGTTCTCGTCCGATCACCGAAGTTAAGCAGCGTCGGGCCCGGTCAGTACTTGGATGGGAGACCGCCTGGGAATACCGGGTGTCGTAGGCTTTTTTGTTAATAGTCAAACAGAGAGAGATATAATTTTTAAGCATTACAAATTGTGTCAAACTCTTTATTTTTTCATAACATTTACGACGGGTGAGTTTTTCTTGGTTACTTTAACTTGGTCCATTCGGTCGATCACTTGTCATGATCACTTGGTCAATTTATCACCTTCACTAGTGTTGTGCACTTGATCATCCGATCACTTGGTCGCTATGCCGCTGGTCACTTACTACTTTGTCACTTCATCACCTGGACACGTGTTCACTTTGTAAGTTGGTCACTTGTTCTCTAATTGGTCACTTGGTCATAAAGTGCTTCGCGAAAACGGCAGCAGGTCGGGGAGGGAGAGAAAGGAACTTATTTTCCATCAGTAATGACTCGCTGCATAATGTTTTGAAATATGCTAATGATGGCAGACAACGTTGTCCATAAATATTAACAAAAGCCACGTGTTATTGCCTACGACCATACTACGTTGAATACACCGGTTCTCGTCCGATCACCGAAGTTAAGCAGCGTCGGGCCCGGTCAGTACTTGGATGGGAGACCGCCTGGGAATACCGGGTGTCGTAGGCTTTTTTGTTAATAGTCAAACAGAGAGAGATATAATTTTTAAGCATTACAAATTGTGTCAAACTCTTTATTTTTTCATAACATTTACGACGGGTGAGTTTTTCTTGGTTACTTTAACTTGGTCCATTCGGTCGATCACTTGTCATGATCACTTGGTCAATTTATCACCTTCACTAGTGTTGTGCACTTGATCATCCGATCACTTGGTCGCTATGCCGCTGGTCACTTACTACTTTGTCACTTCATCACCTGGACACGTGTTCACTTTGTAAGTTGGTCACTTGTTCTCTAATTGGTCACTTGGTCATAAAGTGCTTCGCGAAAACGGCAGCAGGTCGGGGAGGGAGAGAAAGGAACTTATTTTCCATCAGTAATGACTCGCTGCATAATGTTTTGAAATATGCTAATGATGGCAGACAACGTTGTCCATAAATATTAACAAAAGCCACGTGTTATTGCCTACGACCATACTACGTTGAATACACCGGTTCTCGTCCGATCACCGAAGTTAAGCAGCGTCGGGCCCGGTCAGTACTTGGATGGGAGACCGCCTGGGAATACCGGGTGTCGTAGGCTTTTTTGTTAATAGTCAAACAGAGAGAGATATAATTTTTAAGCATTACAAATTGTGTCAAACTCTTTATTTTTTCATAACATTTACGACGGGTGAGTTTTTCTTGGTTACTTTAACTTGGTCCATTCGGTCGATCACTTGTCATGATCACTTGGTCAATTTATCACCTTCACTAGTGTTGTGCACTTGATCATCCGATCACTTGGTCGCTATGCCGCTGGTCACTTACTACTTTGTCACTTCATCACCTGGACACGTGTTCACTTTGTAAGTTGGTCACTTGTTCTCTAATTGGTCACTTGGTCATAAAGTGCTTCGCGAAAACGGCAGCAGGTCGGGGAGGGAGAGAAAGGAACTTATTTTCCATCAGTAATGACTCGCTGCATAATGTTTTGAAATATGCTAATGATGGCAGACAACGTTGTCCATAAATATTAACAAAAGCCACGTGTTATTGCCTACGACCATACTACGTTGAATACACCGGTTCTCGTCCGATCACCGAAGTTAAGCAGCGTCGGGCCCGGTCAGTACTTGGATGGGAGACCGCCTGGGAATACCGGGTGTCGTAGGCTTTTTTGTTAATAGTCAAACAGAGAGAGATATAATTTTTAAGCATTACAAATTGTGTCAAACTCTTTATTTTTTCATAACATTTACGACGGGTGAGTTTTTCTTGGTTACTTTAACTTGGTCCATTCGGTCGATCACTTGTCATGATCACTTGGTCAATTTATCACCTTCACTAGTGTTGTGCACTTGATCATCCGATCACTTGGTCGCTATGCCGCTGGTCACTTACTACTTTGTCACTTCATCACCTGGACACGTGTTCACTTTGTAAGTTGGTCACTTGTTCTCTAATTGGTCACTTGGTCATAAAGTGCTTCGCGAAAACGGCAGCAGGTCGGGGAGGGAGAGAAAGGAACTTATTTTCCATCAGTAATGACTCGCTGCATAATGTTTTGAAATATGCTAATGATGGCAGACAACGTTGTCCATAAATATTAACAAAAGCCACGTGTTATTGCCTACGACCATACTACGTTGAATACACCGGTTCTCGTCCGATCACCGAAGTTAAGCAGCGTCGGGCCCGGTCAGTACTTGGATGGGAGACCGCCTGGGAATACCGGGTGTCGTAGGCTTTTTTGTTAATAGTCAAACAGAGAGAGATATAATTTTTAAGCATTACAAATTGTGTCAAACTCTTTATTTTTTCATAACATTTACGACGGGTGAGTTTTTCTTGGTTACTTTAACTTGGTCCATTCGGTCGATCACTTGTCATGATCACTTGGTCAATTTATCACCTTCACTAGTGTTGTGCACTTGATCATCCGATCACTTGGTCGCTATGCCGCTGGTCACTTACTACTTTGTCACTTCATCACCTGGACACGTGTTCACTTTGTAAGTTGGTCACTTGTTCTCTAATTGGTCACTTGGTCATAAAGTGCTTCGCGAAAACGGCAGCAGGTCGGGGAGGGAGAGAAAGGAACTTATTTTCCATCAGTAATGACTCGCTGCATAATGTTTTGAAATATGCTAATGATGGCAGACAACGTTGTCCATAAATATTAACAAAAGCCACGTGTTATTGCCTACGACCATACTACGTTGAATACGCCGGTTCTCGTCCGATCACCGAAGTTAAGCAGCGTCGGGCCCGGTCAGTACTTGGATGGGAGACCGCCTGGGAATACCGGGTGTCGTAGGCTTTTTTGTTAATAGTCAAACAGAGAGAGATATAATTTTTAAGCATTACAAATTGTGTCAAACTCTTTATTTTTTCATAACATTTACGACGGGTGAGTTTTTCTTGGTTACTTTAACTTGGTCCATTCGGTCGATCACTTGTCATGATCACTTGGTCAATTTATCACCTTCACTAGTGTTGTGCACTTGATCATCCGATCACTTGGTCGCTATGCCGCTGGTCACTTACTACTTTGTCACTTCATCACCTGGACACGTGTTCACTTTGTAAGTTGGTCACTTGTTCTCTAATTGGTCACTTGGTCATAAAGTGCTTCGCGAAAACGGCAGCAGGTCGGGGAGGGAGAGAAAGGAACTTATTTTCCATCAGTAATGACTCGCTGCATAATGTTTTGAAATATGCTAATGATGGCAGACAACGTTGTCCATAAATATTAACAAAAGCCACGTGTTATTGCCTACGACCATACTACGTTGAATACACCGGTTCTCGTCCGATCACCGAAGTTAAGCAGCGTCGGGCCCGGTCAGTACTTGGATGGGAGACCGCCTGGGAATACCGGGTGTCGTAGGCTTTTTTGTTAATAGTCAAACAGAGAGAGATATAATTTTTAAGCATTACAAATTGTGTCAAACTCTTTATTTTTTCATAACATTTACGACGGGTGAGTTTTTCTTGGTTACTTTAACTTGGTCCATTCGGTCGATCACTTGTCATGATCACTTGGTCAATTTATCACCTTCACTAGTGTTGTGCACTTGATCATCCGATCACTTGGTCGCTATGCCGCTGGTCACTTACTACTTTGTCACTTCATCACCTGGACACGTGTTCACTTTGTAAGTTGGTCACTTGTTCTCTAATTGGTCACTTGGTCATAAAGTGCTTCGCGAAAACGGCAGCAGGTCGGGGAGGGAGAGAAAGGAACTTATTTTCCATCAGTAATGACTCGCTGCATAATGTTTTGAAATATGCTAATGATGGCAGACAACGTTGTCCATAAATATTAACAAAAGCCACGTGTTATTGCCTACGACCATACTACGTTGAATACACCGGTTCTCGTCCGATCACCGAAGGTAAGCAGCGTCGGGCCCGGTCAGTACTTGGATGGGAGACCGCCTGGGAATACCGGGTGTCGTAGGCTTTTTTGTTAATAGTCAAACAGAGAGAGATATAATTTTTAAGCATTACAAATTGTGTCAAACTCTTTATTTTTTCATAACATTTACGACGGGTGAGTTTTTCTTGGTTACTTTAACTTGGTCCATTCGGTCGATCACTTGTCATGATCACTTGGTCAATTTATCACCTTCACTAGTGTTGTGCACTTGATCATCCGATCACTTGGTCGCTATGCCGCTGGTCACTTACTACTTTGTCACTTCATCACCTGGACACGTGTTCACTTTGTAAGTTGGTCACTTGTTCTCTAATTGGTCACTTGGTCATAAAGTGCTTCGCGAAAACGGCAGCAGGTCGGGGAGGGAGAGAAAGGAACTTATTTTCCATCAGTAATGACTCGCTGCATAATGTTTTGAAATATGCTAATGATGGCAGACAACGTTGTCCATAAATATTAACAAAAGCCACGTGTTATTGCCTACGACCATACTACGTTGAATACACCGGTTCTCGTCCGATCACCGAAGTTAAGCAGCGTCGGGCCCGGTCAGTACTTGGATGGGAGACCGCCTGGGAATACCGGGTGTCGTAGGCTTTTTTGTTAATAGTCAAACAGAGAGAGATATAATTTTTAAGCATTACAAATTGTGTCAAACTCTTTATTTTTTCATAACATTTACGACGGGTGAGTTTTTCTTGGTTACTTTAACTTGGTCCATTCGGTCGATCACTTGTCATGATCACTTGGTCAATTTATCACCTTCACTAGTGTTGTGCACTTGATCATCCGATCACTTGGTCGCTATGCCGCTGGTCACTTACTACTTTGTCACTTCATCACCTGGACACGTGTTCACTTTGTAAGTTGGTCACTTGTTCTCTAATTGGTCACTTGGTCATAAAGTGCTTCGCGAAAACGGCAGCAGGTCGGGGAGGGAGAGAAAGGAACTTATTTTCCATCAGTAATGACTCGCTGCATAATGTTTTGAAATATGCTAATGATGGCAGACAACGTTGTCCATAAATATTAACAAAAGCCACGTGTTATTGCCTACGACCATACTACGTTGAATACACCGGTTCTCGTCCGATCACCGAAGTTAAGCAGCGTCGGGCCCGGTCAGTACTTGGATGGGAGACCGCCTGGGAATACCGGGTGTCGTAGGCTTTTTTGTTAATAGTCAAACAGAGAGAGATATAATTTTTAAGCATTACAAATTGTGTCAAACTCTTTATTTTTTCATAACATTTACGACGGGTGAGTTTTTCTTGGTTACTTTAACTTGGTCCATTCGGTCGATCACTTGTCATGATCACTTGGTCAATTTATCACCTTCACTAGTGTTGTGCACTTGATCATCCGATCACTTGGTCGCTATGCCGCTGGTCACTTACTACTTTGTCACTTCATCACCTGGACACGTGTTCACTTTGTAAGTTGGTCACTTGTTCTCTAATTGGTCACTTGGTCATAAAGTGCTTCGCGAAAACGGCAGCAGGTCGGGGAGGGAGAGAAAGGAACTTATTTTCCATCAGTAATGACTCGCTGCATAATGTTTTGAAATATGCTAATGATGGCAGACAACGTTGTCCATAAATATTAACAAAAGCCACGTGTTATTGCCTACGACCATACTACGTTGAATACACCGGTTCTCGTCCGATCACCGAAGGTAAGCAGCGTCGGGCCCGGTCAGTACTTGGATGGGAGACCGCCTGGGAATACCGGGTGTCGTAGGCTTTTTTGTTAATAGTCAAACAGAGAGAGATATAATTTTTAAGCATTACAAATTGTGTCAAACTCTTTATTTTTTCATAACATTTACGACGGGTGAGTTTTTCTTGGTTACTTTAACTTGGTCCATTCGGTCGATCACTTGTCATGATCACTTGGTCAATTTATCACCTTCACTAGTGTTGTGCACTTGATCATCCGATCACTTGGTCGCTATGCCGCTGGTCACTTACTACTTTGTCACTTCATCACCTGGACACGTGTTCACTTTGTAAGTTGGTCACTTGTTCTCTAATTGGTCACTTGGTCATAAAGTGCTTCGCGAAAACGGCAGCAGGTCGGGGAGGGAGAGAAAGGAACTTATTTTCCATCAGTAATGACTCGCTGCATAATGTTTTGAAATATGCTAATGATGGCAGACAACGTTGTCCATAAATATTAACAAAAGCCACGTGTTATTGCCTACGACCATACTACGTTGAATACACCGGTTCTCGTCCGATCACCGAAGGTAAGCAGCGTCGGGCCCGGTCAGTACTTGGATGGGAGACCGCCTGGGAATACCGGGTGTCGTAGGCTTTTTTGTTAATAGTCAAACAGAGAGAGATATAATTTTTAAGCATTACAAATTGTGTCAAACTCTTTATTTTTTCATAACATTTACGACGGGTGAGTTTTTCTTGGTTACTTTAACTTGGTCCATTCGGTCGATCACTTGTCATGATCACTTGGTCAATTTATCACCTTCACTAGTGTTGTGCACTTGATCATCCGATCACTTGGTCGCTATGCCGCTGGTCACTTACTACTTTGTCACTTCATCACCTGGACACGTGTTCACTTTGTAAGTTGGTCACTTGTTCTCTAATTGGTCACTTGGTCATAAAGTGCTTCGCGAAAACGGCAGCAGGTCGGGGAGGGAGAGAAAGGAACTTATTTTCCATCAGTAATGACTCGCTGCATAATGTTTTGAAATATGCTAATGATGGCAGACAACGTTGTCCATAAATATTAACAAAAGCCACGTGTTATTGCCTACGACCATACTACGTTGAATACACCGGTTCTCGTCCGATCACCGAAGGTAAGCAGCGTCGGGCCCGGTCAGTACTTGGATGGGAGACCGCCTGGGAATACCGGGTGTCGTAGGCTTTTTTGTTAATAGTCAAACAGAGAGAGATATAATTTTTAAGCATTACAAATTGTGTCAAACTCTTTATTTTTTCATAACATTTACGACGGGTGAGTTTTTCTTGGTTACTTTAACTTGGTCCATTCGGTCGATCACTTGTCATGATCACTTGGTCAATTTATCACCTTCACTAGTGTTGTGCACTTGATCATCCGATCACTTGGTCGCTATGCCGCTGGTCACTTACTACTTTGTCACTTCATCACCTGGACACGTGTTCACTTTGTAAGTTGGTCACTTGTTCTCTAATTGGTCACTTGGTCATAAAGTGCTTCGCGAAAACGGCAGCAGGTCGGGGAGGGAGAGAAAGGAACTTATTTTCCATCAGTAATGACTCGCTGCATAATGTTTTGAAATATGCTAATGATGGCAGACAACGTTGTCCATAAATATTAACAAAAGCCACGTGTTATTGCCTACGACCATACTACGTTGAATACACCGGTTCTCGTCCGATCACCGAAGGTAAGCAGCGTCGGGCCCGGTCAGTACTTGGATGGGAGACCGCCTGGGAATACCGGGTGTCGTAGGCTTTTTTGTTAATAGTCAAACAGAGAGAGATATAATTTTTAAGCATTACAAATTGTGTCAAACTCTTTATTTTTTCATAACATTTACGACGGGTGAGTTTTTCTTGGTTACTTTAACTTGGTCCATTCGGTCGATCACTTGTCATGATCACTTGGTCAATTTATCACCTTCACTAGTGTTGTGCACTTGATCATCCGATCACTTGGTCGCTATGCCGCTGGTCACTTACTACTTTGTCACTTCATCACCTGGACACGTGTTCACTTTGTAAGTTGGTCACTTGTTCTCTAATTGGTCACTTGGTCATAAAGTGCTTCGCGAAAACGGCAGCAGGTCGGGGAGGGAGAGAAAGGAACTTATTTTCCATCAGTAATGACTCGCTGCATAATGTTTTGAAATATGCTAATGATGGCAGACAACGTTGTCCATAAATATTAACAAAAGCCACGTGTTATTGCCTACGACCATACTACGTTGAATACACCGGTTCTCGTCCGATCACCGAAGTTAAGCAGCGTCGGGCCCGGTCAGTACTTGGATGGGAGACCGCCTGGGAATACCGGGTGTCGTAGGCTTTTTTGTTAATAGTCAAACAGAGAGAGATATAATTTTTAAGCATTACAAATTGTGTCAAACTCTTTATTTTTTCATAACATTTACGACGGGTGAGTTTTTCTTGGTTACTTTAACTTGGTCCATTCGGTCGATCACTTGTCATGATCACTTGGTCAATTTATCACCTTCACTAGTGTTGTGCACTTGATCATCCGATCACTTGGTCGCTATGCCGCTGGTCACTTACTACTTTGTCACTTCATCACCTGGACACGTGTTCACTTTGTAAGTTGGTCACTTGTTCTCTAATTGGTCACTTGGTCATAAAGTGCTTCGCGAAAACGGCAGCAGGTCGGGGAGGGAGAGAAAGGAACTTATTTTCCATCAGTAATGACTCGCTGCATAATGTTTTGAAATATGCTAACTTGGTCATAAAGTGCTTCGCGAAAACGGCAGCAGGTCGGGGAGGGAGAGAAAGGAACTTATTTTCCATCAGTAATGACTCGCTGCATAATGTTTTGAAATATGCTAATGATGGCAGACAACGTTGTCCATAAATATTAACAAAAGCCACGTGTTATTGCCTACGACCATACTACGTTGAATACACCGGTTCTCGTCCGATCACCGAAGTTAAGCAGCGTCGGGCCCGGTCAGTACTTGGATGGGAGACCGCCTGGGAATACCGGGTGTCGTAGGCTTTTTTGTTAATAGTCAAACAGAGAGAGATATAATTTTTAAGCATTACAAATTGTGTCAAACTCTTTATTTTTTCATAACATTTACGACGGGTGAGTTTTTCTTGGTTACTTTAACTTGGTCCATTCGGTCGATCACTTGTCATGATCACTTGGTCAATTTATCACCTTCACTAGTGTTGTGCACTTGATCATCCGATCACTTGGTCGCTATGCCGCTGGTCACTTACTACTTTGTCACTTCATCACCTGGACACGTGTTCACTTTGTAAGTTGGTCACTTGTTCTCTAATTGGTCACTTGGTCATAAAGTGCTTCGCGAAAACGGCAGCAGGTCGGGGAGGGAGAGAAAGGAACTTATTTTCCATCAGTAATGACTCGCTGCATAATGTTTTGAAATATGCTAATGATGGCAGACAACGTTGTCCATAAATATTAACAAAAGCCACGTGTTATTGCCTACGACCATACTACGTTGAATACACCGGTTCTCGTCCGATCACCGAAGTTAAGCAGCGTCGGGCCCGGTCAGTACTTGGATGGGAGACCGCCTGGGAATACCGGGTGTCGTAGGCTTTTTTGTTAATAGTCAAACAGAGAGAGATATAATTTTTATTTAAGCATTACAAATTGTGTCAAACTCTTTATTTTTTCATAACATTTACGACGGGTGAGTTTTTCTTGGTTACTTTAACTTGGTCCATTCGGTCGATCACTTGTCATGATCACTTGGTCAATTTATCACCTTCACTAGTGTTGTGCACTTGATCATCCGGTCACTTGGTCGCTATGCCGCTGGTCACTTACTACTTTGTCACTTCATCACCTGGACACGTGTTCACTTTGTAAGTTGGTCACTTGTTCTCTAATTGGTCACTTGGTCATAAAGTGCTTCGCGAAAAAGGCAGCAAGTCGGTTTTGGGGTAAAAGAACATTTTTCGTGTGTTTTCTTTTCTGGGGTACGTTCCAAAATGTCTAGTTTGGTCCTTGTGCGAATGTTGTTCAGCTTCATTGATTGGCCTCTTAGCGATGTGTTCGGGGAGAGAAAGGAACTTATTTTCCATCAGTAATGACTCGCTGCATAATGTTTTGAAATATGCTAATGATGGCAGACAATGTTGTCCATAAATATTAACAAAAGCCACGTGTTATTGCCTACGACCATACTACGTTGAATACACCGGTTCTCGTCCGATCACCGAAGTTAAGCAGCGTCGGCCCCGTCAGTACTTGGATGGGAGACCGCCTGGGAATACCGGGTGTCGTAGGCTTTTTTGTTAATAGTCAAAACAGAGAGAGATATAATTTTTAAGCATTACAAATTGTGTCAAACTCTTTATTTTTTTCATAACATTTACGACGGGTGAGTTGTTCTTGTTAGTGTAAGCTTTTACTTGGTTACTTTAACTTGGTCCATTCGGTCGATCACTGTCATCATGATCACTGGGTCAATTTATCACCTTCACTAGCTAGTGTTGTGCACTTGATCATCCGGTCACTTGGTCGCTATGCCGCTGGTCACTTACTACTTTGTCACTTCATCACCTGGACACGTGTTCACTTTGTAAGTTGGTCACTTGTTCTCTAATTGGTCACTTGGTCATAAAGTGCTTCGCGAAAAAGGCAGCAAGTCGGTTTTGGGGTAAAAGAAAATTTTTCGTGTGTTTTCTTTTCTGGGGTACGTTCCAAAATGTCTAGTTTGGTCCTTGTGCGAATGTTGTTCAGCTTCATTGATTGGCCTCTTAGCGATGTGTTCGGGGAGAGAAAGGAACTTATTTTCCATCAGTAATGACTCGCTGCATAATGTTTTGAAATATGCTAATGATGGCAGACAATGTTGTCCATAAATATTAACAAAAGCCACGTGTTATTGCCTACGACCATACTACGTTGAATACACCGGTTCTCGTCCGATCACCGAAGTTAAGCAGCGTCGGGCCCGGTCAGTACTTGGATGGGAGACCGCCTGGGAATACCGGGTGTCGTAGGCTTTTTTGTTAATAGTCAAAACAGAGAGAGATATAATTTTTAAGCATTACAAATTGTGTCAAACTCTTTATTTTTTTCATAACATTTACGACGGGTGAGTTGTTCTTGTTAGTGTAAGCTTTTACTTGGTTACTTTAACTTGGTCCATTCGGTCGATCACTGTCATCATGATCACTGGGTCAATTTATCACCTTCACTAGCTAGTGTTGTGCACTTGATCATCCGGTCACTTGGTCGCTATGCCGCTGGTCACTTACTACTTTGTCACTTCATCACCTGGACACGTGTTCACTTTGTAAGTTGGTCACTTGTTCTCTAATTGGTCACTTGGTCATAAAGTGCTTCGCGAAAAAGGCAGCAAGTCGGTTTTGGGGTAAAAGAACATTTTTCGTGTGTTTTCTTTTCTGGGGTACGTTCCAAAATGTCTAGTTTGGTCCTTGTGCGAATGTTGTTCAGCTTCATTGATTGGCCTCTTAGCGATGTGTTCGGGGAGAGAAAGGAACTTATTTTCCATCAGTAATGACTCGCTGCATAATGTTTTGAAATATGCTAATGATGGCAGACAATGTTGTCCATAAATATTAACAAAAGCCACGTGTTATTGCCTACGACCATACTACGTTGAATACACCGGTTCTCGTCCGATCACCGAAGTTAAGCAGCGTCGGGCCCGGTCAGTACTTGGATGGGAGACCGCCTGGGAATACCGGGTGTCGTAGGCTTTTTTGTTAATAGTCAAAACAGAGAGAGATATAATTTTTAAGCATTACAAATTGTGTCAAACTCTTTATTTTTTTCATAACATTTACGACGGGTGAGTTGTTCTTGTTAGTGTAAGCTTTTACTTGGTTACTTTAACTTGGTCCATTCGGTCGATCACTGTCATCATGATCACTGGGTCAATTTATCACCTTCACTAGCTAGTGTTGTGCACTTGATCATCCGGTCACTTGGTCGCTATGCCGCTGGTCACTTACTACTTTGTCACTTCATCACCTGGACACGTGTTCACTTTGTAAGTTGGTCACTTGTTCTCTAATTGGTCACTTGGTCATAAAGTGCTTCGCGAAAAAGGCAGCAAGTCGGTTTTGGGGTAAAAGAACATTTTTCGTGTGTTTTCTTTTCTGGGGTACGTTCCAAAATGTCTAGTTTGGTCCTTGTGCGAATGTTGTTCAGCTTCATTGATTGGCCTCTTAGCGATGTGTTCGGGGAGAGAAAGGAACTTATTTTCCATCAGTAATGACTCGCTGCATAATGTTTTGAAATATGCTAATGATGGCAGACAATGTTGTCCATAAATATTAACAAAAGCCACGTGTTATTGCCTACGACCATACTACGTTGAATACACCGGTTCTCGTCCGATCACCGAAGTTAAGCAGCGTCGGGCCCGGTCAGTACTTGGATGGGAGACCGCCTGGGAATACCGGGTGTCGTAGGCTTTTTTGTTAATAGTCAAAACAGAGAGAGATATAATTTTTAAGCATTACAAATTGTGTCAAACTCTTTATTTTTTTCATAACATTTACGACGGGTGAGTTGTTCTTGTTAGTGTAAGCTTTTACTTGGTTACTTTAACTTGGTCCATTCGGTCGATCACTGTCATCATGATCACTGGGTCAATTTATCACCTTCACTAGCTAGTGTTGTGCACTTGATCATCCGGTCACTTGGTCGCTATGCCGCTGGTCACTTACTACTTTGTCACTTCATCACCTGGACACGTGTTCACTTTGTAAGTTGGTCACTTGTTCTCTAATTGGTCACTTGGTCATAAAGTGCTTCGCGAAAAAGGCAGCAAGTCGGTTTTGGGGTAAAAGAACATTTTTCGTGTGTTTTCTTTTCTGGGGTACGTTCCAAAATGTCTAGTTTGGTCCTTGTGCGAATGTTGTTCAGCTTCATTGATTGGCCTCTTAGCGATGTGTTCGGGGAGAGAAAGGAACTTATTTTCCATCAGTAATGACTCGCTGCATAATGTTTTGAAATATGCTAATGATGGCAGACAATGTTGTCCATAAATATTAACAAAAGCCACGTGTTATTGCCTACGACCATACTACGTTGAATACACCGGTTCTCGTCCGATCACCGAAGTTAAGCAGCGTCGGGCCCGGTCAGTACTTGGATGGGAGACCGCCTGGGAATACCGGGTGTCGTAGGCTTTTTTGTTAATAGTCAAAACAGAGAGAGATATAATTTTTAAGCATTACAAATTGTGTCAAACTCTTTATTTTTTTCATAACATTTACGACGGGTGAGTTGTTCTTGTTAGTGTAAGCTTTTACTTGGTTACTTTAACTTGGTCCATTCGGTCGATCACTGTCATCATGATCACTGGGTCAATTTATCACCTTCACTAGCTAGTGTTGTGCACTTGATCATCCGGTCACTTGGTCGCTATGCCGCTGGTCACTTACTACTTTGTCACTTCATCACCTGGACACGTGTTCACTTTGTAAGTTGGTCACTTGTTCTCTAATTGGTCACTTGGTCATAAAGTGCTTCGCGAAAAAGGCAGCAAGTCGGTTTTGGGGTAAAAGAACATTTTTCGTGTGTTTTCTTTTCTGGGGTACGTTCCAAAATGTCTAGTTTGGTCCTTGTGCGAATGTTGTTCAGCTTCATTGATTGGCCTCTTAGCGATGTGTTCGGGGAGAGAAAGGAACTTATTTTCCATCAGTAATGACTCGCTGCATAATGTTTTGAAATATGCTAATGATGGCAGACAATGTTGTCCATAAATATTAACAAAAGCCACGTGTTATTGCCTACGACCATACTACGTTGAATACACCGGTTCTCGTCCGATCACCGAAGTTAAGCAGCGTCGGGCCCGGTCAGTACTTGGATGGGAGACCGCCTGGGAATACCGGGTGTCGTAGGCTTTTTTGTTAATAGTCAAAACAGAGAGAGATATATTTTTTAAGCATTACAAATTGTGTCAAACTCTTTATTTTTTTCATAACATTTACGACGGGTGAGTTGTTCTTGTTAGTGTAAGCTTTTACTTGGTTACTTTAACTTGGTCCATTCGGTCGATCACTGTCATCATGATCACTGGGTCAATTTATCACCTTCACTAGCTAGTGTTGTGCACTTGATCATCCGGTCACTTGGTCGCTATGCCGCTGGTCACTTACTACTTTGTCACTTCATCACCTGGACACGTGTTCACTTTGTAAGTTGGTCACTTGTTCTCTAATTGGTCACTTGGTCATAAAGTGCTTCGCGAAAAAGGCAGCAAGTCGGTTTTGGGGTAAAAGAACATTTTTCGTGTGTTTTCTTTTCTGGGGTACGTTCCAAAATGTCTAGTTTGGTCCTTGTGCGAATGTTGTTCAGCTTCATTGATTGGCCTCTCAGCGATGTGTTCGGGGAGAGAAAGGAACTTATTTTCCATCAGTAATGACTCGCTGCATAATGTTTTGAAATATGCTAATGATGGCAGACAATGTTGTCCATAAATATTAACAAAAGCCACGTGTTATTGCCTACGACCATACTACGTTGAATACACCGGTTCTCGTCCGATCACCGAAGTTAAGCAGCGTCGGGCCCGGTCAGTACTTGGATGGGAGACCGCCTGGGAATACCGGGTGTCGTAGGCTTTTTTGTTAATAGTCAAAACAGAGAGAGATATAATTTTTAAGCATTACAAATTGTGTCAAACTCTTTATTTTTTTCATAACATTTACGACGGGTGAGTTGTTCTTGTTAGTGTAAGCTTTTACTTGGTTACTTTAACTTGGTCCATTCGGTCGATCACTGTCATCATGATCACTGGGTCAATTTATCACCTTCACTAGCTAGTGTTGTGCACTTGATCATCCGGTCACTTGGTCGCTATGCCGCTGGTCACTTACTACTTTGTCACTTCATCACCTGGACACGTGTTCACTTTGTAAGTTGGTCACTTGTTCTCTAATTGGTCACTTGGTCATAAAGTGCTTCGCGAAAAAGGCAGCAAGTCGGTTTTGGGGTAAAAGAACATTTTTCGTGTGTTTTCTTTTCTGGGGTACGTTCCAAAATGTCTAGTTTGGTCCTTGTGCGAATGTTGTTCAGCTTCATTGATTGGCCTCTCAGCGATGTGTTCGGGGAGAGAAAGGAACTTATTTTCCATCAGTAATGACTCGCTGCATAATGTTTTGAAATATGCTAATGATGGCAGACAATGTTGTCCATAAATATTAACAAAAGCCACGTGTTATTGCCTACGACCATACTACGTTGAATACACCGGTTCTCGTCCGATCACCGAAGTTAAGCAGCGTCGGGCCCGGTCAGTACTTGGATGGGAGACCGCCTGGGAATACCGGGTGTCGTAGGCTTTTTTGTTAATAGTCAAAACAGAGAGAGATATATTTTTTAAGCATTACAAATTGTGTCAAACTCTTTATTTTTTTCATAACATTTACGACGGGTGAGTTGTTCTTGTTAGTGTAAGCTTTTACTTGGTTACTTTAACTTGGTCCATTCGGTCGATCACTGTCATCATGATCACTGGGTCAATTTATCACCTTCACTAGCTAGTGTTGTGCACTTGATCATCCGGTCACTTGGTCGCTATGCCGCTGGTCACTTACTACTTTGTCACTTCATCACCTGGACACGTGTTCACTTTGTAAGTTGGTCACTTGTTCTCTAATTGGTCACTTGGTCATAAAGTGCTTCGCGAAAAAGGCAGCAAGTCGGTTTTGGGGTAAAAGAACATTTTTCGTGTGTTTTCTTTTCTGGGGTACGTTCCAAAATGTCTAGTTTGGTCCTTGTGCGAATGTTGTTCAGCTTCATTGATTGGCCTCTTAGCGATGTGTTCGGGGAGAGGAAGGAACTTATTTTCCATCAGTAATGACTCGCTGCATAATGTTTTGAAATATGCTAATGATGGCAGACAATGTTGTCCATAAATATTAACAAAAGCCACGTGTTATTGCCTACGACCATACTACGTTGAATACACCGGTTCTCGTCCGATCACCGAAGTTAAGCAGCGTCGGGCCCGGTCAGTACTTGGATGGGAGACCGCCTGGGAATACCGGGTGTCGTAGGCTTTTTTGTTAATAGTCAAAACAGAGAGAGATATAATTTTTAAGCATTACAAATTGTGTCAAACTCTTTATTTTTTTCATAACATTTACGACGGGTGAGTTGTTCTTGTTAGTGTAAGCTTTTACTTGGTTACTTTAACTTGGTCCATTCGGTCGATCACTGTCATCATGATCACTGGGTCAATTTATCACCTTCACTAGCTAGTGTTGTGCACTTGATCATCCGGTCACTTGGTCGCTATGCCGCTGGTCACTTACTACTTTGTCACTTCATCACCTGGACACGTGTTCACTTTGTAAGTTGGTCACTTGTTCTCTAATTGGTCACTTGGTCATAAAGTGCTTCGCGAAAAAGGCAGCAAGTCGGTTTTGGGGTAAAAGAACATTTTTCGTGTGTTTTCTTTTCTGGGGTACGTTCCAAAATGTCTAGTTTGGTCCTTGTGCGAATGTTGTTCAGCTTCATTGATTGGCCTCTTAGCGATGTGTTCGGGGAGAGAAAGGAACTTATTTTCCATCAGTAATGACTCGCTGCATAATGTTTTGAAATATGCTAATGATGGCAGACAATGTTGTCCATAAATATTAACAAAAGCCACGTGTTATTGCCTACGACCATACTACGTTGAATACACCGGTTCTCGTCCGATCACCGAAGTTAAGCAGCGTCGGGCCCGGTCAGTACTTGGATGGGAGACCGCCTGGGAATACCGGGTGTCGTAGGCTTTTTTGTTAATAGTCAAAACAGAGAGAGATATAATTTTTAAGCATTACAAATTGTGTCAAACTCTTTATTTTTTTCATAACATTTACGACGGGTGAGTTGTTCTTGTTAGTGTAAGCTTTTACTTGGTTACTTTAACTTGGTCCATTCGGTCGATCACTGTCATCATGATCACTGGGTCAATTTATCACCTTCACTAGCTAGTGTTGTGCACTTGATCATCCGGTCACTTGGTCGCTATGCCGCTGGTCACTTACTACTTTGTCACTTCATCACCTGGACACGTGTTCACTTTGTAAGTTGGTCACTTGTTCTCTAATTGGTCACTTGGTCATAAAGTGCTTCGCGAAAAAGGCAGCAAGTCGGTTTTGGGGTAAAAGAACATTTTTCGTGTGTTTTCTTTTCTGGGGTACGTTCCAAAATGTCTAGTTTGGTCCTTGTGCGAATGTTGTTCAGCTTCATTGATTGGCCTCTTAGCGATGTGTTCGGGGAGAGAAAGGAACTTATTTTCCATCAGTAATGACTCGCTGCATAATGTTTTGAAATATGCTAATGATGGCAGACAATGTTGTCCATAAATATTAACAAAAGCCACGTGTTATTGCCTACGACCATACTACGTTGAATACACCGGTTCTCGTCCGATCACCGAAGTTAAGCAGCGTCGGGCCCGGTCAGTACTTGGATGGGAGACCGCCTGGGAATACCGGGTGTCGTAGGCTTTTTTGTTAATAGTCAAAACAGAGAGAGATATAATTTTTAAGCATTACAAATTGTGTCAAACTCTTTATTTTTTTCATAACATTTACGACGGGTGAGTTGTTCTTGTTAGTGTAAGCTTTTACTTGGTTACTTTAACTTGGTCCATTCGGTCGATCACTGTCATCATGATCACTGGGTCAATTTATCACCTTCACTAGCTAGTGTTGTGCACTTGATCATCCGGTCACTTGGTCGCTATGCCGCTGGTCACTTACTACTTTGTCACTTCATCACCTGGACACGTGTTCACTTTGTAAGTTGGTCACTTGTTCTCTAATTGGTCACTTGGTCATAAAGTGCTTCGCGAAAAAGGCAGCAAGTCGGTTTTGGGGTCAAAGAACATTTTTCGTGTGTTTTCTTTTCTGGGGTACGTTCCAAAATGTCTAGTTTGGTCCTTGTGCGAATGTTGTTCAGCTTCATTGATTGGCCTCTTAGCGATGTGTTCGGGGAGAGAAAGGAACTTATTTTCCATCAGTAATGACTCGCTGCATAATGTTTTGAAATATGCTAATGATGGCAGACAATGTTGTCCATAAATATTAACAAAAGCCACGTGTTATTGCCTACGACCATACTACGTTGAATACACCGGTTCTCGTCCGATCACCGAAGTTAAGCAGCGTCGGGCCCGGTCAGTACTTGGATGGGAGACCGCCTGGGAATACCGGGTGTCGTAGGCTTTTTTGTTAATAGTCAAAACAGAGAGAGATATAATTTTTAAGCATTACAAATTGTGTCAAACTCTTTATTTTTTTCATAACATTTACGACGGGTGAGTTGTTCTTGTTAGTGTAAGCTTTTACTTGGTTACTTTAACTTGGTCCATTCGGTCGATCACTGTCATCATGATCACTGGGTCAATTTATCACCTTCACTAGCTAGTGTTGTGCACTTGATCATCCGGTCACTTGGTCGCTATGCCGCTGGTCACTTACTACTTTGTCACTTCATCACCTGGACACGTGTTCACTTTGTAAGTTGGTCACTTGTTCTCTAATTGGTCACTTGGTCATAAAGTGCTTCGCGAAAAAGGCAGCAAGTCGGTTTTGGGGTAAAAGAACATTTTTCGTGTGTTTTCTTTTCTGGGGTACGTTCCAAAATGTCTAGTTTGGTCCTTGTGCGAATGTTGTTCAGCTTCATTGATTGGCCTCTTAGCGATGTGTTCGGGGAGAGAAAGGAACTTATTTTCCATCAGTAATGACTCGCTGCATAATGTTTTGAAATATGCTAATGATGGCAGACAATGTTGTCCATAAATATTAACAAAAGCCACGTGTTATTGCCTACGACCATACTACGTTGAATACACCGGTTCTCGTCCGATCACCGAAGTTAAGCAGCGTCGGGCCCGGTCAGTACTTGGATGGGAGACCGCCTGGGAATACCGGGAGTCGTAGGCTTTTTTGTTAATAGTCAAAACAGAGAGAGATATAATTTTTAAGCATTACAAATTGTGTCAAACTCTTTATTTTTTTCATAACATTTACGACGGGTGAGTTGTTCTTGTTAGTGTAAGCTTTTACTTGGTTACTTTAACTTGGTCCATTCGGTCGATCACTGTCATCATGATCACTGGGTCAATTTATCACCTTCACTAGCTAGTGTTGTGCACTTGATCATCCGGTCACTTGGTCGCTATGCCGCTGGTCACTTACTACTTTGTCACTTCATCACCTGGACACGTGTTCACTTTGTAAGTTGGTCACTTGTTCTCTAATTGGTCACTTGGTCATAAAGTGCTTCGCGAAAAAGGCAGCAAGTCGGTTTTGGGGTAAAAGAACATTTTTCGTGTGTTTTCTTTTCTGGGGTACGTTCCAAAATGTCTAGTTTGGTCCTTGTGCGAATGTTGTTCAGCTTCATTGATTGGCCTCTTAGCGATGTGTTCGGGGAGAGAAAGGAACTTATTTTCCATCAGTAATGACTCGCTGCATAATGTTTTGAAATATGCTAATGATGGCAGACAATGTTGTCCATAAATATTAACAAAAGCCACGTGTTATTGCCTACGACCATACTACGTTGAATACACCGGTTCTCGTCCGATCACCGAAGTTAAGCAGCGTCGGGCCCGGTCAGTACTTGGATGGGAGACCGCCTGGGAATACCGGGTGTCGTAGGCTTTTTTGTTAATAGTCAAAACAGAGAGAGATATAATTTTTAAGCATTACAAATTGTGTCAAACTCTTTATTTTTTTCATAACATTTACGACGGGTGAGTTGTTCTTGTTAGTGTAAGCTTTTACTTGGTTACTTTAACTTGGTCCATTCGGTCGATCACTGTCATCATGATCACTGGGTCAATTTATCACCTTCACTAGCTAGTGTTGTGCACTTGATCATCCGGTCACTTGGTCGCTATGCCGCTGGTCACTTACTACTTTGTCACTTCATCACCTGGACACGTGTTCACTTTGTAAGTTGGTCACTTGTTCTCTAATTGGTCACTTGGTCATAAAGTGCTTCGCGAAAAAGGCAGCAAGTCGGTTTTGGGGTAAAAGAACATTTTTCGTGTGTTTTCTTTTCTGGGGTACGTTCCAAAATGTCTAGTTTGGTCCTTGTGCGAATGTTGTTCAGCTTCATTGATTGGCCTCTTAGCGATGTGTTCGGGGAGAGAAAGGAACTTATTTTCCATCAGTAATGACTCGCTGCATAATGTTTTGAAATATGCTAATGATGGCAGACAATGTTGTCCATAAATATTAACAAAAGCCACGTGTTATTGCCTACGACCATACTACGTTGAATACACCGGTTCTCGTCCGATCACCGAAGTTAAGCAGCGTCGGGCCCGGTCAGTACTTGGATGGGAGACCGCCTGGGAATACCGGGAGTCGTAGGCTTTTTTGTTAATAGTCAAAACAGAGAGAGATATAATTTTTAAGCATTACAAATTGTGTCAAACTCTTTATTTTTTTCATAACATTTACGACGGGTGAGTTGTTCTTGTTAGTGTAAGCTTTTACTTGGTTACTTTAACTTGGTCCATTCGGTCGATCACTGTCATCATGATCACTGGGTCAATTTATCACCTTCACTAGCTAGTGTTGTGCACTTGATCATCCGGTCACTTGGTCGCTATGCCGCTGGTCACTTACTACTTTGTCACTTCATCACCTGGACACGTGTTCACTTTGTAAGTTGGTCACTTGTTCTCTAATTGGTCACTTGGTCATAAAGTGCTTCGCGAAAAAGGCAGCAAGTCGGTTTTGGGGTAAAAGAACATTTTTCGTGTGTTTTCTTTTCTGGGGTACGTTCCAAAATGTCTAGTTTGGTCCTTGTGCGAATGTTGTTCAGCTTCATTGATTGGCCTCTTAGCGATGTGTTCGGGGAGAGAAAGGAACTTATTTTCCATCAGTAATGACTCGCTGCATAATGTTTTGAAATATGCTAATGATGGCAGACAATGTTGTCCATAAATATTAACAAAAGCCACGTGTTATTGCCTACGACCATACTACGTTGAATACACCGGTTCTCGTCCGATCACCGAAGTTAAGCAGCGTCGGGCCCGGTCAGTACTTGGATGGGAGACCGCCTGGGAATACCGGGTGTCGTAGGCTTTTTTGTTAATAGTCAAAACAGAGAGAGATATAATTTTTAAGCATTACAAATTGTGTCAAACTCTTTATTTTTTTCATAACATTTACGACGGGTGAGTTGTTCTTGTTAGTGTAAGCTTTTACTTGGTTACTTTAACTTGGTCCATTCGGTCGATCACTGTCATCATGATCACTGGGTCAATTTATCACCTTCACTAGCTAGTGTTGTGCACTTGATCATCCGGTCACTTGGTCGCTATGCCGCTGGTCACTTACTACTTTGTCACTTCATCACCTGGACACGTGTTCACTTTGTAAGTTGGTCACTTGTTCTCTAATTGGTCACTTGGTCATAAAGTGCTTCGCGAAAAAGGCAGCAAGTCGGTTTTGGGGTCAAAGAACATTTTTCGTGTGTTTTCTTTTCTGGGGTACGTTCCAAAATGTCTAGTTTGGTCCTTGTGCGAATGTTGTTCAGCTTCATTGATTGGCCTCTTAGCGATGTGTTCGGGGAGAGAAAGGAACTTATTTTCCATCAGTAATGACTCGCTGCATAATGTTTTGAAATATGCTAATGATGGCAGACAATGTTGTCCATAAATATTAACAAAAGCCACGTGTTATTGCCTACGACCATACTACGTTGAATACACCGGTTCTCGTCCGATCACCGAAGTTAAGCAGCGTCGGGCCCGGTCAGTACTTGGATGGGAGACCGCCTGGGAATACCGGGTGTCGTAGGCTTTTTTGTTAATAGTCAAAACAGAGAGAGATATAATTTTTAAGCATTACAAATTGTGTCAAACTCTTTATTTTTTTCATAACATTTACGACGGGTGAGTTGTTCTTGTTAGTGTAAGCTTTTACTTGGTTACTTTAACTTGGTCCATTCGGTCGATCACTGTCATCATGATCACTGGGTCAATTTATCACCTTCACTAGCTAGTGTTGTGCACTTGATCATCCGGTCACTTGGTCGCTATGCCGCTGGTCACTTACTACTTTGTCACTTCATCACCTGGACACGTGTTCACTTTGTAAGTTGGTCACTTGTTCTCTAATTGGTCACTTGGTCATAAAGTGCTTCGCGAAAAAGGCAGCAAGTCGGTTTTGGGGTAAAAGAACATTTTTCGTGTGTTTTCTTTTCTGGGGTACGTTCCAAAATGTCTAGTTTGGTCCTTGTGCGAATGTTGTTCAGCTTCATTGATTGGCCTCTTAGCGATGTGTTCGGGGAGAGAAAGGAACTTATTTTCCATCAGTAATGACTCGCTGCATAATGTTTTGAAATATGCTAATGATGGCAGACAATGTTGTCCATAAATATTAACAAAAGCCACGTGTTATTGCCTACGACCATACTACGTTGAATACACCGGTTCTCGTCCGATCACCGAAGTTAAGCAGCGTCGGGCCCGGTCAGTACTTGGATGGGAGACCGCCTGGGAATACCGGGAGTCGTAGGCTTTTTTGTTAATAGTCAAAACAGAGAGAGATATAATTTTTAAGCATTACAAATTGTGTCAAACTCTTTATTTTTTTCATAACATTTACGACGGGTGAGTTGTTCTTGTTAGTGTAAGCTTTTACTTGGTTACTTTAACTTGGTCCATTCGGTCGATCACTGTCATCATGATCACTGGGTCAATTTATCACCTTCACTAGCTAGTGTTGTGCACTTGATCATCCGGTCACTTGGTCGCTATGCCGCTGGTCACTTACTACTTTGTCACTTCATCACCTGGACACGTGTTCACTTTGTAAGTTGGTCACTTGTTCTCTAATTGGTCACTTGGTCATAAAGTGCTTCGCGAAAAAGGCAGCAAGTCGGTTTTGGGGTAAAAGAACATTTTTCGTGTGTTTTCTTTTCTGGGGTACGTTCCAAAATGTCTAGTTTGGTCCTTGTGCGAATGTTGTTCAGCTTCATTGATTGGCCTCTTAGCGATGTGTTCGGGGAGAGAAAGGAACTTATTTTCCATCAGTAATGACTCGCTGCATAATGTTTTGAAATATGCTAATGATGGCAGACAATGTTGTCCATAAATATTAACAAAAGCCACGTGTTATTGCCTACGACCATACTACGTTGAATACACCGGTTCTCGTCCGATCACCGAAGTTAAGCAGCGTCGGGCCCGGTCAGTACTTGGATGGGAGACCGCCTGGGAATACCGGGTGTCGTAGGCTTTTTTGTTAATAGTCAAAACAGAGAGAGATATAATTTTTAAGCATTACAAATTGTGTCAAACTCTTTATTTTTTTCATAACATTTACGACGGGTGAGTTGTTCTTGTTAGTGTAAGCTTTTACTTGGTTACTTTAACTTGGTCCATTCGGTCGATCACTGTCATCATGATCACTGGGTCAATTTATCACCTTCACTAGCTAGTGTTGTGCACTTGATCATCCGGTCACTTGGTCGCTATGCCGCTGGTCACTTACTACTTTGTCACTTCATCACCTGGACACGTGTTCACTTTGTAAGTTGGTCACTTGTTCTCTAATTGGTCACTTGGTCATAAAGTGCTTCGCGAAAAAGGCAGCAAGTCGGTTTTGGGGTAAAAGAACATTTTTCGTGTGTTTTCTTTTCTGGGGTACGTTCCAAAATGTCTAGTTTGGTCCTTGTGCGAATGTTGTTCAGCTTCATTGATTGGCCTCTTAGCGATGTGTTCGGGGAGAGAAAGGAACTTATTTTCCATCAGTAATGACTCGCTGCATAATGTTTTGAAATATGCTAATGATGGCAGACAATGTTGTCCATAAATATTAACAAAAGCCACGTGTTATTGCCTACGACCATACTACGTTGAATACACCGGTTCTCGTCCGATCACCGAAGTTAAGCAGCGTCGGGCCCGGTCAGTACTTGGATGGGAGACCGCCTGGGAATACCGGGTGTCGTAGGCTTTTTTGTTAATAGTCAAAACAGAGAGAGATATAATTTTTAAGCATTACAAATTGTGTCAAACTCTTTATTTTTTTCATAACATTTACGACGGGTGAGTTGTTCTTGTTAGTGTAAGCTTTTACTTGGTTACTTTAACTTGGTCCATTCGGTCGATCACTGTCATCATGATCACTGGGTCAATTTATCACCTTCACTAGCTAGTGTTGTGCACTTGATCATCCGGTCACTTGGTCGCTATGCCGCTGGTCACTTACTACTTTGTCACTTCATCACCTGGACACGTGTTCGCTTTGTAAGTTGGTCACTTGTTCTCTAATTGGTCACTTGGTCATAAAGTGCTTCGCGAAAAAGGCAGCAAGTCGGTTTTGGGGTAAAAGAACATTTTTCGTGTGTTTTCTTTTCTGGGGTACGTTCCAAAATGTCTAGTTTGGTCCTTGTGCGAATGTTGTTCAGCTTCATTGATTGGCCTCTTAGCGATGTGTTCGGGGAGAGAAAGGAACTTATTTTCCATCAGTAATGACTCGCTGCATAATGTTTTGAAATATGCTAATGATGGCAGACAATGTTGTCCATAAATATTAACAAAAGCCACGTGTTATTGCCTACGACCATACTACGTTGAATACACCGGTTCTCGTCCGATCACCGAAGTTAAGCAGCGTCGGGCCCGGTCAGTACTTGCGCATGTGCGCGGCTGGTCAGTGGTCAACCACGAGTCAACTAAATGTTCGCACTCCAACTTGCTCTATACTTTTACTCATATTTATTTCACAAGAACCTCTATGTACATAAGCCAACACCAATTTGTTTCACAATATACTTTTACAGGTACATCTTTTAATATCAATTACTGTTTTCTTTAACTACTTTTTCATCTAACCCTAACTGGTCCAAATCCATCAAAATCCAAGTGCATGCTTTGTTTGATTGTGCTGGACTGAGGACTGCACTTGTAAACTGATTATGCTTTACACGAGATCAGGCATACCACCATAATCAGAGTCCAACAGTTTGGGTGTTGAGTTTACTGTATGGTGTTGGACTGAGGACTGCACTAGTAAACGGATTATGCTTTACATGGGATCAGGCATACCACCATAATCAGAGTCCAACAGTTTGGGTGTGGGGTTACTGTATGGTGCTGGACTGATGACTGCATTAGTAAACTGATCGTGCATTACATGGGATCAGGCATACCAGCATAATCAGAGTCCAACAGTTTGGGTGTTGAGTTACTCTATGGTGCTGGACTGATGACTGCATTTGTAAACTGATCGTGCTTTACATGGGATCAGTCATAATAATAATAGTGGGTTCTTATATAGCGCTCATATCTGTCACTCAGTGACGCTCAAGGCGCTTCAACAGTCAGTATTTTCCTGCAAGGTATGTGGAGCTACGTTTTGAAGTATGAGACCTATTCCTTTACATAGCACCGTGTAATGGTTTAAAGGTGCTGTGGCGCGATATGCAGCCAATCAAACCAGGAACATTGGGGCGAACCCCTTCTTTTTTCGATAAGTGCACTGGGTTCTTTTACGTGCATTACACAACACCTGGGACCAATGGCTTTACATCCCATCTGACGGAGGCAGCAATAATGGTTAAGTGTCTTGCTTAAGGACAAAAGTGTCACGACCGGGACTCGAACCCACACTCTGCCGAACAGAAACACCAGAGCTTGAGTCCAGTACTCTTATTCGCTCAGCCACGACACGCCATCGTCATTCCACCATAATCAGAGTTTAACATTGTCTAACAGTTTTTAGTGTTAAATTTTGTAGGAATGAGGAAGGATCCTAGTAAATCACTCCGGGGAGTTTCTACCTTGTGTTTGTTTCATAGTTTGGAAACAGTGACCAGGGCCCAGTTTCATAAAGCTGTCAAGCAGAAAATACTGCTAAGCAGATTTCATTGCTCGACAAAAAACCGAGTGCAGCACCAGTCACAACAGCGTGAACGTGATGTCATTTTGGCTGATAACAAGTTTCTGCTTAGCAAAATTATCTGTGCTTAGCAAGTTTTTGTGCTTCCAAGTATTCTTTGCAAGAAGCTGAAAATATTTAGGTGCCTGTGTAATTTTGTTTCCTGCAAGACAACAAAAATCATGGTGTACGGTGCTTAGATATGACAGACAAGGAAAGGTGTTCTGTGTTTCGGTTATAAGGCCAAAACGCCTTCATACAAGTCGGTAAACTGTTTGTAACTCACTTGATGAGGAGAAAACTGTTAGTTTTCTGTAGCCTGTGTGACTGCAGTTGCTGTGTTTGTTCCATGGATATGGACTCCACAGTTTGAACTCTGTTTTGATTAAAGCGGCTCCTTACAAGTTGAAGAAGTTGGACTCGAAATTGTTTATATTTGAAGCAATAAATGACAGGGTTGACACTCATGTTACATGTAACTATAGCTGTAAAAAGTCGAAACATTTCAAATGTCATAGTAGAGTCAATAGCTCCGATAGCTACGAGAAATCCTAGCACTTGCATCGGTGTCCAGCAGATGAAAAAGAAGATCCCAGCAATAAGCATTGTCTCTAAGACGTTTCGTTTAGCTTTACTCAGAACTCCATCCCTTTGCTGATGAGCGTCGACCAGTTTGTGTATAATAACCATGAATATACGCACATATGCAAATGTCATGAGTGTTACGGGAATGAGATACTGAAATGTGAAATTATATGCAAATGAGATACTCACAAAGCTGAAGTTCATATAACACTCTTCTTTGGTGCTAACAAACACCTGCAAAGGGAAACAAACTGCGCTAGTAAAGCCAATAGCCCAGGCCATACCCATAGCAACTTTGATTCTGAAATGTGTGAAGGAGTTACGATGTTTGATCGGATAGCAAGTAGCCATAAAACGCTCCAGTGAAATGATCACCAAGTTGTAGGTAGATGAGACTGTCAGACACATCATAAAAAAACCTGAGTATACCAACCGGCATAGCATCTCACCAAGAAAATCTTGTCTGACTTGCATCCTTGGTGATATGAAACCTTTTAAAACAACTTCCACCAGGAAAAACGCTGCACCAGAAATGAAGTCGATTATGGATTGATGACGAATAAGTTTATTTGTAAAAGAGCTGAACTTTTTGTGTCTAATTGTCATAACAACAATCACCATGCCGTTTCCTACAAGAGCTGAAAATGTGATGATAATGTTGACAAGGAGAATAATGTTATTGAGATCCATTGTTTCAAGTCCCAAGTCCGATCAAAACAAGAAACGATTGATGATTGAAACAGAACGAAGCAATGAGTTGTTTGCTACAGTGACTTGATGCCTTCTGTCTGTTCACTCTGAATCCTCAACTTGAAATGAACATCTCTAGAGAAGTATTCAGTTGATAGTCATGCCATGAGAAGAAATTCTATTAGTTTTGAAATAAATTCTGAACGCTTATTAAGTAATTCTTCTCTTTTTTCATTTATATTTTTCATTGTGGTCAAGGTTTTGAATTAATTTCATTCAGAGGCCCACATTTAAATTTACTTCCAAGTTTGTCTATTTTGATTACTTCCTTTTTAAGAAACGGCACAGTATTGTTAACGCAACATCCTAATTGAATCATTGAAATGGTTGATGAAAACCGACTTTCCATTAAGAAACTGAAGGTTGCTTTAGAAAGTTAAAAGATGTTGCTTGCTTAAAAAAACAAAGGAAATTTGTTAGTGTTTTCTAGTTAAACACAGTGGCTGTGTTCAGACAGCGTACTAATGTAAGACGCAGAATGGTTCAATTTCATGAGCAATGGGGGGAATGTAAAAAAAAATGCTTTTCCTTGCATTCAGACAGCGTTGAGCAATAAACCCAATCAGATTTATCTTTCCTTCAGTTTAAAAAGAAAACAATGTTACTTCTTCCACAAAAATCCAGTGTATTTGCAAAAAGCTCCATGTGTTTTATTGTAGCTACTGTGTAATTCAACATTTGAATTTTGCAAACAGTGATAGGCCTATATTTTTTAAAGGAATCTTAAAACAGAGCTAGTGTGAAGCCATCATTACCTCACATATTATTATATATGACTTTTCGAAGTGATGCATTGTATCATTTCATCCCCCATCCACTTGTTCTTCCAAAGAGATATCGGCAATCTGAACACTTCAAAATGCATATTATTTTTCCCTGCTTGTACTCCTGATCATCAAGATCATTTTGGATGATATTCTTCCTTGTATTTCTGGTAGTATTATTACGTCTTCGTTGGCAGGTTTTTTCAATTTGTTATTTCTTCAATCAATTTTGTTGTGGATGTATCAATGCACTGTGCCAGTGGGTGTAGGCATTGCTGCCATATCACATGGACCCTTCATTAATCGTTATTTATAAGCCAAAAGAAAAAATTCATTGCAGGCGGCTGTCACCAATTGTCTTATTGGCTGATGTAGTGGACAGGATTGCAATGAATGTACATGTACACATCCAATAACAATAATGTACCATCCCTTTTGGTATGTTTCTTGATAACTAGATAGGATTGGGATGGATGTACTCTTCTAGTAACAAATGAGGTACCATGTCTTTTTAGGATATATGTTTCTTGAAATTATAGAGGATTGAAATGAATAATAATAATAATGAAAACTTATAAAGCGCACAAATCCACAAATGTGCTCATGGCACTAATACAAACAATAACATAATACATCGACATGTACAATAATCAAAAAAATAACTTAGGCCTAAGCTTTGATGAAATCCAGAATACAATACATAGCAAGGATATATAAATTTAAAATGTTTTTTTTTTGAAACGGGTAAAAACAAACCAGTTACTCAAATACTTGATTGAAAAGATGGGTCTTTAGTTTTGTTTGTTTTTTGTGCCAAAGAAACACTTGATTTTACTTGTGCTGGCAATTTGTTCCATAGGCCTGGCGCAGCATGTGAGAAAGATCGGTCTCCCCAAGAATGACTGGATATTGGCTCAATAAGGAGGCTAGAATTGTAAGACTGGAGTTTGCGAGGAGGATCGTATGGTTTGAGAAGATCATCATTATATACAGGGGCATTGTTAGTGATTGTTTTATAATTATTTAAAAAGCAGAAAATTGTACTTAATTCTGCTGCTTACTGGTACCCAGTGGATACTCTTCAGTGTAATATGGGGGGATTTTTTAGTCAAGGTGATAACACAAGTAGCAGAGTTCTGAATTTGCTGTAGACGTTCAATATGAGTACAAGGAAGATCATATAAAAGTGAATGCACTAAACAGGTGCAGTTTTTGGGGAGTGAATTGAGACTAAAGACAAAAGAAATTGGTTTTAGAACAAATCTGAAAGTTTAGCCTCAGCTCACCTCAGCTCACCTTGACTTCATTGTGCAAGTTTGAAACTTGGGCAATGAATTTCATGAGCCAATTATGTGCCCTTCCAAAGTTCTGACTTAAATTTGGCTGTAAAATTTGTGAGCTTTGGGCAATCATATGATAGCACCCTATTTTCACTCAATAAGGTCAGGTCATTTTTAAGAACGGCTAATGGTGTTTATGTCCCACGTTTAAACATGCCCACTCCAGCTCCTTTCAGCCAATCAGAATGGTTAAACTGCCCTAGGTGTTTATGAATAAATATTAAAAGTACTGGGAAATGAACAGTGAGTAAAAGAGAATTACATATAGTTGGTTTGAAGTTGAAACATTAGATGTGCACAACATTGAAATATTACTGATAGTATATGTTTTCCTGATAAATTTCAGCAATTTTTTTCTTCTAATTTCATTAAACCCAAACCCAAATTCAAATTCACTCATGTATCCCTATTTCATGTAGGTTTTCTTTTTCGTTTGTCATTGCATTCCATTTTAATTTCGTTCTTCTCATTCAGGTTTGTTTCAGACATTCTTTTTCATTTATAGACAGTCAAGACTAAATGTTCACCATTCTTCAGTTAGATTCTTACTGCCTAGTTACAGCGCTGATCAAATTGAATGGTTGACCAGCCTCTTGCTGTTGGCTTTTGTGAAATTGAATGCTCCTTAATTGCCACCAATTTGAATTCTCTTATTTTACCTATGAATGTTAAACTGTTGAAATTAATTTACTCCTTTTGACTGTTAGATGCTGATGCAACAGAGCATTCATTTTCAAAGCAAATTGAATGAACCGGGTGTAAAATGATAGATTTTTTGTTGATATTGGTCATAAAAACCTTTAATACCACTTTCTGAAAGATTGATGGATACATGAACATCTACTGTTGGGAGAGATTGGTTTACAGATTTCTTACATCGTTACAATTTTATCGTTACAAGATGATTTAAAACTACAACCAGACTATTGCTTAGTCACTTCTCATGACCCTCTACATATGTCACATGCAAAACCAACACCAATTTGTTTCACTATAGACTTTAAAATGTACATTTACCATTAAGTATACACGAGTCATTAAGCTGTTTGTAACTCACTTGATGATGGGAGAACTGTTAGTTTTCTGTAGCCTGTGTGACTGCAGTTTGCTGTGTTTGTTCCATGGATATGGACTCCACAGTGTGAACTCTGTTTCGATTAAAGCGGCTCCTTACAAGTTGAAGAAGTTGGTCACGAAATTGTTTATATTTGAAGCAATAAATGACAGGGTTGACACTCATGTTACATGTAACTATAGCGGTGAAAACTCGATACATTTCAACTGTCATAGCATAGTTAATACTTCCAGTAATCATGAGAAATCCTAGCACTTGCATCGGTGTCCAGCAGATGAAAAAGAAAATCCCAGCAATAAGCATTGTCTCTAGAACATTTCGTTTAGCCTTACTCAGGATTCCGTCTCTTTGCTGTTGAGCATCGGCCAGTTTGCGTCGAAGAACCATAAATATACGAACATATGCAAATGTCATGAGTGTTACAGGAATGAGATAATTAAGTGTGAAATGATATGCAAATGTGATGTTAAAATAATTGTAGTCCAAGTCACAATCTCCTTTGGTGTTAACAAACGTCACCAAAGCAGAGGCCATTGCGCTAGTAAAGCCAATGGCCCAGGCCACACCCATTGCAACTTTGATCCTCAAATATGTGAAGGAGTTACGATGTTTGACCGGATAGCAAGTAGCCATAAAACGCTCCAGTGAAATGATCACCAAGTTGTAGGTAGATGAGACTGTCAGACCTAAGGTAAAATAACCTGAGTTTAAAAACCGGCACATTATCTCACCAAGAAAATCTTGTCTGACTTGCATCCTTGGTGATATGAAACCTAAAAATACAACTTCCAGTAGGAAAAACACTGCACCAGAAATGAAATCGATTATGGATTGATGACGGATAAGTTTACTTGTGAGAGAGCTGAACTGTTTGTGTCTAATTGTCATAACAACAATCACCATGCCGTTTCCTACAAGAGCTGAAAATGTGATGATAATGTTGACGAAGAGAAGAATGTTACTGAGATCCATTGTTTCAAGACTCAAGTCAGTTCGGAACACTGAACGATTAATGGTTGAAACAGAACACCACGATTGTTTACTTGATGAGTTGTCAGTCTATTGCCTGTGAATCTTTAACTTGAAATGGACGTCTCTGGATAAGAATTGAGTTTATATAGGCATGCTTTGTAAAGAAATAAATCTTGACCACTTTAATGAAAGTCACATTAAGACACGTTTTTATTTCTTCTTTTTAATCTTTCATCCTTCATAGAAGAAGACAGGAAACTGCGAAGGATTTAAAAATCAAGGATTTTCAGTTTATTCTTTATTTTAACTTTTTGTATCTTTCATTCTCCATAGAAGAAGACAGGAAACTGCGAAGGATTTAAAAATCAAGGATTTTCAGTTTATTCTTTATTTTAACTTTTTGTATCTTTCATTCTCCATAGAAGAAGACAGGAAACTGCGAAGGATTTATAAGTGGATTGCAAAATCAAAGATTTTGAACATGTTTTATTTTATATCAAGAGAATTGGATTAAATGCAAGTTATTTAGTGGTTTTGAAATTATAGGGTTTGAACTAGATCTTTGCGCCCTTGACATTTAAAGTCTGCTGACAATCCTTTAGTTTTTTTACTCTGAATTCGCCCACTTGAATTAAACATCATTGAGAAGAATAGAGTATAAAGACAAGTTATGTAAAGAAATTCAATCAGTCATGGAATAAACCTTGGCCACTTCAGTAAAAGTCACTTTGTTGTACCTGTGTAAAAAAAAAATCTGCAAGATTTAGAAAAACTTGGTGTCTGTGCTACTGCTTACATTAATACTGCTGTGCATTTTAAGGTCAATGAAGACGTCATTGTTGAAGAATTAAAGTATTTGTACAGTTTAAAACACAAAAACACAGGAGTTAAATTTGAAAGCACTTCGGCGAACAAAACTATGAACCATGATGGTCAAGGGGTTACGTATCGGGTCTATTGATTGGTGTTGTATGTTCGAGGGTCAGGATGTTGGTCCCCATGAAGAGAAATGATTATGATACATTCCTGGTAATAATGGCTGTGCACTATGACCCTGGTGAAAAGCTGATGGCGGCAAATTACTAATAATATGTACATATTTAGCACAAAATACTTCACATACCTACAACAGCTGAGTTGTTGTCAGAATAGAGCACCTTTAGCGCTGCAGCATTGGCACGTTTAAAGCGTGCGATGAGTCCATGAGCACTCCTTTACTTAGCAATTCTCCGACTCAGAGGCGACCACAACAGTTGTCAGAAACTGCCCCCCTCATTTAGCACACTTGTGCCTTTTCCATCTCTCTGAATTTTTTTCTTAAGAACCTGTATTAGAAAACATGCAAATACACACACAGAATTACAGCTGCAGTAAAAGATTTCTGTCTGAGACTATACTTCATTTCATTTTATTTTAATCAATCACAACATAGGGCCTACATTTAAAAAAAAATAATATTAAATGAATTAATCAATTATTGATATTATTATTGGTGAATCGAATGATTGGCAAATTTAATTTCCCACCCACGACATCTAACTTTTTCAATTTTTTCCATCCACGACACAAACATTTATTAACATTGTTTATTATTGGAAATTGGTAACATCAAACCTTCGATAATTATGTTTTTAATTCTACCTCAGCTCAGTTATGTTACCAAGCAGTGTACTACTAGGTACTAAGGTAGTAGTACGTGCCAACACTGCTAATGCTATCAATCACCAGCTAAATCGTACATAAAAAGTCCGTTTTCTACTCACTCAGGGGTTTCAGCACACACCATGAGCCATGAACGTAGCGCTAGCTGACGGATCCATGTCATTCTGTCAATTCAACATTATCGTGCCATTATTTAGCTTTATTTGTGGGAAATTGTACCGTATAAATCCACAAATTATTTTGTTTTCGAGTGAATGAATTGTTGGTCGACCTTTGACCATGCTTTGACACTATCGTGAAGAAAGGTCACAGAGGTGACGTCAACCTCAACATCGGTCGGTGATTGGTCTGTTGAGCAAACAGCTTGCTCAACAGAGCTCAATGATTGGCCTGTTGAGGAAACTGGCTGCTCAACAGAGCTCAATGATTGGTTTGGTTAAGGACCCGGTAATTACCGGGTGTCGTAGGCTTTTTTGTTAATTTAGTAAAACAGAGAGAGATATAATTTTTTTAGCATTACAAATTGTGTCAAACTCTTTATTTTTTCATAACATTTACGACGGGTGAGTTGTTCTTGTTAGTGTAAGCTTTTACTTGGTTACTTTCACTTGGTCCATCGATGATCACTTGTCATGATCACTTGGTCAATTTATCACCTTCGCACTTGATCATCCGGTCACTTGGTCGCTATGCCGCTGGTCACTTTGTCACTTCATCACCTGGACACGTGGTCACTCTGTAAATTGTCCATGATTTTATGTCGGCAATACACTGTTCAAGTTTTGCAATGCAAACATTTCTGTCGGAAGGTTTCATAGAGATGTGCAATTGGGTGTCATCTGCATATGTCATGCCCGACGTATATCGCAGCACGTTCACTAAGACTCATTAAATAAAATTACAATATCGGAATTCCTAATGAGATGTCAAATTTTTAACATCATTTAAAGCCAACAAACCATTTTAGTGCGCCCTCTATTATTTTTATTTTGTTGTATTTATTTTTTTTATTTTTCTCGAGACACTAAGTCGTTGGTGGCGGTATGCATACCATACGGCTGCACCAGACTAAAATTAATAAACTTCCCGTAGCAACCACAATATATATATATTTTTTTAAATGTAAGTGTTTCAGCCACTTGGAAAACCAATCAAGTATATTTTCAGACAACTAAACTTTTATTTCTTTTCAATTTTTGGTAGGTCAGCCATTTTCAGACCACTAAACTTTATCTTTTCAATTTTTGGTAGGTCAGCCGTTTTGAACTTGAATTGCTTATTACCGCCGGAGATTACCACCCCGAAAAGCTTTCTCCTAAACCGACTTACCGCCAGTTTTATCATGAAGCACTCCTCAAATTCCCAAACCAAATAGGACCCTTTTTTAAGCCTAAATTTATCGATTTTTCTCAACCGTTAAGGCACAGTACACCCAGGTTGTGTTAACTTGTCATCATTGCACATTCTATTAATTGCATGACCCCCCAAAAATATTTAAAAGAACTTGGAGGGCATCCACTTATGATCAGTTTGTCGCACAAGTTGAATTTTGGCCTTTTTAGTGCCGGAGTGCATCCATACGGCTGGGCAGAGCTGTGTATTGCTCAGTTGCACCACACATAAACTCCCTATCCCAACCAATGCAACGTGATAGTCAAAAATGCTAACATGTTTTTTTCCTCTTCTTTTCAGCCTCTTGAAAACCATTTTGTTTGTTTGTAGGTAAGCCGTTTGGCTTTAGAGCCAGGCTCATCCAAAATAAAAACAACCCTGAACGACTAAACTGACAATACCATGAAGAAACGACCCTACACCTTTTAGCGAAAAGAGGGCAATTTTGAGAGGGCTAGTGTACGCCAAATGCTCCAGGTTGGATAAAGATTATTGGACCATTTGGAGCAGTTCAAAAAAGCCATGACTTTCAAATGTTTGACTTACAGACAAAGTTGTTTGCATTTTATCAATGAGGCTCCACTATTTTGTGTGGTGCAGCCATACGTACATTACAGAGACTAAAACATAAACAATGACAGATATGAAGTAATCTTTATCCGTCTATGCAATTATTACAACCTGTTTCCAGTAACCGCTGTTATAGTGACATGGGCCCATTTTCGTGGATCTGCTTAACGTAATAGAAAAAGTAATATCTAATCCCTTTTTTTTATAGTGCAAACAGTACGTTTTTCTTTTGACTGTCAGCAACTACTACTTGTACCATTATTCTCGCGAGGTTTGGACCGAGAACCTGAATGATTTAGTGTACACTAATGGAAGAGAGAACGTAGGGCGGAGAGAAAATTATACAAATAATTAATAACTAAAGTTAGTTAAAAGTTGAAAAAGCACATCAAACTCAATAAGAACCTTGTGTGCATTAATTTTATATTTTTTTCACTTTTGAGTGGACGTCGAGAGGGCAGACCAGACTGTTTTTTTTTATTCCGAGCTAACACGTTGATCTTAGAAATCTATAGACAAGATGTTTTCTTTTATGATTCTTGAGAACATGTTTCTTCTTTTCTTCTTCTTTATTGGGGCACTCCAAGCTGTGTGTCCTTCCGGCTGGTTGGCTTGGCAGGACTCCTGCTATATCTTTTTGCAGGAGGAAATGAGTTGGACCCAAGCTGAAGAAGCCTGTAACCTGCTCGGGGCCAACGTCGTCGTCCCAAACTCACAATTTATTTGGCTGAAACTTAAGATGCATCATGAAATGTTAAACATCGAGACCGATAAAATTAAACTGCGGATCGGTTGTATTCAAACTGATGAAAACATAGAGTGCCATAGAGTGGACGGCGATCCTGCTTACAAGAATTGGGAAACGAACGAACCGGGTAGCGAGGACGGATGCGTTCGGATTGGTGAAGATAAAAATGGTGTTGTTAAATGGAGAGTCAAAGCATGCGCAGTTTCATCATGTTTGCTGGCTGTGAAATGGCGGTTCCCTGCGGACGAGCTGCTATGAAATTTAACCTCGTACCACATAGCTGTCTGATCAACCATCACATCAAAAGCTACCCGGTCAAGGAGTCCATTGGGTGTGGTCTGGCGTGCTGGGCAGATCCTCTTTGTCGCTCCTTCAATCTCTTGCAGCAAGCTGATGACTCGAAGGTATGTCAGCTCAACAATGCGACCCTTCTTGATGCTAATGAAGTCACTGATATCAAGAATAAAGAGAACTGCTTCTTCTATGAGTGACAACCACACCTTAATAGCGGAACCAAACTTAGATAACTAAGTTGACAATTTTTATGGAACAACCGAAGTTGTATTCAGCACTTTTTGATTTTGCCGTTATGGATTTAACTGTTGAGTATAATTATAATCATCGTTTTGTGAACTTTGAACTTTTAGTTTTTAAATTTGAAACTTTGAAAGTAGTGACGGATTGAGTTCCCCTAATAATAGGCAACAATTGAACTTTTTGAGACCGAATACTTGGATACGGCTCTTTTATTTACATGTATATTTATTGGAAACCAGTGGAAATCTTGCCATAGCGGTATAAATCTGAGGCCATGAAACTTGGTCCTTTGAGTTCTTGCAAGGTTAGGCCTATTGGGGAGGTCTTTCCTGGACCAACGGACCACTTCAACTGTTGGATATGTCTTTACTCATAATTACAATGATTTATTTCATCGGACTTTTTATGATCACTTGAATAAACTCCAGACTTTGTGGTCCAGGAGAGACCTGACTTCAGCTGGCAAGTTTACAATTATTTTTAAAAGTTTTAGTTTTGTTAACGATTTTACCCAATTCTGATCAGAAATTTATCTCACATTTGAACAAGTTTGTCTGCAATTTACATGAGAATGTGAAATCAACACTAAAATACCAGCGCCCGAGTAAATTAGCGTAAACCATTACGTCACACCACGGACTGGGTGTGGAGGCTTTTTCGTCGGTATGCATTTTCCATAGACTGTGCAAGTCCTGCGCGTATTCGAGCATCGGGACCTGAACTAAAAAGTTCGAATACGCACGAGACTTGCACAGTCTATTGTCTTGTTAAGATCGAGTCAATGGTGTGACATCTGTTTTTATTTCGTGAAATTCGGAGTTTTTGCCCAGGAAAAGGTCACTGATTAAAAAGTTAGTTTCTTTATACATTATGAAACTATAGTTTTAATCATAGCCTGTAGATATAATCATAACGCACTCGTTTACCTTTCCATCAAAAAATATATATAAATTTAAATAACAAGGTTGATTTTGTTCGAAAGATTTATTGGTAGCTTTTTGAGCATGCTAGCAATGCTATAGTATTTGCAAGTTAAACCTTTACTTGTGGTTTATTACGTGATAGTTAGGCCTAAATATTTCTCTTTCATAATTCACGTTCATAATAAAATATATAAAAATCCCTTAAATTGTTTGCTCTCAGAGCTTTGCTAGAATTGCACAAATTTAACCATTCTTCTTGTTTTAACTTCCTAAGTTAAAACTAATAACGAGTGTATTTTGTTACCAATGTTATTAAGTTTACGGTAACAACATAATGTATATCAGTAATTTTCTGTGTAGTAGGCCTATACTTATACTAAGCAGGACAGTTCTTTTCAGAACTATAGTAATAAGTAGTCTCCCAAAGTCCAAAATCTACTCCGCGGCAGTAGAATTGTATCAAGACAGGTTATCATGAGCAATGGTGTCACCGCAAACTGAATATACATTTGGTACATCACCATCCAATGCCTCAAATAAAATCCATGTTTCCAATGTCGTTCTTGGGTGGAGAAAGGGAAAATGGGTGCATCACAAAAAACTCTTTGTGACTTTGCAGATACATGCACATTGTGTGCTTTGGTTTGTAGACCGTGCAAGATCAGAGTCGCGCATAATATCGAAAACGAGATGTCAACTTGAACAAAGAAATTGCGGGTTTGTTCTGAAATAAAATTTTCTTTTTAAAATTCTATTCATACAATTTCTTGGAAATAATTTGTAAAATTATTAGTAAAACAAATTAAATTAAAACTTTCACATCGAAGTTACTTCTTTACATGCCCAGCTATTGTCTGTAATTATTTGAGTCCACTTTATAAACAGTAAAAAAAAAAATTGTAACCCTTATTAGCTATTTGAGGGGCATGAAAACACCCCCAACTTTTCCCGGAGCGAAAGGGCCAATATTTATTACCACAGAATCCAATTATATATATTTTTTAATACATATGTGCATTTCCCAATCATTTTTACATTTGAATGACTTATTTACATGCCCAGCTTTTGTCTAAGTTCATTTAAGTCATTCAGCTACCCAGTAGGCTTAATTGATTTCTCTAACTATCTAAATTCTTAATTAAGGGCATGGCAATGTCCCCTCCACTACCCCCCGCCCCCGACTGTATCCCGACAAGCGACTTAAAGCCAAAATTTACTCACACCATCCAAGATATTTTTTGAAAAAAATCCTGTACAAAATATACATTATAATAAAAATTGTGCTTGACCCCCTCTTAGATAGTGGAATGGTCCAGTCTAGGAAATCAAGGAATTAGACTCGCCGGTCATTACACTTTGGAGAAATTACTTAATTAGCGGTTATTAGTAGGGTGTCATGGCCGAGTGGTTAAGAGCATCGGATTCAAGTTCTGGTGGTTTAGTCATCGGGGTGTGGGTTCGAGTCCCGGTCATGACGCTTGTGTCCTTGAGCAAGACACTTTGCTATAATTGCTTCTCTTCACCCAGGGGTATAAATGGGTACCTGCAAGGGTAGAGGTTGATATTGTGTTTGAAAAAGCCTTCGGAGCGCCATCACGGCAGCCCGGGCTGCATACTCCCCAGGGAGCTGAGAAAGATTAAAGGAATGTTATTGGCCCAATGACCAGGGCACTAATGTAAAGCGCATTGAGACCGTTATTGTGAAATGCGCTATATAAGAACTAGTTATTATTATTATTATTATTATTTGGTATCTTCAAAATGACCATTCGCTCAGTAGAGGGTTCTAATATGGATCGGACGAACTTAGTCACGTAAGTTCGAATACGCCCGAGACGAATGCATAATCTAAAAAAAAAAAAAAATGATATACCTTGTTATTGTTTTCTTTTACTTCTTTTGTCAGTATCTACAGAGATTTTTGTTGTCGATTTCAAAACAGAAAAAGGCATTGCTACAAAAATTAGATCCCTTAATGACCCCCCCATATCAATACTGTTTATGTAATGTTTAGGTATTCAGTGTTGTATTGTTTAGTTCATTGTCTAAGTGTTGTCCTACTGGTTTGTCTGTTGTGTTGATTCTATTGGATGGGGAGGACCGTTTGATACTTGTTTTGTTGTTTTTGTTTTTGCATATCTCAATTGTTATATTTTGAAACAATACAAATAATAATATCATAATAATTGAAGAAAAAAAAGTGCCATCCGACTCTACTTCTCCTTGTTGAATCGGAATACTCCATCCTTCGAATCATGAAAATATTATCACCAATGCAGTCAACATTAAATATTTGTAAGCAACGTTGCGTCCTTGGCCATCGTTCTCAATTTATATTGTAAGTGCACATCAATAAACTATTCAGTCAAAAGAGCTGCAGTGCCCGTGTTTGGATGAAAGGATTGTTCATAAACAATTTTCACAAGCGAACGAATTTAGAAATGCCACATGACTATACTAACTTAAAATTACTTTTATTATATATATATCTGAAGTCGTAAACTGTAGATACAAGACCATTTTTTTTTTTTTTTTACATGGTTCGTTTTGATCGGCCAATCGGAAGAATACGCAAGTTCATGATTATACGTGACTCTTGTTACCTCTTTGAGATTTGAACAGTTCACGGCCGGCAGTCGGCAACGAGATAGGGGTGCATCCAACTATAATAAAGGTCAAGTTTCAACAACGATGTGCGATAAATGCTCAAATCACGCACGTCTCAACATCAGAGATCCTTCATATCATCCTGTGCCAGGCTTTGCTTCTGTCGTAGTAGCCCAATCAGCCCAGTCTTTCAAGTCCAGGATTCATAATATCCTTATGAACATGCCCCCTGCTCAGAACTTATGAACTATAGCTGTAGTTTATTACTATTAGCTTCTTGTTCGCTTGAGTAAGGTTTAAAAAATAAAAAATAAAAAATAAAAATTATAAAAAACAAATAAAATAAATTGGAAGTGTACGGAGACCTAGGGGAACATGGGTTTTTTCCCGTTTCCTCGAAATAAAATTCTAAAGAAATAACATTTCGAGGGGGAAAAATGCTTCACAGGGAGCAAATAGTATTTTAGTATTGGACAAACTATTATTTCTGGATAAAACAATTTTATTTTAAGGGAACGAAACAACATTTGGAGGGACAGAAATATATAAATAAGGTATTATAATAATAATAACCTTTTCAACTTTGTTTTACCTGTCCTTTTGGGGTTTCCATAACTATATTCACTAGCTATGTTTGACCGTTGTTACGAACCCCTTTCAATCATTCCCGACTTAACTACCTCCCCATTAAAAAACTTTCTGTTTTAGAATATATTTTAAGCCTCAATTACCTAACACGCTGACATAAAAGACACTTCAAAAGGCTTGGCCACATATTGTGTGGTGCTCAGTCAATGTCCTTTAGTGGGTGTGCGATTAGTAAGTGCAGCGTTGGGCCCGGTGGCGTATTTCTTTTTACACCGCAGCGAGGGGTTTTGTACTGTAACACTGTCAATTCCGTCTTGAGATAGGAGACTACGGTTTACCCTAAACCCTAACCCTAACCCTAACCCTAACCCAATCCTAACCCTAACCCTGACCCTAACCCTAACCCTTACCCCAACTCTGACCCTAACCCTAATCCCCTATAGGCATAAATGATTGTAGTCTCATCTCAAGACAGGAATTGGCAGTATTACAGTACAAAACCCCTCGCTAAGGTGTAAAAAGAAAAAATGCGGCCCGGTGTCATGTCACCGCGAGGAAATAAGTTCATTCAAAAGAGGGCGCTATCCGACGAATAACTTTGTCAACAAGATCCATGACTTTCAAATGTTTGACTTACAGACAAAGTTGTGTTAACATGTTATCTAACAGATATGAAGTATTCTTTATTATCTGCCTATTCAATTGTTACAAACTGTTTTCAGTAACCGCTGTTATAGTGACATGGGCCCATTTTCGTGGCTCTGCTTACCGGAAGAGAAACATATCTTACACAATTTTGTTTAATGTTGTTGTTAGTGCAAAAAACAGCGCGTTTTCCTTTTGACTGTCAGCAACTACTACCCCGTAAACCGATACCATTATACTCGCGAGGTTTGGACTGAGAATAATAATAATAAATAATATGAATAATTATAATGAATGATTTAGTGAACACTAATGGAAGAGAGAATGTAGTTAGGTTTCTTCTTCAAGTGGGCAGCGTTGTATATTATACAAATAATTAATAACTGTATACGTTAATGGTTATAAGTGATATGGTGATAAAAATTTCATGAGCTAAAAGTTTGAAAATCCCAACAACAGTGGTCAATAACAACCTTGTGTGCATTTTTATTTTATTAGTTTGTTCACCTTTGAGTGGACGTCGTCAGTAAGGGCAGGCAGACCAGACTGTTCTTTCTATTCCGAGCTAACACGTTGATCTTAGAAATCTAAGACAAGATGTTTTCTTTTATGATTCTTGGGAACATGTTTCTTCTTTTCTTCTTCTTTATTGGGGCACTCCAAGCTGTGTGTCCTTCCGGCTGGTTGGCTTGGCAAGACTCCTGCTACATCTTTTTGCAGGAGGAAATGAGTTGGACCCAAGCTGAGGACGCCTGTAATCGGCTCGGGGCCAACCTGTTCGCCCCAAACTCAAAAATCGAACAGGATTTTGTTTGGCTGAATTTTAAAACACAACCTAACATGTTAGGCGCCGCAACCGAAGATGTAGAACTGTGGATCGGTTGTAAGAAAACTGGTAATTCCCTAGCAGGCACATTGGAGTGCCTGGGAGTGGACGGTGATCCTGCTTACAAGAATTGGGCGGACGGTGAACCGAATTCGCAAGACGAATACGTTCGGATGCTTGAACGGTTTGATGGTAAATGGGGAGACCGAAGTTGCAGCTTCACCTATTTTGCTGCCTGTGAAATGGAGGTGGTTTCCCTACAGCCACGCTGCTATGTAATTTAGCCTCGTACCACATAGCTGTCTGATCAACCATCACATCAAGAGCTACCCGGTCAAGGAGTCTATTGGGTGTGGTATGGTGTTCTGGGCAAAGCCTCACTGCCGCTCCTTCAATCTCTTTCAGCAAGCTGATGACTCGAAGGTATGTCAGCTCAACGATGTGACCCTTCTTGAAGCTGATGACGTCACTGGTATCAAGAATGAAGAGAACTGCTTCTTCTGAGTGACAATCACACCTTTAATGGCGGAAGCAAACTTAGATAATAAAAACGACAATTTTTTAGAACCCCTAAACGAGTCCGATATCAGTACAGCTGACACATTTGATGATCCGCATCGTTTTATCTACATCGGATGTACTGTTGAAATGTGCACGTAGTTGACACGGCAAACATCGCTCTCCGAGGAAAATTCAACAACATTTATGCTAACACCTCCAGCAAATCTTCTAATACCGGCAAATCATCTTCTACAACATCACCGACAATGGCTGATTCCTCTGAAGTGTTAAAATCTACTAGAAGTTCAAAAAAAAGACCTTAAAAAAAATGGTACCTGTGAACTGTCTCCAAGTGGGAAAAGCCTACTAGATGGTTGCCAAGCATGCGCATGCAGGGATGACATTGCAGCCATGCATACAAAACTGGACAAAATCTTAACGTCACTCGAAACCTTGAGCTCTCGGGTGACTGGAATTGAAGTGAAACTCCAGGAAACTTCAGAAAAGGTCACCAGTCAGCAGAAAGAAATTGAGGAGCTGAAATCTGCAATCACTTCTCTCAATAATGAACATCGAGTTTTAAGGGCCAGCACCAAAAAAAAGCCGATTTGATGGCTCACATATTCATGTAGGGCAAGTGGAGAAAAATGTGGAGGATCTCCAAAACCGGAGCCGCAGGAATAACATTATCCTTCATGGCATTCCCGAAGGAGCAGAGGGCAACCATCGGTGCGAAGAATTTCTGACCTAGTTTTTTGCATCCCATATGAAGCTGGAAGTCGGCCATGATATCCAGATAGAAAGGGCCCATCGCACCCCAACACACCGGTCGCCAACAACCAGTAGTCAAGGTAACAATCACTACAACAACAATGCCAGGCCAAGACCCATTCACTGCAAACTGCTTCGCTTTGTTGATCGACAATACCTCCTCAAGCAAGCACCCAAAACTCTCAAGAATAACCCATTCAAAGGCTCAAACATCTACCTGTCAGATGATGTAACATCAGGTGTTAGAAGGGGACGCCAGCAGCTTAAGGAAGAACACCTTCAAAAGATAAGAAGTGACACCAGGGTCCACTTTGCATATGTTCCCCACTCAGTTCCTGCATCCATCAGCTCCACAGTGGTGCGTTCAAAGTCTTTCGCCTTGGAGACGCGGATCCGTTCTAGATCATTGTCAACTACGTTTTCAAGTTATGAAACCATATTTGTATTTTTGTTTTATGTTTACCTTTATGTACGTCCTTGTGTTATGGAGACCAGACCAGTTAATACTTGCTTATTATAAACACCTATTTGTAGCCATTTTGGGGGGAGCTGTGATTAACAATGTATGCAAGAAATAAACATAGATAATGATAATTCGTTTATCATCAATTCGGATATAGATCCAGATCTTAATTTCCCTTTCCCCACCATTACATGTGAATATTACGACCAAGACAAATTCTTGACTGAACATGCCTCAAATACAGATGTCAAACTATTGCATATTAATGCACGGAGTCTTACAAAGAATATATGTGAAATTCGGCAATATATTACCCTTTTAAAAACCAAGAATCCAGGAGTGCACTAGCAAAGCCGCTGTCGATTCTGTTCAATAAATCGCTCACCTCAGGGGTATTCCCTGACAGACTTAAAGTTGGGAAGGTTATACCCGTCTTCAAAAGTGGGAACAAACATGATATTTGCAATTATAGACCTATTTCAATACACCTGTTATATCGAAAGTGTTGTATAATCGCTTAATTTCCTTTATTAGTAAGTATGATTTGCTATCAGGATCGCAATATGGATTCAGATCACAACGATCAACGGAATTAGCAATCACGAGTGTAATTAACAAAATTATTAATGCTATTGACAACAAGCAAATTTCAATTGGTATTTTCCTAGACCTTTGTAAGGCTTTTGACACTGTAAACCATGATATACTCATTCGAAAATTGGAGCATATTGGAGTTCGTGGGGTTGCATTGGACTGGTTCCGGAGTTACTTGTCGCATAGGAAACAATTTGTATCTTATAATTTATCAAGTTCATCACATAAAACAATTTCTTGCGGTGTCCCCCAGGGGTCTGTACTCGGGCCTCTGTTTTTATCATCTACGTTAATGATATATGTAATTCTTCTAACATGTTTTCATTCTGTCTTTTTGCAGACGATACAAACATATTATACAATTACCATGATGTGGACGAAGCAGTAAACAATGTTAATATTGAACTTGTTAAGATAAGTAATTGGCTTTTATCCAATAGGTTGTCAGTTAATCTGCTAAAAACGAATTATATCGTTTTCAGTTCCAGACAACATAAATACATTCGACATGCCGATATTCTTCTAAATGGCATAGTTCTTAACCAAGTAAGTAGCACCAAATTTTTAGGAATATATATTGATGAAAACCTTTCGTGGATGGAACAAGCATGTAAAAGTCTTGGCTGATAAGGTTTCAAAAAATATTGGTATTATGAGAAGATTGAAGTTTATCTTGCCTACAAATATCCTTTTAACAATTTATAATTCTCTCATACTGTCTTATCTCAACCATGCTATACTTACTTGGGGTAACACTACAGTTAAACACCGTAACACACTTTTTCTCTTGCAAAAGAAAGCTGTCCGTATAATAAGTAATTCTGGGTATCTTGATCACACAGGGCCATTGTTTCGAGAGCTAAAGGTCCTTAAATTCGATGATTTGTACAATCTTAATCTTGGTAAATTTATGTACAGGTATAAAAGGGGCCTATTGCCCAGCGAATTCAATTGTCTTTTTACTTTGTGTTCAACAGTTCATAGATATGGTACTCGTGCTTCATCGAAAGGGGATTTTTACACTAATTTCAACCGATCATCATTCTCCCAAAAAAGCATTGTGTCTCGTGGTGTTCTATTCTGGAACAATCTCAACCCGGATCTCAAGAAGTCTCTAACACTAAAGTCTTTTACCAACAAACTTAAACATACTTTGTTGAATGTATACTAAAAGAAATGTGCTATGTATTTTGAAGTCAACTTGCATATAATTCTTACAATTAGGTTGTTTTAATTTTAATCTGTCATATAAATCTAGCCCTCTGGTCTGTGTTATTGTTTTGTTGTTGTCCTTGTTTTGCCCAAGTCATTGTCTGTCTATAGGGAAAGGCATAAAAGCACTATGCTTCACTTTTTTTCCTACATGTTGGCTATAAATGTATAATGCTGTATTTACATCGGGTAGTTGGAATTTTCTTTTGTTTTGTTTATTATGTGACATATTATATTATTCATTGTAAGTAACCTGTACATGTCTTTGTAACGACCAACGTGAAAATAAATGTTTATTGAATAGAATTGAATTGAATTGACACACCGGTCAGCTCATGCCATGACATCCAAAGCTGCACTTGCCACACACCTAGAGGGGTTTTCAATCAACAAGGGTCAGTGATTTAATCAGGAGAGGGCAGGACACAACTCTACCAGCATCCTTTATTTACAAAATCGTTACGTCAAAATGTCAATGATATAATGTAGGTGTAACCAAATGATAAACTTAATTAATTCTACTATTAAAACAAATACATAAACCTGTAAATACCACAATAATTTATAGAAATTAGAGAGAACGTGCAAAAACAAACCCTCTTTATCTTTTGGAAACGCTTGGAAGCAAGTGCTGACATCGTATAACGCGGATCTGTTGGGACCATATACAGATGTCTCGTTTGAGGAGGAAAAAAGGCGATTGGTATAGTAGTTCAGGACTTTTCAAATTTGACATTTTGATTTAGATGTGGAGTTTTGAGTAGTCGTCATTTTTCTGCACTTTGAAATGTAGTCCTAGAATTTGAAATTGTGAACTGGCGAAATGAGCTCTCAAATCTGCAACAATTGAACTTGAGTCTGCATTACGTGGTTTACGTCTGCGTTTTTATTTTACTACCTGATGAAGTATGCACCTGTTTAGCCTTTTTTCCGGCCAGGCGGTTTTTTGTGGGTTTTTTTTTTACATTGCCCCCCCCCCTTTTTCCCCCTCTCATTGTGTAAAACAATACGTTTGGGTTAAGTGGTAGTTAGTCTTTACTCCATTCATTATTCATAGTTACTTATTATTTCATTAGACTTTAAATTTGAAACAAAATATAAAGTACTTTGTAAACAGGGAACACGTCACGTTCTATCATCTTAAAGCAAATTATTTTTAAGCGTATTTTGCACTGGCTTATTGTTATTGATTTTATACTGGATATCTAGAGATTTGCGCAAAAGCTTGCCCCGAATTGTGTGACATTATGTAACAACTGGGAAGGAATTTAATTTTAAGCTGTAACTTGTGACCAAACAAATTCAAATTCAAAAATGTTTTATTAAAAACCTGTATCGCATTTTAAAACTAAATTACACGTGCTACCATCAAATTATTTCAAAATACATCAAATAAAGGTAAAACATATATTTTAAAAACCCAATATCTACACCAATTTAAAATTAAATTGGTAAAAAACCTGGTTCCATAAAAGGCCGAACATTGAAAGTTATACAAAAATGGCTGATTGGACACTCAAAAGGGACTTCTCTATCCATTCACTGTGCATTTTCTCTCTATTCCATATCATCTATACAATGTAGACCAATATGGTGGACCTGTGAAGGGACATCGAAAATGAACGTCAATATTCATGAGAAAATTCACGACTTGTACCCCAATTGTGAAGGTTTTGTCGCAAACACTCATAAAATTCTTAAGGCTCAAGTCAAAAATATTTGCCTCAATGTTTACGACCTGGTGCACAAACGTCGTGAGTTGTGCCGGAAATATTGGTGTCAATATTCACGAATGGGGGGGGGGGGGCACAAGGGGTGCGCAATTAGTTTTCTAGGGACAATTTCTGACCAACTGAAAAAAATTATCATGCACGCCCCTTTTCAGCGCTCTTTTTATGCCATTAATTTTACTTGGGGGCAAGGCTGGCAATGGTTCGGGGGGGGGGGGGGGGGGCGGTTCCTCAAGGCCCCTGTCTCCGATGGTCACACCACTGCAAATATCAGATGGTCATACTTATGTATTGTCAAGGTATGTTTATTTGGTCTGTACCAGCATGAGAACAGAACATTAAATTATTTTGTTTTAAAATTGCATGGCCTGATTTTTACTGAAAGGTGTATAATTTCTCTGTATTAATTTGACAGAAACGATTCTGTTTCGAACCGGGAAAAGACGAAAGCATTTCTCAAAATTATTTTCATATGTCACGGACGACTTTTTGGTATTTGTTTATGCCATGCACAAAACACATGTGACATGCACAATATCGTTTGTACTTGGCAAATGGATGTGGGAAAATGTCGGGATCTTTTTAATCCTAATTTTATTTTATTGTTTGTATAATTAAACCCCACTATCATTGGCGTATTTGTTCGTGCATTACATTAAATCAACTTTCTCGAATCTATAAAATTAGGTACAGATTTATATTGTAAATTTTCGGGTCAAATCGGTCAAAAATCAAACCAACAATTAAATGCATGGAACAGTCATCACCACAATTATTGAATAGTGCTTACAAGTTATAACTTGTTTGTGGTAAGAGCAACGACATTGGGAAATTAACAATGAGCTGTGATTCAGTCGTTTGCCATTGAACTACGCGCGGTGTGTGGCAATGAATTATCTTTTCTCAAACGTAATTAATAAGCTGGTGGGTGTCGTCTCCGTGCATTGTCTCTGCTCTGTAGACCTACTTCGGATTTAGCGAAATCGATTTGTGCGAAATCGATTTGTGCACGAACTTTGATCGTGTGAGAAATTACCGGCAAAGTATTTCAACTAAAACCATTATTCGGTGAGGGCCTCGAGGAAAATAAGACCTGCCAGCTAAATTTATCGTTTCTCTTTAGCACAGGCTAGAAATGGTGAACGATTTTCTTCGAATTTTTTGACCGAAATTAAGAAGTGGAGCAAAAATCAGAGATACTTGATATAATGTTATATTAAACCAAGAGGCAAAAATGTTCGGTATTCTCAGCAACACAAAATGACCGCCCTCAATCTAGTTCTACTGCATGCTAGGCCGCTAAACAAATCTATAGAATGAAGATGTCCGGTTGTAAGCCATCTTTTATAAATTCATTGAACTTATGGCAATAACTCGCAGAATTTTGATTTGAAATGGGACTTATTTTCTAATCTCTATTACAACGAACTTAGTTTTTTAGTTCATCTTATTGGGGACATGGTTGGCTTGTGCGTAAAGCGCTCGCCTCTCACCAAGGTGACCCTGGTTCGATACCCGACCAGGGCCATATGTGAGTAGAGTTGTGCGTTGGTTCTCTGCTGTGCCACGAGGGTTTTTCTCCGGGCCCTCCGGTTTTCCTTTCTCGGGAAAAATCAAACACTTTAGATCCCTGGCTGTGCTCCGTGGTCGTAATGGGTTGACGTGGCTGGCTGCCAAAGGCGCCCTTGCATGCCTGCTTCTCGAACACGTTGTAGCCGCGTCCTTCGCAATACAGCTCTCAGCTGCTAGTAGTAGTAAGGATGATTAGCCTCCCAAATTATTAGGTGTTCGGGCCTTACGCCCGAACAACTCTTTGTTATTGTTCGGTTTTTAGGTGTTCGGGCTTAGAAGCCCGAACAACTCTTTGTTATTGTTCGGGTTTTTTAATTTGTTATTTAGTTCTTCTTCTTCTTCTGAAAGTTGTTTGTCCGCAAGCAAAAGCATAGTAAAAAAACATCGAATGCACTTGAAACTTTGCATGTAGTTAGAGTATAACTAGCAGATGATCCATAAGTTGTGATGTCATAATGACGTCATCAGGTGTCAAATTACAAGCCATTTAAGCTAAAAAGTGCCCTCATGCTAATGCCTGTATGTCTCTGAATAGTAAAGCTACAGTATTCATATTTAGGCATATGATAGATAAAGATACGGGCAACATTTGAAAAGTTAACGCCAAATTCACATGACCTTTACTTCCGGTCGTACCGGAAGGTCAAAGTTTGCCTCTGTGCAATTCTTAACAAAAAATCATTTCCTGGCAAGAATCTTAACTTCTGTACATCTGATCAACTTCAAATTTGCACCATGTTAGAATCGGGATAAAACCTCCATCAAGTAGTTGTGACGTCATGATGACGTCACCAGGTGTTGAAATACAGTAAATCAAAGTTTAATAATTCAAAAATTCATAACTCGTTGATTACATAATGGATTTGTACAATCGACACATCATCGGAGAGGTTTTTTAAAACCTAACAAACGTTACACAGAGTGTGACCTCAATTTACCTCGACTTACGCTTCAAAACGAAAGTTGAAAAATTCAAAAAATCATACCAGAAGAACTATCTGGCCCGGATGTTAACCACACGAAAAGTACTGCATTGAAAACCCGTAACTAACCACGTGGCATGTTGCGCTCCGTTGACCAAAAGGTTCAGAGTCCATCAAACCTGTACACCACGCGGCTGGCTGCTCCGCTCCATTGTTCATAAGGTTCAAAGTCCACGAAGACTGTGTTTAGGCCTGCATAACACATCCATGGTGGCGCTATATCAAATTAGTGGTCAATTCAATGAATGATTGGCTCCGCGTTATTTAATGCCGACTCTGAAGTCTATTTCGTTCAATGTTAGTCCATTGATAGCTCAGTGCATAACCTTCGTGTTAGTTAGTCTTTTGTTGGCTTGGCGGTAACTGGCCTGTTTTGGCTGATTGTATGACTTTTGATAAATGACAAAATGCAATTGGCGAGAGATCGACATTAGTTTGACTCTGATCAACAGCGGTATTTACCATAATCCAACTTTTAGATCTTTATGAATACTTCAATAAAGTACTGTGTGACAACAAAATAAACTTAAACAATGGGTTCCTATGCCCTGAAAAACTTGACAGACGTTTAATTAATACACGTTCTATCTAGAGCTCTATGCAGTCTTAAGTAGTAATGTTAGCACTTGTTTCCCGTGTGAACTATGGTACAAACGCAAGAGACTTACATTTTACTTTCTTTGACAATTCAAAAGCTATCAACAATCTTTTCATCAACTCAAAGGAATAGTTCACGCAATAAACGCATTAAACACATGACTAACCCCAAGGATACCCGAACACCTAGAGTTTGTTTTACAAACTCTAAATCTCTAGTTAGGTGTTCGGGCCTTACGCCCGAACAACTCCTTGTTTTTGTACGTTTTTTTTTTTTCTTCCTCTTCTTTGTTTTGCTTATTCTTCTCCCCGAGCTTTGTCCGCGACCAAACGCATACTTGCGAACCTTTGATCAACTTGAAACTTTATGTGAAGTTAGAACATAACTGGCAGAAGCCGAGAAAGTTGTGACGTCACTATTACGTCATCGGGTGTCAAGTTACAAGTCATTTAAGTTCAAAAAGTGACCATATGCCAACGCCTGTATGTCTCTGAATATTAAAGCTACGGTATTCATATTTGGGCATATGATAGATCAAGACACGGGCAACATTGGAAAAGTTAACGCCAAATTCACACAACCTTTACTTCAGGTCGTAACGAAAGGTCAAAGTTTGCCTTGGTGTAATTCTTCACAAAAACACTTTCCCGGCAAAAATAATTATTGCCTTCTGTTTATCAGATCAACTTCAAATTTACACCATGTGAGGACCTTGATAAAACCTCCATTATGTAGTTGTGACGTCATGATGACGCCATCAGGTGTTGAAATACAGTAAATCAAAGCTTAATACTTCAACAATCCATAACCCAAGAAGTACATAAGCTATTATAACAATCTATACATCATCAGAGAGGTTTTGAAAAATGTAGCAAATACTACACAGAGTCTTATGCCGATTTTCCTCGACTTCCTATTCAAACTGAAAGTTGAAAATTTCAAAATTAATACTTTAAGAAATATTCATAGGGGCCTACTTTTTACACACACACTACGGACAATTTTTATATCAGATTGTAGGTCCTTAAGCCTTCTCAAACTTGTCCACAGAGATGTTACCTTTTTGAAATTCACTTATGATAGAAATCAGGTATACATTGACCCGCTGTCAAACCGCGGGAAAATAAACTGCACTGAGAACATACACAATACGCGATCTAAACGGTGACTGCGGCTGCTGCATTGAATCAACCGCAAGGTTCAAAGTCCATCAAACACGCTTGTAGTCTTGTTGTTTCATGTTTTGACACGCCACAGGTCATCGTATTTACAACGTAGTTCAATCTTATCAATGGCGTACTATTAAGATTATAGATCTAAATACCGCTTATATTCAGCGTCTAATTGTTCCCCTATTCGCCCTTCTCATGGCTTAATGATCAATATGGAATTGAAGACGAAGTTTCACTGAGATGACCACCTGCTTCAGTGATTCGTATGACTTGTAATTGTTTGAGAAAATGCAAGCAGAAAAAGACGAACATTGGTTATGTGTTTATCAAACACCGAGAAGCAGAGACTTGACATCAGCTCATGAAGGATGTTTCGGACGGCGTCCACGGCAGTGTTTATCGATGCTATATCGGTGCCACACGGTGATAAAACGGTAAGCTTTGTGTGAAAATCATTGCTTTTCAAAATGAGTATTTATTTAATGCACAGTTATGTTATAAAGTTTATCCTTTATCATCAAGTGGTGGCGTTGGTGATGTTTTTAAAACTAAGGAACGTTTAGTGTGATCGTCGAGGAGGTAGATTTGGGAAATGGGGGATTGGTATGATTGTTGGCTGTGTCACTAAAGTCAGAAAATGGTCCGACTGATGAATGTTTTTCGGCAACTTTGTATTATGACATATTTAAAGAAACCTGTGATGACGTTTGTGTTAAGTAAAGTAGGTTTTGTTTATAAGTTGTTCACTTCCAAAACAATATGTGCACTTTCACTAACTTTTTCTTGTGCAATTTCCCAAGTTTGAATTTGTTTACTGTTTTGACCCCCCCCCCCCCCCCCCCCCTTTGAACAGGCTGGTCATTGAGAGAGCGCAATATAAATTCAATAAATTAGTAGTATTATTATATAATTATGAAACGTTTTAAGTCTTGATTTTTGTTTATTTTAACAGTTTCAGCTTGACTTAATTTTCCTAGAGTCATACTTTGTTTATTTTGTCATATTTTTTTTTCTTCTTCAGAATACAGTACATCCACCGGCATGGTCTTGGATCCAGTGACAGATTTTCCACGTGTTGTTGTGTTGCATTCCTTATTTCCTGTATGATGCACCATACAGGTAGAAATAGAACTTATAAATCATTATGTTATAAGTCAAAATTCAAGAGAGGCTTAGATTTGCCGTCTTCATGATTTGCCTTCGTTTTGCATTATGATTTAAAACAAGGGCCTTTTTCAATAGTCTAAAAATTAACAAACTGTTCTGTAGGAAAATCAATATCCAAAAATCAAGCAAATTAAGCTTTTTAAATAATACAACTGCCAGCTCAGAACTTGCTTGACTTATTTTAGCGACATCATCATCAGTGTTTTTGTATTGAACAATCAATGTTTCCTGAACCGAGTATCCACCTCACTGGATTTGAAACCCTGTTAAAAACTTTTCTGAATTGTAACCTAATAATGTCAACATGTATATAGTGTGGTTTTTTTATCAATAAAGAATCGATAACCATCGAAAAATAAATAAACTTACTTTCTAAGTTAATCTTTGTTTTCCACTAGGCACAATGCCTATGTCTCGCTAAAAACATTCTAACTTCATAATGATGTCATAGGTTTTCAAATTTGGCTAAACAAAAGGTTGTTATTTATAACATTTATAAAATTTTGAGCAGCCCTTTATTTTTTGTGTAAACTATACTTTACTTTCTCTGAAATTTCAAAAGCTATCAGCATTGTTTTCAGCGATTCAATGATATAGCTTACGCATTAAAACAGCAGTGAGCCCACCAGCGATACCCGAACACCTAGTGTTTGTTGTCACAAACACGTTAAGTGTAGTTTTTCTTCTTCTTTGTTTTGCTTATTCTTCTTCCCGGTTTTGTCCGCAAGCAAACGCATACTTGCGAATATTTGATTAACTTGAAACTTCATGTGAAGTTAGAACATTACTAGCAGAAGCTGAGTAAGTTGTGACGTCACGATTACGTCATCGGGTGTCAAGTTACAAGCCATTTAGGTTCAAAAAGTGACCTCGCGCCAATGCCTGTATGTCTCTGAATATTTAAGCTACAGTATTCATATTTAGGCATATGATAGATCATGAAACGGGCAACATTTGAAAAGTTAACGCCAAGTTCACATGACCTTTACGACCGGAAGTAAAGGTCATGTGAATTTGGCGTTAACTTTTGTCGTTGTGTAATTCTTTATAAAAATCAATTCCCGGCAAAAATGTTAACTTTTGTATATCGGATCAACTTCAAATTTACACCAAGTTAGGACATTGATAAAACCTCCATTATGTAGTTGTGACGTCATGATGACGCCATCAGGTGTTGAAATACAGTAAATCAAAGTTTAATACTTCAACAATTCATAACTCGAGAAGTACATAAGCTATTATAACAATCTATACATCATCGGAGAGGTTTTGGAAAATGTAGCAAATACTACACTAAGTCTTATGCCGATTGTCCTCGACTTCCTGTTCAAACTGGAAGTTGAAAAATTTCAAAATTCATACTTTAAGAAATATTCATAGGGGGCCTACTTTTTACACACACACTACGGACAATTTTTATATCAGATTGTAGGTCCTTAAGCCTTCTCAAACTTTTCCACAGAGATGTTACCTTTTTGAAATTCACTTGTGGTTGAAATCGGGTATACATTGACCCGCTGTCAAACCGCGGGAAAATAAACTGCACTGAGAACACACGCAATACGCGATCTAAACGGTGACCGCGGCTGCTGCATTGAATCAACCGCAAGGTTCAAAGTCCATCAAACACGCTTGTAGTCTAGTCTCCGTTCAAGGTTCGCGCAACCTGATTTTAGCGTTATGCTTTGTTAGTCTCTAAAACAGTCGTCCATGCAAACCTCGTTAACAATCAATGTTAGGATCTTGATAGTGTCTGCTTTCTTAGACCATATTAGGATTTTGATCAAACCTAAGTAGTTATGACGTCATGATGACGTCATCAGGTGTCAAATTACAAGGTTTTTAAACATTAAACATGTTTAATCTTTGAAAATCTATATCAATCAAGCAAAGAGACCGTCGGTTGCTTTTTGCGGGATTATATAGAGTTATTATAGGTCTTCATTTTTCAAAGTGTGCGTGACATGACATGAACTCTACTTCCGGTCGAAACCGGAAGTGCGTTGTAGCTTAAAAGTGGCCAATTTTTTCAAGTTGTTTTTAATGATGTTATAGTCCAGCAAGGGTCTGGTTTACAAAAAATTGACCGGTGACGTCAAAACATCTCAAAGCGCCCTCTAGCGGCAGGTTATAAAAATACCAAAATACACTTTTACTATATTTCTGCGGTGAAGTTTATGACAATCGTTTCAAAATTGATATACATAATGAACTTTATGCAGACAACATATGTGTGGTATTTCAGACTGATGACGTCATCGTGTGTCACGTGGTAATGCCTTTAAGTTTTACTTTTCGAAACCTTGCATCTCAAAAACCAAACATTTTACTGAGTTGAAACTTGGCGTAGAGATAGACAATGATAATGACTACGTAAATCTAAAGTTACAACATGATGACGTCATTAGATTTTTTTAAACAAATATTTGAAATTTTGACCATTTATTACGGTTGTTATTGACCCGCTGTCAAACCACGGGATAAACGCACAATACGCGACTAAATCAGTTAAACGGTGAGCGAATCAACCGCAAGGTTCAAAGTCCATCAAACATGCTTGTGGTCTAGTCTCTGTTCAAGGTTCGCGCAACCTGACTTTGACAAAACGCTTTGTTAGTCTCTAAAACAGCCGTCCATGCAAACCTCGTTAACAATCAAATGCTGGGCTTTTGATCGTGTGTTTTTTTAGACTTTTGCTAAAGTGTGTAGTTTGTTACGCACCTCAAAACAGTAATAGCACCAAAGTTCAACTTAATGAAACAGCTCACGCATTGATACAGCACTAACCCCAACGATACCCGAAAACCTAGTGTTTGTTGTCACAAACACGTTAAGTCTAGTTATTATTATTATTATATTATTATATTGTGGTCTGCAAGAGGATTGCTTTAATGAATCCCCCCCCCCCCCCCCCCGGGGAGGGGGGGGGGGAGAACTGGCGAAAGATAATGAACTTTATTCACCGTCCCGAAACAGTTTTTCGTCAAACATCAAACCCTCTTTATATATCAACAACGTGTGGAAACATTTTTACCCGTAAACGCCTTGATTGAAAGCTAACCTGTATGGGCCAACTAACAAGGTCACCCAAACTGAGTCTCAATGCCACTAAACAGTACTCGCTATATAGTCTCTCGTTCAAGTATAGTTCAATTGCCATGTAAGTTACCAAAGCTGGACATGGAGTAGAAGTGTTAAGCATAAATAACGCCACCTACCGTTTAGGCAGAAACATAGATGTCCGACGTTTAGTCGCTGCAACTTCTCAGTGAATAGATTATGAAAATCAATTAAGTTAACAGTTAGTTAATCAGATGCTAAATTTCTACTTTAAAATAATTAATTGAAGACCTTTCCAGCCCCGCCTTAGTTTCGGAGCAAAAACCAAATGGCTGAACAAGCTTGATAAAGATAAGAGTGTACAGATCCACGAGTACCGTTTCCAGGATTCCAATTTCATATAACTGCTTAAGCGCAGAAAGTTGCCAAGCACAACAATATTGCATGACATTGACTCCCAAAATGGCGCAACCAATGGCGCCAATGTTTACGACCGGGTGCACAAGCCGTGAATTGTGTCTCAAATAATTATTGGAGTCAATATTCAAGAGGGTGGGCACCATTGTTTTCTGGGTGACACTTCTGGCAAATTGAAAATGTTTTTTATGCAAGCCCCTTTTCAGCGCTCTTGTTATAATATGCCATTTACTAATGGGCAAGGGTGGAAATAGTTTTTTTGGGGGGGGCTCAAAGCCCCTGCCTCCGATGGTTACACAACTGCATTCCAAATATCAGATGTATTATCATGGCTGGTATACTATGTTTATTTGGTCAATACCAGCAAGAGAACAGAACATTAAAATGTTTGGTTTTAAAGTTGCATGGCCAGATTTTCATCGAAAGGTGTATCTTCTCTGTATGAATTTGACAGAAATGATGCTGTTTCGAACCGGGGAAAAACATAAAAGGTTGTCTCGTATTCTCATATGTCACGGACGATATTCGGGTAAAATGCCATGCACAAAACTCATGTAACATGCACAATATCGTTTGTATAATTATGGCTAATGGATGTGGGTATTAAAAAGCCGTGATCCCTTTTATCCTAATTTCTTTTCTTTTTTGCTTTTAATTAACCACCAATCATTAACCATCTTTGGCGTATTTGTTCTTGCATTAAATTAAATCAACTTTCTCGAATCTATAAAAAAATAGCTATAAGTTTATATTGTAAATTTTGGGGTCAAATCGGCCAAAAAACAAACCTACATCTAGCGCATGGAACAGTCACCTCCACAATTATTTAATTTTTAGGCCTGTAGCTTAAACTTAAGAGGTAAGAGCAACGTAATTGGGATAATAAAAATGAGCTGGGATGTTAATCGTTTGCCTTTGAACTACGCACAGTGTGTGGCAATGCCATTTTCTTTTCTCAAACGTAAGCTGGTGGACGTTTCTCCGTGCATTGTTCTGCTCTTTGTGTGCTATTTTCGATTTGCAAAGCTGATCGATTTGTCCGCGAATTTGATCGTGTGCGAAATCACTGACAATGTATTTACTTCAGCTTTTATTCTGTGATGTCCTTGAAAAATAAGACCTGCAAGCTAGTTTTATTTAATAACTATTGTTACAAATTTCACAGGCTAGAAATGGTGACAGATTTTCTTCGTTTTCGGACCAAAATTAAGAAGTGGATCAAAGATACTGGTTGTAAATGTAATTTTAGACCATGAGGCAAAATTATTCGGCAATCAACATGCTAAAAATTACCGCCCTCAACCCTAGTTGCTGGGTTGCTACCATAGAATGAAGATCAACGGCCTTTATGTTTTTCAAAAAACTTTAAATGTACTTAACAATTGTTATTGTCTAGGCCTATAATCTTGATTTGCTAATGCCTGTAATAACTAATTGAGTTTATCAATTACTGTCTATCAAATACTGTAAATTGAAAAAGGAATGTATACCTAATTGAGTAAAAGTTTTATCCCCCAAAGGGGGAAAAAGGAACTGGTGAGGGATAAATGAACTTTATTCACCGTCCCGAGACAAGTTTAGGTCAAGCGTCAAATATCAACAACGTGTGAAAACGTGTTTACCTGTAAACGCCTTGATCAACAACGAACCTTGATTGGCCTACATGGTCACACTGTAGAGTCTCTATGCCACTATATGAACGCTTCTAGCTAGTCTCTCGTTCAAGTAGATCATGCACGTGAGTTTCAAATAGCACAGTGTTAAAGGCACTGTACACGTTTGGTAATTACTCAAAATATATATTAGCATAAAAACTTACTTGGTAACGAGCAACGGAGAGCTGTTGATAATATAAAACATTGTGAGAAACGACTCCCTCTGAAGTAACGTAGTTTTTGAGAAAGAGGTAATTTCTCACTAAAATAATAAGAGACTTCTGGCCAGAAGCCTTTTATTCCTATCTGAAAGCACACTAATTTGTACAAGGGTGTTTTTTCTTTCATCATTTTCTCGCAACTTCAATGACCAATTGAGTCCAAATTTTCACAGGCTTGTTATTTTATGCATATGTTGGGATACACCAAGTGAGAATACTGGTCTTTGACAATTACCAAACGTGTTCAGTGCCTTTAAACACAAAATAATAGCAACCGTTTAGGCAGAAACTTAGTAATTTCCCGACGTTCATGAGATGCTTTATTTCTACTCTCAAAGTATTAACTTAAATGCCACCCCCCTAAAAATAACTTTTTAAAAATAACAAATTAAGCAAAAACAAAAATTCGTGTGGCCCATTGGTTGCCCGACATAGTAATTGCCCGACGTTTATCGCTGCAACTTCAGTGAATAGATTATAAAAGTCAATGAAGTTAACAGTTAGTTAATCAGATGCTTCAGCCCAATCTCCACATTTTTAAATAACTAATTTAAAGACACCACAAAAATAATAAAAACAAAAAATTTAAAATATTAATTAATTAATAAAAAACTAATTAAACAAAAGTAAAAACTCAAGTGGCCCATTGGTTGAAACTTTGAGGACATTAAAATCCAAATCAGCTTGGTCCAACACGAAAATATGTCACTAGGACCGGGAAACAATAAACTCAATTAAAGACACAGTTATAAGAGCGTCGTTTTCATTTTAATTGCATTTATTAATCCTCTTAAATAAACAACAATTATTAGTCAATAAATACGCAGTAAATTACGACTTAGTAAAAAGTGTACGGCTTAGTTAATAATAATCATGCAATAATAATGCATAGACATAGTGGAAGCCACAGTATAGCAACATTACATCGTACTTCACACAAAAACAAAACCTTTTCCGGTCGTTATATACGTATAAAGGCGAATATCACTTCGTATTATAACACCTGGCTTATAAACATATTATTTATTTTATCAATAAAATAGAAAATAAACCAACATTTCCAAATTGATTTCAGCCTACTTTACGTCAAGTGACAACAATAAAGAAAAAGAAAAATTATTTGCAGATATATTTTGTTGTTGCCCCCTTTGGGGTCTTTATGAACAAACAAAATGTGGGAGTCACTCGACGGCCCGTTCGATTCTTCTTTTGACTAGAAAGGAATAAAACTCGTGTAACAATGTTAGACTTCCTCGTATCAACTTACAGTAAACCAATTATGTAACCCATTTTATTAGAGGTATCCATATATTGTTTTGTTTACTTATATTACAAACAAATGCGCAATTTTCAAAAGGGTCTACAATTTTACTAAAAGACTAGATAATGTAGATCTTTAGAGCTGCATCCACACTGGCCCAAACTCCTTGGAGACAATAATTAAAAACTTGTCAATCACCAATGCAAAGTTTACTTGGTTAACCGTGACGGTACATAGTACACACAAATAACTCCTGAAGATGAGCAGAGAGTATTGCTTGAAACGTCGAGGTCATAACGGCTCTTTTCAGAGCCAACACCCCTCCCCCTAAAAAAGATATTTAGACGCGCAAGTTACTATAGTAAAAGTAACTTCCTTAAAAATTACTCCAAATAGCCAACAGCCCCTGACGTCGGTGACGTCAATGCACGCTGATAGATTTCGGAACAATTGGTGGCTTGCTGCGGACACAGCGGACACCTTTTCCGTTGTTGATGTAGAAGCAAGTCTAAGGAATTTTCCATGAGTGTTTGAAGATTGCTCAGCACTGATAATAAGGCAATATTTAAAAAGAGCTGCACCGACAACATGTCATTCTAAAAAAAATGTATTAGATAAAAAATACTTATAACTTAGAAAAGATGAAACATAAACAAGTAAGCGAGAGAATTGTTTTTACATTGCACGACTCATGACACAAAAACCAGCAACACTGATGTGTACATGTTTCTATAATTATAAATATAAGGCCCGGATTACACAGTAGCTCAGCCCATAGACATAGGCCCTGCCTAACCCCAAAAACACTAAAATCGTCCCAGTAATGCTCCCTGGCTGCAAATATAATAAAGAATACCAATTCTCAACCTCAAACATTTCCTCATATCCTAACAGCCTCGGTTTCTAATCGTGAGCAAAAAAATAATAAATGGCTGAACACAGCATGATAAAGATACAGAGAAATGAGTCCTTTTCAGGGTCCATTTTCATATAGCTGCATGAGCACAACAAAAGTTACCAAGCACAACAATATTACGGTTATCAAATTAAGGTTACCAGGCAAAATACGATTTCACATGCACCATTTGTGACTGTTATCCTGCTCTTTTGTTGCTTAGTTGAAAAGTGTTAAGCACTAATTTCTGCCGAAGCAGCTTCATGAAATACGGTCCACGGCCCAATCCCATAGACCAGCTTACACACAAAAAAGAAGCTAAAAGTATGCTTAGAAAAAGGTAACCAGCCATTTATTTCATGTTAATTCATTCCGTGACTGGTATCCTGCTCATTTTCACTAAGCAGAATTTTTTTAAGCAAGATTTTCTGCTAAGGCAGTTGCCTGAAAGGACCCATCAGGACCCAAATTCGTGGCTCTGCTCGTACCGCCGAATTCTGGCTTACGATCACCATTCTCTGCTTACCGAGCAAGTGCCGAATTTCTGCGCAAGCTGTGTAAGCATAAAATGCCTAAAGTAATGTGGACTACGCAAGCGCACAAGCAAAAATTCCCTGCTAACCCATGAAATACACTTGACCTAAGCGCGGAATTCCCTGCTTCCGTAAGCACCGATTCTTTGCTTACGGTAAGCAGAGCCATGAAATTGGGCCCAGGTGGCAATCATTACTTTACAACGAGACGTATGACAATAATGCCTCGACTCGCAGTTGCCAGTAGACACTTTTATATAATTTTTTCAAATTGCAACATTTCCACTGGAAACAAAGATTAAGGCTTTCTGATAATGCTTGTAAACCATTAATCACTACACACAGGCAGTGTCAGGGGTTTTTGTATCCTAAAGTCAGGCTGAACCTGTGTGGCCTTTTCCAAACCTGTTCGTAGGCTCTGGCTTGGGCTCCGTCTTGACTTTCGAAGCAGTGGCATGTTGTACATTACTTCAACATCAAACGGAGCCCGAAGCCAGAGCCGGGGCCTAATAGCCAATGTTTGGGAAAAAGCCCCCAGACAACTGGCTAAAGACGCATGCAAAGATATGCAACTAAAGCAATCAATGGAGAGTGGAGACATCATCCCCGTGTGTTCGCTGCAACTGACATAAACTTTGCCTGGTAAAAGCGACTATCAGCCGGGCACCAGTCAAATTAAATTCAGCGTGTTAATGTCCCAAGCAAGCTTCGTGAAACTGCCTTAGATGTAACCATGATAAACAAATAATAGACTGTAGACCACTCTAAAATAAATAATGTGACAAAAGGTGTCAAATGTAGACCCCCCCTTCAGTACAATGTGTCAATGTGTTTATAACCATGGGTTTTCCTCCTCCGTGCTTAAAACCATAATCTCAAAATCTGAATTACACAACTCTTTCAATAAAATGTTATAATTATGTGAGTTGTAGAACAATATTCGAACTATTTCTAACAAATAATTAGTGCTATTTTCATTTACCATAGACTTCTTACATAATAACAGACATACAAAAAAAACTATGGTACATAAACGGTATTTCACAACCACAATGTCTTCTAGATATTGAGGTAAATCATAGTTCACATTTACACAGGAGACTTACGTAGTAACTGTCAATTTCAAATCAAAATATGAAACTTGTTCTTTCTTTCTTTCAAAAGAGTAACCCATGCTAGACCATACCTTGTCTCTCATACCGGACATTTTGAATAGAAGTTCAAGCCTGTACTAACATTGTACATTTCCTCACCTCAGACGTAATTTTCGACTGTAAATATGTATTTGTCCACATTCCAGCACCGTCGAGGTAAACTGATTATCCAATCAAACTCATCATGCATCATGGTCACCGGGTTCATATATGAAGCTCAATCGGCGCCTGAAACCGGGTCAGGGACGGGCTTCCGGTATGGCGCCTGCTGGTCCTCATGCAGAACAACGCAATCCAGGGTAAGAACACAGAGAGTCCGAGCATACCAACGCACAGCAGACTGATGGGCACCCATATACTGATCCCTATGCTACCGTGGAAATACGTCAGGTTGTCAACCAGGAGGTATATGCCGACGGCTGTTACACCCAGGAGCAGGAGGAGGACTACGATGGAGGAGGCAACAGTGTTCTCTTCGGATGGCTGGGCAGAGAGTAAAAGATAAAAGACAATCAGGAAATAGCAACGGGCCGTGTCTTGAGCGTAATTTAGTTTAAAGGTAGGATTGGTAGAGCTGAAAAACGGTTGCAGACAGTGTTCATGCTTTGTGTTAACCAATGACATAACAAACCTGTAAAAAGTTTTGGCTTAATCCGTTATGCGAGTCAGGAGAAAACAGCATCTAAACACACTTTCCTTAATTTTGGTTGTAACAACCGAAATCAGCTGGGTTTTTCTTATAGGTTTTCATTTCAGAGCGAAATATTTCGCTTCTAGTATGAACTTCACAATATATAATTAAGCTTTTTAAGGGATCCACTTCACTATTTGTTTTAGTCGGTATACCAGATAATGTTTTCACATATCCCTCTGCTAATGATCCTCCACTGCCGTGAGCCTTTCATGAGGCGCACAAGGGCGTTCTTTAAAAGGGACACGTTGCCTAAGATTGGGCGATTTGGGCAATGAAAAGCGTTTGTAACCGTTTGTTATGAAATGATGGTTAGAAAGATGTTTTAAAAGTAGAATATAATGATCCACACAATATACCTCAGAATTGTGTGGTTTTCCTCTTACTTCGTGAACTAACGCGGTACGCCATTTTGTGGAGTCAAAAATTTGGCTCTTCAAAATGGCGGGCCGTGTTAAATCACGAAGTGAAAGGAAAACCACACAATTTCGAGGCATATTTGTGTGGATCATTATATTCTACTTTCAAAACATCTTTGTAACCATCATTTCATAACAAACGGTTTCAAACGCTTTTCATAGCCCAAATCGCCCAATCCGAGGCAAAGTGTTCCTTCAATACGGACGGTACGGTGACACGCACGGTAGGCCTACACTCCAAAACTTCACAGGGTTGGACTCAATAAAATTTACACTTAGTGATTCATAACTTTTTTATTTTTTTTGTAAATTGCATCAAACTTTACAAAGTTATTAATAATTTATTTTAAAAACTTGCTACTGCAGCTACAGTACACCGTGTAGAATTCGTTGGATTCTTGTCGCACCGTGCCGCGCGCAAAGTTTGTTTCCGTCACACATTAAAGCACTTTGTAGGCCTACATGTAGACTAACTAAAGGTCTAAGATCGCAGTTTATTGTCTGCATCTTGCATGCAAAACTGTTGCCCCTACTGGCTATCGCATGCTAGCTCGCGACCGAAGGTTACTCCACAAGAGGGCGCTATTTTAGGCCACCGCGATCACAGACTTGGAACCAAGTCTAGCCTACATACAATTGTGAGAAACCACAAATTTCCCTGAATTGTTCGAAACCACGCGGGACTTGCACGGTCTATTCTCACTACTTGTCTCCAATTGATGGTGGTAGCAGTGTAGACATTCTTGAAACAAGACTAGTGCAGGTCTCCAACAAGAGTAAATAATTATTGCTGCACTCATGCAATGACCAAATATGGTGTCAATATCGCCGGCATTCGTACGGGATCATGGAGCAGCCATTTATCATGCACGAAAACAGCCTGGTGTACAAATTATCCCCTTGTCAGATTGGCCCAAATACGGAAATATCATTATCCTTCAATGAACATTTTCGCCTCAGTAAAAATTATTCCGAACAGTTCTTCCAGATGTGTATATCCTTGATTCATCAGCTGTTAGATAGAAATCAAGCAAGAATTCTTTGGACGACCCTCACTCTGGGCCTAAATCCCGGTTAGCTCCAAATATTGGCTTTTTGTTCTTACAAAATATTGCCCCCCCCCCCCCTTGGTTCCCGTACGGAAAAGAAGACCTTCAAAATGGCCGACCACAGATTACTGCGTGTGACGTCACTGCAACTACAAGAAAAACTAAAACAAGCCCAGCCGGAAAAGCTGATTGATTATATACTCACGGTAAAAAATGATTCTTTGGTTACTCTTTTGTCGTAAGGTTTTTGGCATATTTCACATTCTTGAGCACCTTTCAGCATAATCCATTTCAGTAGACACTTCTTATGCACATACTTTGAAGACCCAGAACACCCGCAAGGCGACACCAGTTTCTCCTTGGCTTTGATGTAAAAAAAATATATATATACCATTTTAAAATGTCATCATTAAATCATTAATTAAATTGAAAACCCCGTTTAAGCTAATTAGTATAGTCGTTATTTTTAATAATAATAAATTATAACAAGTTTATGTCTCTGCAGTTCAACAAGTCTGTTTGCATTAAACATGCAAGTGTTTATCCGTTTGTTTCATTCAGCTTCGGTTTTTTCTTTTAAAGAAAACACACAGTCTGTGGTTGATTCGTGAGAGAACAGTTTCACATCGGAAAGGAAGGCGACTATCTTTCCCCCCGGTAAATACAATCAGAGCATATAATAGTGATGGAAACGCACCACCGGCCGAGTTAAAATCACCACAACTCATTATAGAGATATAATTGAATGGTGTTTCCGCAATTAACCTAGAGCTTCAATATTGGTTTCTAACCAAGACAAGTTTAGAAACGTACGGGAACGAAGGCAAGGTTTAAAACCGGTTTAAGTTACACTTGATATTACTTCCCTTACAACTTCCTTGTAGACCTACCCCAATTAAATGACACCATACACTATACTCATACCAACCTTTGTTGTCTTGACAAATTCTGCATATGGGTCCATCAAACGAAAGTACGGACATTTGCGTTCTGCAGCTGAATGTGGGTGACGATGGGCGACGAGGGGGCGACGTCTCGTCAACAACAACTACCGTGGGCGAGCTCAAATCTCCCGGGGTGTCTGGGGCGGAGGAACAGCCTGGTTCGTTGTCCGTGTAACCTTCATTCTGTGAGTGAAGCAACAACACAATATTATTTTGATAATTACCCGTTTTCTTGAAAGGCAATCTGTGCATTGGGAATGCTGATCAAGGCTTTTGTGACTATGAAGTTTGTTTTCTTTTCCTTTTTTGTTTTTTTACTTTTTACTTTTACCAGAGCCGTTTGTTACATTTTCTTGTACCTTTATTATAAATTGTTATGTAATTTGTGTATTACACAAGCTAATACTACGGAGTACCAGCCCGCACAGGAAAATATGAAATCAACAACAGAACAGCCATGCGGAAGCAATAAATCAAACAATCAACAAGCAACTCAACAAGCAAATCCAGTTCATTGGAGCAAACAAACAACCCATTAAACAACCAAATCTAGTATTACATGTTTTTACATGTTTTTACAATCTAAACGGTGGCTCTACGCCATCTATATATATATATTTTTTTATATAAAATAAAAACATTGCCCAATATGTTCCAGATCTTAAACTGTCCTTCTTGCCATTTATGCAATACATTTGAAAGCTCCCATGCAAGAAGATGCCCCTACACGGAGTCCAAATACTGCTGCCCATGACGTCAACACATTTTCAGTGATGACGTCAAGACGGGTGAACATTTCCTCATCTTCGATCGAGAGTACGGAGACGAGGGAAATGCTCTCCAGCCATTGAGGGGGAAAAGAGTAAAGGGCAAGGAGCTAGACTAACAAGACTGTTTGCGCCAGAGGTTAGTCTTAGTTAAAGACGTTTCTGTTGTTTAGTCCCCTTGCTGATAGAGGGCGCTTACAACCGCGAACTGCAATCACCCTGAGAATTGCAATCTCCTGTGATAGCGAACCCCTGTTGCATGTGATAGCGGTCTAGTGTGAGAGCGCCCGTGGGGTATCAAGCGTGGGGGTCTGAACCAAGACTAATCGGAGAACGGTGATGGTTTACAAAAAGACCACGGCTTCACTATTAAGATAATGGTTAATTCAAGGTTGAGTGATGAAATATATTTTTATTCTCCCGCCACACGGTTTGAATAAGAAAGATCATGACACAACGTCACTGGCTGTTCTTGTTGACTCATTTCATAAGTGCAATTTAAAACAACACAGCAGGCTATCAAACATTTGCCGTTCTTAACGTGAAAACATAAAACCTAAGAGAATATTTGGACGTGGCTTTGACCTTAGGTATGTACAGACATTTGACTCTAGAGCTGATGTGCATCAAGCTCTTACTGTTTTCTCGGTAAATATTGAAAAACAAAACTACAAAAATAAAATCGAACGGGTAACGTCCACCCGTTTGTAAAAAAAATTAACATAATATTTGTGAAAACGCTCTGTTGACAATCCATAGCTTTAACATTTCTGTTTCCATATAGCAATGGTTGTCCCTTCAATATCTGCTTCAATTGACAATTAACATGCAGTGTAAGAAAATGCTTCATGTTCTAAAAAAAAATCTAAATAATTGTGTAAATATTGAGTGGAAGTAGGTCGACAAAAATGACAAACCATACATTTTGTGTGTCCACGCTGTGTGTGGATGTTCTTGCTCATGTATACATCAGATTGTGTAGTGTATATGAATGGTGGGGAGTTGGGGGCTGTATGTAACTGTACGTTTGTCCTTTTCACTCTTATACAATACACAATTTAAAAAAAAAAAAAAATTTCAGTCAATCATGGATTCACCCTTTAAGTTTAATCGAAATTTATATAATTGATGTTATGTACATAGTAAAACATTATTATTAATTTATATAATCAATGGAGTGATCACAAGTTGTCGATTAGGACTCGGGCACCATTGTTGCAATTTAAAGCATAACATATTACAAGTTCAGAAAGATAAACCCCTTAATCATGTATGTTCATTTCAGTATTGCACCAATTTGACTAACGATAAATCACACATAAATCTAGAGACCTATAAAAAAAAAAATCAATGAGTTCAAAAAATCCAATAAAAATGTGTCCTATACCTTGTCCAACACATGAGTTACCGTACATCTACAGGCCTAAACTGTGTATAAATTTGAATCTAATAATACACATGGATAGACATGCGCCATTATAGCCGATTATAAATCTCTTATTATGTGTATTTATGCCGCAAGCTGCCTGCCAGTTATTCTGATCAATGCAAACAAGTCTCGCGCCATCTGGCACATTGACGACATTAATGTTCAAATACAAAAAGACCGTGACGTGTACAAGAAAATGTAAAACCGAGTGTAAATATCATCCGTTCGCAGTACCAGCCAATGACCCAAATCAAATGGGGTATCTTGTTTTAGTGTCAGTAGCCATGGATAACTATTATCCACTACCAATCGACAAGAGAGTTATAATCTGGGATTATTTTCCAGGTATGAGATTGTTTTGGGGTTGTGATCAGTGAAAGGGGGAACAGAAGGGGGTGTTAACGACGTGTTTAAAGGTATGCCAACAACCTCTGTGATACCCTCTTTGGTAACAATTTACCTTTCCTTTTATATTAAGAAAGAAAATAGATTGACTCAATAAATTATAACTGCGTCAAAGACCCTACATGTACATCACATCTCTTTACAAAAGAGCCACAGAGCCTGGACTTCCTGCAGGCACAATCTGTACACAGCTCAGTGGAAGAACACGGAATGTTGTCTATTTTTGTTCCAACTTTTAAAATTAAGAAAGGGGGCACATCTCCAAACTTGCACAGCTGTTATTTTTACAGCTGTTATGAAACAAATGACCAGCGTATAGAATCTCGCCTGCCAAAAAAAGCTCTGGGGTCAATTAAGGTCACTCGTTTTGTAACACAAATGTTACATGGTCTATGATCAGTTAAGAACACACCAACAAACTTGGATCAGCTATACTTCCAATAATATTGATAGTAGCTGATACAAGTTTGAGAGCTCTTCCTGAGAACTATTTCCTTCCAAAATGCTACGATAGGCAAGTCATTTCCTCCCACAGCCATGTTAATAAGCAATCAACCTGTTTGGAAAAACAAAAACTTGTTTATAAAGTTGAACAAATCCGTGTGTATTTTTTCAAAGGGAAAGGGTTCCGTATTTTAACCTCTCTTCACTTTCCAAGAACTGGAAGTATTTCAGACAGTACGACATAAATAAACCGACCCATAGTGTATTATTGCCCGTGTTCATTTGTTGTGTCATGTTAACCGATGCCCTTATATTAATTCCCTGATTAAGTCTTTGTCTATTAATATTATGTATATCAATAGGTCAGGAACAAAAGCCTCCAATCTGTCCCATTGTTCGGTAAACATTTTAATATAAAATATATGCCTCATTGTATTGTGTGTATTGAATACAACAGGTTGTTTGGAATACAACAGGTTATGTGAGGTAGAAGGCCTTCGCTTTACGCGAACTGGTTTTAATTTTGTTTTAATTGTCTCGCTGTATAGTTTGAGTTGTTTTACTTGTAAAATATTGCCAAGTATTCAAAAGCAAGACAGGTTCTTGGTAGGGGTATCTGGTTGTGTAAGCCTCGGGAAAAATGAGTGAAAAACCACGCACAATTTTCAGGTTGTAACAACCGAAATCAGTTGTTGTGGTTTTCAGGTTTTCAGATACAGTTTTTTTCGAATAAGACTTCATTTCAAAGGATGAATTCACAGAACAAAAATGATTCTAGTATGAACTTCATGACTAAAATTTAGCTTTGTTTTTATCCTTACCAATCCTGTATATGATTTAAAGGCTAAGTATACCTTTGGTTTTTGGAGCCGTTTGATTATATTAATTCATATAAATGTAGACATAAGGTGGTAGGCCTAATGGTAGCGTACGTTTTTTAGGTATCACCGAATATCTGGAGCGGTTTTGTCCTACACGCAGGAAGACTTAAAAAATGCGTCATTGGAATACACAATTTGAGAAACGTTTCTGACAGAAACGTTTCTTAGATACAAATTTTAGGGGACAAAAACTGATGTATTTTTCCATAACCACATACTCCGAAGTGCAATGTTTCTCAAAATGCTTCATGCTATCAAAAGCTGCTGTACTTCTTACCAAGTAAGTTTTTATTGCCATTGATTTTAAGAGTGGTTACCAAACTACCTTCCCTTTAAGTTGTCGTGGGTAAAAGTGTCGTATAGGTCATAATTTAGGACACCTTTCTTTGAAATTAACAAAATCCGAATACATCTTTTCACTTTGTAGGTTAGGAACTGCTTATAGTTATATAGGCAGCCGTTCATCCGAAATGTTGTTTAATTAGCACTGGCAGACGTCGGTATGAAAAGATATCTTAGTGCAGTTTAGTCAAAACCAATAGCGACGACAAACTGATAAAAACAATACATCGGCAACTTTATTGCGAAGAACTACAATGCCCTGTTTTATCCTCAAAACATTATAAAGTATAAATCATATTAGGCATAAAAATATATATAGGACCTACATAGTAGTAATCATAACAATTGAAAAAAAAAAAGATAAAACAAGCATGCCTAAAATCTTAGTACAAATCATCTTGGTTGAAAGAAAATCAGCACTCAGACAGACAGGAAATAATAGAAACAAGTTGCGACAGTACGACATGAACATAAAATAAGTCCAGAGTACAATTTAAAAAAACCTCAAATTACTTATTATCATAATAACTCCAATCTCATGTCTCGATATCCCACAGGGATAAATGCTTGACTTCACTGCCGTCACCTCACATCAATCACAGTGTGCATATAATTATACAATATAGAGAAAATCCAGTCTTACCACAACATATATTTTTAGGCTACAACCTACGTAAATGATGTTAAAAACAGCTCCGTGTTCACGGTCTGATATTTTGGGGGGTATTTGGCTCTTCGTGACTTGCGTCTACTTGTGTCAAATCAAGAAACATGATCCGAGAGACGTGACTGGTAGTAATAGTTAATACATAACAAAATAAGTTCACAAATCACCTGTGCCTACTTCAATCCCCGTCCCCCATTTTTGTATTATTATTATTATTGTTTTTCACTAAGACTAAGAGTAAGACGCGACCAAACAATGTGATGACATTTTCATAAGGTGATTGTATGGTGTGTTATTGAAAACTAGAGGGGAAAAATTAATCGACTCCTCTACAAAAACAATGATGTCAATTCGCTACTTGCATGGATCCGCCTTGTGCGTGTACAGCCTCGACTTCATGCTTCATTTGTGTATCTATTTGGTTGAAAGTGTCACTACATTACCGTGACAATATTTTTGCTTGAAATACTGGAGTTTATTGTTATTTTTGTAATGAGTAAAATCAGTATTTTTGATCTTGCGAGTCAAAGACTCGATGTTTGAAAACAGTGAAAACGTTGTCCGCAACGGGGTTTTCGACGTGACGTAAATTGCACGTAATGATACTATCATGTCATAATGACAGAGAAAGAGAAAACACTCTTATATAACGTGAAGTGGGTTTGTAACGGGTTATAAGCCTTATATAGAACGGTACAATTCGATCGTTTTATCACAGCAACTCAGATACCAACACTGCAATGCTTGCCAGCCCAAGCAACTGAAAGGAGACACCAACAAACAATAATTGTCCCTAAAAATGAAAAATGGCGGCACCCTAGATGAAACTATTGCTAAGTGTGATTGGTACCCGGAGCAGTGTTTTTACTCTTAGTATATGTAGAAATTTCCGTATTTGTTGACGATAGATGTTTATATTTTCAGACCGCACCCTGACCTAGCACCCTGACAATGCGAAGTCGAAGTCTGTAACAGTCATCGCCATGACTTCATTTGAAGTTTTGCGTACAATCGAAAATCACCCAGACAATGAGAAAACAAAACAATGACAGAAAGTCAGTTCGTGTGTATTTACAGACCAGCGTTTGTCAAAGGGTATTTTTATGCTAATTTTGCCAAGCCCTCATTTAAACCACACCGTTGCACTTTTTGATCTTTCTTTTTTACCTGGTACAAAAACCTTCCGTTTTCTGTACGCTTCGATGAACTTCGATTTCATGTTTTTATAATGCCGTTGTATTTATGTTTATGTGAAGAAAAAGTCATGCACGTTATCACAATCGTACCGAAGCCTTACAAAATCACGACAGAGTCGATGGTTGAAATGACAAATTAGCCTGACCCCCCCTTTGATAGGAGAACAACCATTATTCATAATGAATGCGCATGAAGAACCTGACAAATAATACTATTATACTCAGAACTCACTATTGAATGAAGAGTTCATTTTTGTAATGTTGCTTTGGCTGTGCCATACTTATACCGTGCACGTCTGAAATCGTAGTTCGAACAATTTGGCTGAACAATTGGGTTTCCACCATGGAGCTTTGCACGCAAGTGCCAATCGCAACAGACAATGCACTCTATTGGGCCATTCCAAATTGCTGTTCTTGTGCTGTTGATTATTTTCTGGAGGGTTTGGGGGTAAATCCACGAACAATAAATACAGCATCAGCTGGAGAACAAAAAATTAACTTGCATAAAAAGGAAATACTAATATTTATTGCATTTCAACTTTTTGAGAAATTTACGAGGAAATTTAAGGGATAAGTAGTTTGATGCTATAATGGCACACTTGAATAAGGGGCAATGCGTAAAAGGTTCATCGAACTTCATTAAGAAAACTAAAATATTTATTATTCCTCGATTTATGCATGCACAAAATTAGCATTTTGTACATCGTAGGTTTGCCTTGACCCTTTCTGTAGTTTTATCGATTTGATCCATAAATTATCATTTATATGCACGCTGTTTTAGAATCTAAGCCCCATGAAAAATGTATGACAGAGTTTTAAAAAAACATTTTTTTTTATCACAATAAGTAAATTGCGTAAGGCTTTATTTGTAACGAATGGATATAAAATCGATTCTTTGTTTGACACAAAAAATATATGTATCGGGTATTCGAATAATATTGGGTACTTGCAGTGACATTCAAACCAAGGATTCATAACAAAAGTGACAATAGGTCCATCGCAAAGGAAAACAATAGAGTCCACGTTTTTCAAGACAAAGAGTTGAACAAATGAGGGTCCATGATTTGGGCCATCACACCTGTGTATTTGCGTGTGTTGACAATGTTTTGTTGATGTATACAGGTATCATAGCTAAGTGTATGGTGCGTATTATTAGTGGAAATAGTTTAAGGGGCACGAAGGCGTAATACAGACTGCTCTCGCGAGATCACTGCTCTCGGCTCTCGCGCGAAGTTGCTGGCTGTCGACTCATCGCGTGAGAGCAGTAGTTTCGCGCAGAGAAGCAGTCTCGCGTGATATTGCCAGAGACGTTTCGCTATCACCGTGACAAACATTTAACAACTTGTCCACAAGTATATAGGTACTAAACCGTCCACGGCCCTTTATTATTCGAATATACTCCTATCGATTAGGCCTAATCGACAAATAACTGTACGATTCCCAATATACGACATCAATGACGTACGTCCAAAGACGGTAGACGAGGTATGTGTTCCGTACCATCTTGGGTTGATTCTAATTCTACCTCCATGATCTAACTAATCGTTCAAACGGAATGGTTTCGTTACGCACAGAGATTTGGCACAACAGATTTTGCATAAACCCTTTAGTCATTAGGTAAACTAATGACTGGATTTAGGTAAGGTTGGACAGCTCCAGCTGTGTTTTGTAAACCAATTATGAGTGTAAAATTGGCACGAACTGGAGTATGAAGACATGAGTGTCCTGAGAGTAATTTGTAATAACTTGTTTTGGCGGCCGGGTTGGCGTAGTGGTATCTTTTTATAATGACCCCGACTCGAATCACGTTGGTGACACTGTGTTGATTGGGTTTTCAGTCCCTTCCTGAATGCTCGGGTTTTCCCTGAAATATTTCTCTTGCTTTTTTTTCTCTCTCATCTAAAACTGAAATTTCCTTCCCGTCTTCTCTCCATGTTGGTTCTTGGCTAGAAAATTTGTGAATCCTTGGCTTCACAACTAGAATAAATAAACGTAAATAAATAAATTTAAATATATATATATATATATATAAATAATAATAATAAAAAATTATAAATAAATAAATAAATAAATAAATAAATAAATAAATAAATAAATAAATAAATAAATAAATAAATAAATAAATAAATATTTCAATAAAAACAATTTAAAAAAAAAGGACTTAGGATTCAACCGAAAGTTTTATAATGTAGACACAGGCAAACAAGCGTTATTGAGTTTTTATCGTTAGTTTTGATGTGGAGATTAAGTTCATTGCCCAAACAAACAGCCGCAAATCATTGTACCATCAATTCATGGTATCGTCATCACTGATTTTGATAAAGTGATTGGAACAAACAAAAGTATCTGCCATTTCCCTCCAGCCTCGTTTTGAGACTACACCCTTTACGTGAGATGGAGAGGAAGTAAAAATACAACAATTGTCTCAGCATGAATGGCTCAGATAGAGTTCTTCATAAGCAGGAAGTAGTCTCCCGAATTCTGAAATCTCCGCAGCAGTAGAATAAATAACAAAACAAGTTGTCAAGAACAAACCTACACAGCAAATGTATACACATGGAGTTGACAACCTGATTATACAATTTGATACCTCAACTTGCAATGTCTCAAACCGCCATATAATTATTGTTAATTTGTTCCATAAGAAGCATTGTAACAGCGGATATACGTCATATACTGCGTAAATCAGAACCCCGGTATATATGTCGAGCCTGTAAGCTCTGACCAGTCGGCCAAGAGGATGCAGCAATTGCTGCTGCGGGCTGCAGTACCAACATGCTGAACTTGAAGACAATATTGAAGATATTACCCATGGACACCCAGGAAAACTTCACTTAATAATTCCCCATCGGTAACACGGTTAACACATTAGTTCCCTTGCACAAAGTAATGAAGTCAACTTTGATCTGATGTACTTCAGCAGCTAGAGTGGAATTGTGTGACAAGGCACTATTGTTAAGTTTTTTGCTAAATTATTAGTCATCGCAGATGCGGCATTTGGCCAGTTTGCTGTTCTCCTATATGTAAAAAAAACACCAAAAAACCCCAACACACACTCACGGAGCTCTGGGTCGAATACACTGTGGACATTCCTTTGTTCACACACAAAGAATTATAATCATGGTAGTACGATTATAAGTAACGTTGCACTCAAATCAATAAAAGTCAAATGTCAAACCACGAAAATATGACTTGAAACTTGTAGGGTGGGGAAAACCATTGATGTGACAAAACCGACTGTTGAACAACTCCACATTTCGATTAGTATACACTCTGGTCGTCTTCAGCAGAAAGACAAACAAAGAGTTTTCTGTGTCACAACCTTCAAGTTTTGATTTCATCGTTTTAACAGTTGTTATATACTTTACAGTTCGCCTGCTCGAAAATGAATGACTAAAAAAAAAATGCGCACCAGTGAATATGGCCTTGTACTTCGTACATGGTTGGTATTTATCGAAAAAGGGGGGGGGGGAACCTTCAATTAAATCTGAAAGACAAATACTTTCCTCTGAAATACTGTCAAAGTTGAAGAACTCCACAAAATATATTATCAGAGCTGGAAAAATCCAAACGGGCGCAAAATCCACAACAAAACATAAATCGTATGTATGGTATACACTTGTTGGAAACTACATAGAATTTGAAATTGAATTATGTAGCTCTTCAAAAAGTAATAATAATGTCATTCACCTAAAAGCAACAGTGTGGCATAACCAGACATTTTCGGGGGGGGGGGGGGGGGGTGGGTGGGTAGGGGCCGGGGGGAGGGGGAAAATTGCGGAGGCAAAGACATGATTGGAAGGGGCCTCTGTGTCTGGTGCAGAGATATTAACAATTTATAAAATGGCTGTGTGATGCTTGAGTTTTTTTATTTATTTTATTTATTTATTCTTTAATTAATCATTTTTTTCTTTACTTATACATTTTCTTTACTTATTTATTTTCGTTATTTATTTGTATATTTTATATTTTATTTTATATTTTAATATTTTCATTAGTTTATATAATTTAATGTGTGTTTTTTGTATATTTTAATATGTGCAATTTTTTATATAGTTTAATACTACCTTTATTGCTGTACATACAATTTTATATATTTTTTGTTATATTCTCTATATTTCTGTAAAGCCAGTAGCATTGGAAACGAAGGCTCTTGGGCCACAGTTATTTTTTAGGTTAACTTTTTTTTTTCCTGGCATGTGTTGCTGGCTCTATATATTCTTTGTTCCCTTGTTTTGTTTTTTGTTTTGGTTTTTTTTATCATTGTCTCATCTGTTTTGTATTTTTATTGTCTCGTGAAATATGCCGAATAAATAATAATAATAATAATAATAATAATAATTAGGATACCCTTTACTCATTAACGGAGAAGCGACGACATCGGTACCTTGTACAATACCCGTGTCACGCTGGACAAACAGACCTTGTGTTTAATAAGACAGTGTTTGTTTGGGCTCTTTTGTTTGAACTTCTGTCCATATCTAAACCGCCTTGTATTAATAAACCTTGAATTTACACGATCAATAAAAATTCACAATGAATTTTGTTGTAGAGGAGTGTTGTCGCGCCAACTCCGAGCAAACACAATTAAACAGATTGGATTTGTGAAACAGATTGGAGAAAACGTTAATCAACCGTAGGACTCTACACGTTTGCGAAACCGCAAACAAAACCGCAGAGAGTAATAAAACATTGTAATTTATCAGATGGGTGCACGTTGGTTGCTGGTTGCAAAGGTGTCAAATTTCAAGCACTAACAAAAATGGTCCTCACAGTTTGCCATCGATGTTGATAACCTGAGAATAACATTTATTGAATTAGTCTTAGATATCAGCTAATCGTGGTGAGTGCAATTGAGTTTGAAAAGGTCTTTCTGATTAGCATAGGGCAGAAAAGGGCAGATAACGTCATCACATAATATGCTCTGGAGATATTAATCTTTCCATCAACCTAACTCCATTGGAACTGTTGTAAAAGACCTTACCGGACTCTTTTTGAATCAATATCAGTTTTGTTTTATAGCGTTAAACTTTGACAAAACTTCCTTCTCTGGTGCGCCTACCCTCTTTTTGAATCAAGATAAGGTATTTTAGAACGTACGTTGACAAAACTTCCTCCTCTAGTGTGCCTATATACACTCTTTCTGATGAAGATAAAGTATTTTAGAACGTACGTTGACAAAACTCCCTCCTCTGGTGTGCCTACCCTCTTTTGAATAAAGATAAGGTATTTTTTATAGAGCGTTAAAGTTTAACGTTGATAAATCTTCTTCCTCTGGTGCGCCTGCCCTCTTTTTGAATCAAGATAAGATATTTTAGAGAGATGGCGTTGACAAAACTTCATCCTCTGGTTTGCCTACCCTCTTTTGAATAAAGATAAGGTATTTTTATAGAGCGTTAAACGTTGATAAATCTTCCTCCTCTGGTGCGCCTGCCCTCTTTTTGAATCAAGCTAAGGTATTTTAGAGAGTTGGCGTTGACAAAACTTCATCCTCTGGTTTGCCTACCCTATTTCTGAATCAAGATAAGGAACACCAATAAAGAATGACAAAACGTCAGCTTCTGACTTGCTTACAGCTCCTTGAACATTGTTGGCAATACTATACACGTAACGGGGGGGGGGGGGGGGGGTGGGGATCTGCTACAACTTGTGTACTTGAATCAAGATAGGGCACAGCGAAGCGATGGAGAAACGACTGCTTTAATTAAGCTCGCTAACACCCTTTTCAATCAAGATAAACTGGTGTGGGGTAAAACCAAGTTATACAAGATTTGTGTCATCTTCCTACATGGGGATTCTGACAACACGGGATCTCGTACTTGCCTATTCCCTTTGAATTCGTGATAACAGATACATTGAGAATTAGTTTACTGGATATACTGCTGTAAAATGGTTTTCTTATTATTGCACTTTTTATAAACCAATAAATAGTTGTCTAAATATAAGAGTTAAAAAATACATTTAGTAAAATAATCAAACGACAAGTGGCTAGTGGAAGACGGATACGGGAGGGGGGGGGGGGGGGGGTAGAGGGTTTTTAAGGATGGAGAAACAGCTGGTCCAACCTGAGGGTAACAAAATAAACTTGATACAATTTGGCAAATTAGTATTCTGAGGAATTGAACTGAGGTCACGCAAACAACACACAGGACCACCAACGAATAAAACAACACCGAAACCACATAAATGATGGTCAATATTTATATACTGATAAAAAAATAATTGCTCTTGCGATGAGTAAAACAATGACTCGATGCCGACAGGCGATCCCCGGATTGAAACGTACTGAAAAAACACTGATCAATTTAATTGGGTCTTGGATTTGTTCTTTTTTTATATTATTTAGAAACTGAGACTAAAAACACTAGAGGAGAAATCTTATCTCGTGGATAGTTTAGATTTCGGACGAATCTTATAACTAAAGATATTACATGTATTCTGTGACATCACATGTTTACAAAAGAGCCAGAGACCCTGGACTTCCTGCAGGCACAATTTGTACACATTTCAATGGAAGGAAAAATTACATACTAAAGTTTAACGTAAATCACATCGTCTTTTTTTTTTAGAAGGGGGCACATCTCAAAACTTGATCAGCTGCTGTATTTTTTACAACTGTTAAATTAATAAAAACAACTGTGTCACAAAATGTAAAACTCCCATCAGTGCGGTATCTTGCCTGCGAGAAAGGCCCTTGCATGCATATACAAGGTCACTTATTTCATCAACAAAAATGTTACATGGTCTATATGCTTACTGTCTAATACAAATTGATGATTATAATTATCCCTGCAGATACCATGCATTTATGTTCCACACAGTTCAAGGTGGACTGGAGGTCACAGTTATAGATAGGTTGCAATATGACGTAAATCGGCCATCTTTACGGGCAATTTGGAACACACAGTCATGCGTTGCGCGTGAGAACGGCGTGCAGCACGCGCACATTTCACAAAACTCATTGCGTGATTGGTTAGTAAACGACGCGGCTGCGTTAATAATTTGAGCGCTTGACGCGCCTGCAAGCCAAAATGCGATTTGCCCGTAAAGATGGCGTCTACTGGGAACTATCTATACGTTGCTTTTACCTCCGAGCTTCAACGAAGAAGACAAACCTTTATTGATTGGTTCATGAAAGAAAGACAGAGGGGGCGGGTCCATTTTTAATACGGGGAAGACTGAACATTGTTACTTTGCAATTGTAGTCAAGATATGTATTTGTTGTTGAAAAAATAGTAATAAAACAACACTTTCCTATGGAAATGTTCTTGTCAATGTAAGGGTGAAATCAAGAATAAGATGCAATTATTATATCTATGAAAAAATTCTGTACAAATTAATTTCAAATATGAATTGGGCAGAAGGTGTTACCTATTCAAATACCAATTTACTATATTTGAAAGGACGGCTAAATTACAGTTATGTCTCAAAAACCCACAGTCAAACAATCTTTAATAATGGTAACATTGCGGGCTTCAATAGTTCCTCCTGATTGAAAATGTTTTACGCAATGGATGCTTGTGCTCAGCCATGTATAGTGACTGTGCAGGAAAACTCATAAGTCTCACAGTTTAAATTACGGGTAGGCCCTTGTATATTATGATAGGCCTATGTGGTCAATGAGGTATTTTCTATGTACGAAAAAGCGCATTTTTAAAGAGATCCCGCATCCATAAAAATAATAGAATCTGTTATAAAACATCAATCTGGTATTTTTGTTTTAATTTATATTTTTTTTTTTAATGCAAGGCCCGAATGCAACTTTTATGCCTAGCCTAGGGAGACCGCTTCGACGGACAGGGAAATGGTTAATCTTAAGATAGACGCATTGGTCTGTGAATTTCTCATTGACAACCCACCCGCAAAGAAGGGTCATAAATATGCTAATTTCTGAGTTGTTTATTTTGTTTTAGATCACACCGTCAAAGGATGCGGTTCCTTCATGGTTCTCCGCATTTTTCACACGATAAGTACATAAATCCACGGCAACAGTAAGACATGTCCAAATAGCCCTTTATTATTTACTTCTTTCGAGAAATGAGCAAAAAGTGAAGTGTATTTAACTACACATGATTTCGAGAGTGTATATTATTGTGTGTACAAGAATTACCAAAACTTATGTTACCTTGTGGCACTTTTTTATATTATAAAATTATGTGTGTTTCTAACAATCCATTGTGCAACTTGAACAAGCCGAAAGGGGAATGCCATTGACTCTTTATACGCGCTCCAGAGTCTAAACACAGAGTCTCTACCGCCATATTGACATGAAAGTACACATCGACTGAATAATCTCATCCAGAAAAAACAAGTTTTCGTGTGCGTCTGACAAAAGACGCATTTGTGTGGGTGCATTATTGCCTGTCCGGCGGGGGCGGGATGCCCCCAGCATGGTCTTGTATAAAATTATCTTCATAAAATGCAGAGGGAAACAAGAAAAACAAGAGAATACTAAACAAGCCCCCCAAAAAACAAACCCCAAAAACCCAAAACAAAACAATAAAAATAATAATAATAATAACATTAAATTGAATAAAATTAGTTAATTAATTAATTAAAATAAATCAATCAATCATTAATTAAATATAAACAAAATTAAAAAGGTAAAATAAAAAAATTCAATAAGAAAAATATTTGTTTTTAATTATAAAACATATAGGCCTACATAGGCCTATATATTTTTTTATAAATAAATAAAGTACATCAAAATACAACCAAAAAAGATAAGTATCAAGTATGTAAATAAATCTGTAAAAAAAAAAATGAAGGAATAAATAACAACGACAACAACAACAACAATAAACAAACACATCCCATCCTTTACAAACAATTATTTCAGCATTCGGGATATAGACCTTTTATTTTTATTGTTTTGAGATGCAAGTATTCTTTGGTTGTGTTATTTCTTTTAGTGAAACTGAATAGGGGCTATAAACGGAGAGAGAAAGAAAAATGAAACCTGAGATTATTTCAATTCCTCCGGCGGCTCCAATATTGTAATACCCCCGTGAGCTTCAAGCGAATTCTAGTTTCGAATTCGAGTGTGTAAACATTCATATGAAATGATCCCCTTAAGTGATCTCATCTCACTTGTTCTGGATTGCCCTCTCTGAAACTGATCGCTTTTGCACCTACAGTTTTTGAACTCAAATCAAATGTGCCCTGAAAATATGTCAACCATTTAGACCCTATAATATATACTTATTTATATGTCAGCCCCGTTAATAATGCACAGCCACTCTTGAATCGTCGAGAGGATCGGGTAAATTAACGAAGAAGGGTGAATTGCAATGCCAAGCTCAATTAAATATCCTAGACGACCGACTCTCGCACTGAGTGCATCTTCGATTGCTCATGATGGAAGTAGAGCAAACCTACCGGCGGTGAGCACCACACATTACACATAGCACTCAAGCTCTATACCCACGGTTTAATACACACCAGTCGACATTTTTTTTTTACCAGACCTTAGTTTTGTTTTATAGCTCCATGATCAGACATATAAAATGAGGGAATATTTATTCCTTACCTTGTAACACCCATCTTCGGCAGCCATTTCACAGATGGAAGGCGAACCCCAATCTTCTTGTAGAACGTTCACTGAGTTCCCAGCAGGTTGGGCGATGTTTAGCTCACCACTATTTATTTAGGAAATCCTATATGCATATACTGGACCGTACTACGTGAACTATTCAATCGTCAGTGAACATTATTATTTTACCAATGTCACGTTGCGTATTTTCTATTGTAAATCGACTGCGCTCTTGTGGAGTGAAGGACCATTAAATATTTACTTTCATCAGACCGCAGACTCCTCCGGCAATGATTTTGTACACCATGCGGAAATAAACGTTCCTAAATTGATGATGACTGTGGTCCCCGCGAGACAAAGAAATGAGGCATCCTCTCTTTGAAATAATCCACACATGCAAATAAATTTTCTGTTTACCAAATACTTATTGTCTCTTTGAATGTGGAGTTAACAATAGACTGTAACAATGGATGGTTCGAAGTGAGGAACGACCAGCTGATCGTGGTAGCCGTCTGCCGCATGTGTACGACCAACAGACGGACGGCGGATGCGCCCTGAACAAAGGATTGTCGAGGCCAAGTAAATAATAAACATGGCCATGCGGGGTGTTTGTGCCACCGGGGAGCTATCACAGGCCGTGTCCGAATTGGCGGCGACAGCTACGGCTACGGCTAGATTTCCGCGTCATCGTGCATTGAAGTATAGGACGTCCTTAGCAACACCCTTAGCAACAGCCGTAGCCGTAGCTGTAGCCGCCAATTCGGATACGGCCACACACTCTCTCTGGCTGGCTGGCCACATGATGACGTTTACGCCTCATGAATATTCAGTTATTGATTGGCGCAATAACAAAAATGGCTGCGCCCATGGAAAAGTGGAAAGAACGGTGAGATTTAGGAACATCCATTGAAGAATATTGGAAGAGGGGAGTTTGTTGGTTCTTTGTGACGGATCCGATTCATCCTCCAAGTTCGATCGACTGCTTTACTCTTCTCTATGTTCAAATGTGGGGGTAATCTGTCAATACTTTCCAAGGATTTTGTTGAGACTGTCATTGTCAAGATTGATCGCCGTCTCATTCAATGATTCATTCTCAACAGTGAAAGCTCCGTACGTAAAGCTAGTTTTACTTTAGCCCCACTTGTGTGGCCAAGGCTGGCCAAGGCTAGCTGAATCCTAGGGTTCAGCTAGCCTTGGCCACACAAGTGGGGCTAGTTTTACTTAAGTTTAGTTGCGATAATCGTAACCATCCATCCTCCCTCCGTCGGAGCATAGTCTAGAGAATGTCCTTTCTCTATATTAAAGACTATATATGGTCGGAGGGTGGAGGGTTAGTATTTTCGCAATTATAGCGTAAAGCATGTAAAGAAGTCGTTTTCAAGATAAGTTGCGATGATCGTGACACTCCATCGTCCCTCCCAACGGTCGCAGAGGCTGCATTCGTTGGTCATGGCAGTATTATTAGTATAGTTTTACTTTCTTGGTTGGTCTGGTGTCACTGTCATTAATGTCATGACTGCTGTAGTTTAGACCCAGTAACTGGGGCGCTGTACTAATTTTTTGAAATTTTGTCTTTTATCTTTCATACTAGCACGAAAGATAAAAGACAAAATTTCAAAAAATGAGTACAGCGCCCCAGTTACTGGGTCTACTCCTAGAACTATGAGGTTCATTCCACTATCGTCTCCATTACCCTCATAGAGAGTGACATGTACAAAATCCTATTCGAAACTTTTTTCCCTTCACGTTTCTGCACCTACAGTTAATTTCCCAAACCGGATCTCGCCAAAATTAGGCTCTATGTGTTCCTTATACTCTCATCGAGGTCGGGTTGGATCCAGAAAATCCACTCCGCAAAACAAAAGTTGCAAAAAGTGATAAATTCTCACTGTTTTCAGAATCCTCGCCTTCCGTTAACAAAATGGCCGCCGTTGAAATTTTTGAGCTGGTAATGCTGCGTGCTACGCTGGTAACAAATTCAATGGTTCACGTATACAATCTTAGGCGCAATGCTGGTCCACAACAACCAATGTTCTGTATACGTGAATCGTTGATAATCGTTACCAGCGTAGCGCGCAGCATTACCAGCTCAAAAATTTCAACGGCGGCCATTTTGTTAACGGAAGGCGAGGATTCTGAAAACGGTGAGAATTTATCACTTTTTGCAACTTTTGTTTTGCGGAGTGGATTTTCTGGACCCAACCCGACCTCGATGAGAGTATAAGAAACACATAGAGCCTAATTTTGGCGAGATCCGGTTTGGGAAATTAACTGTAGGTGCAGAAACGTGAAGGGAAAAAAGTTTCGAATAGGATTTTGTACATGTCATGACGTCACTCTATGAGGGTAATGGAGACGATAGCGGAATGAACCTCATAGTTCTAGGAGTATACTGGGTCTAGACTGTAGTGTAGTGTACTGTCAGTGTCACACTCACATGTGAGTGTCACTGTCAGGCCCTTCAGTTGAATACATGTGTACCTCACTCTGTGCATATATCATGAACAAAACAAATTATGTAATGTACCCTGAAAAATGGATCACTTGAATAAAACTAAATAAAACTATGCACTGGGGAAACTCACTTCAGAAAAACTCAATTAATCTAGGATCGAATAGGGTTAAGACGCGAGGAAATGCAAAAAGTAGGACAGCGACTCAAAATGTAGGTTTCCAACAAGCAAAAAGTAAAAAAACTTTATTAATTATAAAGCAATGACCAAAAGTAAAACCAGTGATCGAAATATAGCAATAAATTAAGTGAACTCTAAACCAAGACCAAAAGAAACTATTGAACTGAACCCAGAATACTTGAAGAAAAAGAATTTATAGAAACCACTAAAACCAACAAAACACAGTGCCAAAGAAGGTTACAAATTTAAATCAAAATGGCTTTAAAACCAAGTCCATAGCAGAAACAGGCAAAACTTGAAACATGAAGAACCACCAGTACATAAAATCAAAGAAATAGGTGATGGTGGGAGAACACATAAATGTGGAGTGCTCTCCTTGTGCTGCCAGGCTGCTATCTGAAGTCAATTACAGGGGTGACTAACCACACTACCAAGGATTATGCAAGTGGGTTCATTGTTTATTACAAAGGATTTCTAAGAAATTAACTAAGGGGGTGCTAGAAGAGCTTAAGGGAGAAGTATAAACAGTGGAAGTATAAACAGTGGAAGGGTAATAAAACTCTAACATAGACACTTGGTCATCTATAGAACAAAGGTTTTTCTACACCTATTAGTATACATATGCGCTTGAATGTTGACTTTGAGTTTGAAAAATATACCTTTTGATTCTATTGAGTTGAGTAATGAATTATACTTTAATACCCAACAAAGAGAAAAATGGGATAAATCTTCTTGCTTGTACACAATGTCTTACTCTTTATAGTGCATTTATTGTTCAAATTAAAACATTTGAAAATTGAATGTATTGTTGTTGTCAGGAATCTAAATCTTGACATTTGTGTCTCATTTTGATTCCGGTCTTGTAAAAAAATTTCTTGTCCTATAAAGATATTGAGCTACCTGCGGTCTTGTGGATTTTTCTCACAAATTTGAGCGCTGGTAACAACCTCATAGTCATAGCTCCAGTAGGAGTACATTGAATCTCTTTAGTTTGTTAAAACTAAGGGATATATCAAACAAATGTTCCTGCTTAGCTTTTGACTAGTGTCATTTTTCGTTTTACTGTGTTCTGTGCCTTTATAGAGCATGCCTGCATGATTAGGGCGCTTTATAAGTGTTGGTATTATTATTATTATTATTATTATTATTATTATTAGTAAGACATCATGATATAAAATGTTAAATTTTGTTTTACCTTGTCAGCAGTCGAAGTGTGAGTTGAATAAATGGTGGTACTCGTTCTGCTACATCGTTGAAGTTCCTACAAATTTGCATGATAAACTTGGTGGTAGATTCTTCCAACATTTGACCAGATAAAGCAGTGGAGAACATGGACGATATCTGTCGACCTGCGCTGTTTGTCAGCTCGCTGCATGAGTCAGAGGAACTTCATGTAGACACCTCCCGACCACCAACATCTGCTCACGAATATCTCCGTAGAGTCAGGTAAAAACCTTTCCATTGAAAGGAAAGAAAGCTGTACAGTATGGTTAATTTATATGTTTGTGTGTGTGTGTGTAAAAGCAGTGAAAGTTCCCAATTCCCCCCTCCCCCTCCCCCCTCCCCCTCCCCCCTCCCCCCTCCCTCTTCCCCCTCCCCCCTCCCTCTTCCCCCTCCCCCCTCCCCCCTTCCCCCTCCCCCCTCCCCCTCCCCCTCCCCCTTCCCCCTCCCCCCTTCCCCCTCCCCCCTCCCCCTCCCCCCTTCCCCCTCCCCCTCCATAGAAATAAATCCGACAAGCATTCTCCCTTAACAGTGGTCTGCTTGCCAAATGCCAGCTAAAAACAAATAAGGACCAGTGATAATAGACCTTATGCATTGACGTCACCAAGCCGCCATCTTAGAGGTAAACTGATGATGAAACAATGGAAACGCGCTGATTTGTACGCGCGGCGCACAAGACTGGCCAATGAGCATCTTCCTTTTGACCTCTAGGTGAGGGCGCCCTACTCAAATGACGTCATATGCATAAGGTCTATTCTCTCCAAGTGGTCTGGCTGGCTAGTTCAAAGTTGAAAAGTATCTCTATTTCATTTGAATTATGGACCAGTTAAAAAGCTGAGGGACTAATGAAATGACAAGCTAACAGGTCCTGCTGGCCAGTCATTAAAAAAGTTGGGGGGAAACCCTGCCAACGCATTTTTGTTTGACTGCTCACTGGATCAGAGGTAACCCACGTACAGTCTCCTTCAGCAAATAGATCCTGTACATGTATGTGTCCTACCTGGATCCAACCCTAAAAAGTTGCAAAGCATTTTTGAAGTTACAAATATTTTTTGGGACTAGTCACAAACAAATGTCGTGTAAAAATTAGCACATCCGTGGATAGTTATGATAATCAAAACCCTCAAACTTTCCGAATGTTGGGAGAATCAAAGATTATCGCAACAATCCATGGAACATCAATATTGAGGCTATGGTAGGTCACTTTATTTACATTGATGGTCTTTTGAGATATGTTATTCAATTTATACAGTAATGTGTTTAATGAATTTATGTTCTCTGATTATGTACATTTGCGCTTCTTTTATAGAATGGAAGCCCAGAGTTGCCCAAGTACAGTTGTTGCCGACGTTGATCGTGATGTATTTAAGGGAAATCAAACAGTTATGTTTTCCAATGTAAGTAAATTCTACACCAGAAATGCATATGCCATTAGAAGACTGATTCTTTGGTATTACAATTACATGTGTGAAGAGCAAGGCAGTTTTTCCTTGGTAAAGGGAACCTCTATTGTGAAGGAAATTAACATTTCCACTGAAACATTTCAAATAACACCAATGCTATGACCAGGGGCTCGAAACCAGGAAAGTCCCTGCTTACGCCAAGCGTATTTCACAGGTTTGCAAGGAATTGTTTTCTTATATGCGTTACTAGACATTCTTCACTTACACAGGGAGTGCAGATATTTGGCGCTTGCCCTGTAAAGCAAAGAGAGGTGATTGCAAGTGCAGAAATTGGGTGCGGGGTCTTGGCCTTGATGCCCCTGTAAAAGTTTCCCACAGATTTAAAGATCTTCCTGGGGAAGTGCCCTTTTCAAAATGAAAATTTTCCTTGACATCTCAAAGATGAGATTACAGTTATACAGCAATCCTTCACCGATCTTGAACTCTTGGTGGCAGCAGATATGCCTCCATTACTGCGGTGTACCTGGGTGGTACTGCGCTGCCTAGCGACTGGTATAAGGTTTGGGCTACACGGCGATCATTTGATCAGTCGCGGGTTATTGGACTTTCACTTTGCAAATCGCTTAAACCCGTCGCTAGGCAGCGCAGTACCACCCAGGTACCACCGCAATAATGGCGGTATCTGCTGCCACCAAGAGTTCAAGATCGGTGAAGGATTGCTGTATACCCTGATCACAGGTCATTGAACCTATCCCTAAAGACTCTGGTCCTGGCCACTACTTGTACTTCCACTACATGAAGGTATAAAGCAAAGTGAATATGACGTCTTAAATTGGTTGTTCAAGACTTGGCTCATTTGAACTTTTTTTAGAGGCTCAAAAGAAAAATTAGTACGGTACCTTTTTGAATGATTAACACTGGTACCCATTATTGTTGTAGCACACTTGGAAGGTGACACAGTTTTTCTAAGTGGTGGGGTTGCACCAAAGAATATTGTGAAGTACTTCTAGGGGGGGGGGGTCTTTAAAGAAGTTTAAAGCTCTGTATAAACTTATAGCTGCATTACATTAAACATTCATTATTTACTACCTTCTCCCTTGCTTATAAACACACCCCAACAATCTAAATACTGTTGGAAAGGGCACCTCATTCTCTTTAATGTGATATATATTTTGTGATGTTTTCCTTCTCATATCACTAGTTATGAGAGTATAAAGAAAGACACTAACTTCTTCTTCATCTACGGATTTTCCCGTAGTTGGGCGATAACAGCATTTGTAAGTCCATCTGGAAATTAAGCAGATATGGGTTAACCATTATAAATGCATGTTTCTATTAGTCCACAGGATTCAGTCCTGCACCCTCTGGCTATGCACCCGGTGTGCAGTGGCAACGGAACCAGGCAGCTTCGTTCTCGGAGCTGAGACAGAAACTTGGACGTCATCGAGCAAAAGTCGCTACACAACCCCGGAGCAGTAGACCCACACTGGTAGGAAAATCCATTATTATGATAAATAATAAATTCATACCAATTTATTCTTTTTCTTCTTATCTTGTCCACACCATTTTGATAAAAGATATTCTTTTACATGTGAATGACATACAAAATAGGGTGTTCAAACTGAAAACGGGCTAATAATGATAAGAATAATAATAATTACTTACATTAACAAAAATTCAAGTCAAGTAGGACATTCAAAGCAGCTAACATTATTATTATCCCTGTTTATCGGGCTTCAATCCTAATCGTCCTTGATCCTCCAAATCCTTTTCATGAATTGGAGGATTGCAGAGGATTGAGGGCTGTAGGCTCCAATAACAATTGCTTGTCATTGGGCCAGACATACCAATCTTATCTAAGTCCAAACATGTTGGTGTGAAGTAAGATAAGAGTGGAGGATCGGGTCACCTGTGGGCAAGTAGTCCTTGGAAGAACTATAAGGGTTTGAAGCATTCCTGAAATCATCTCAACTCGTTACCGGGCAACTCAACACCGGGCAGCCAAGTTGGCGCCAAGGTTGCTAATCATTTACGGCCAGATCTAAACCCTCTCTGGTACCCATTTACTCCTGGGTGATGAGAAGCAATTATACTTTTGTGTCTTGGCTAAGGACACAAGCATCATGTCAGGATTTGAACCCACAGTGCACTGTGGTGATAACTCGGCAACCAGAACCCAAGTCACTTTGTACCCAAGTCACTTTGTACCCAAGTCACTTCGTACTTAAGTCACTTCGACTCAAGTCACTCTGTACCCAAGTCACTTCGTACTCAAGTCACTTCGTACTCAAGTCACTTCGTACTCAAGTCACTTCGTACTCAAGTCACTTCGTACCCAAGTCACTTCGTACCCAAGTCACTTCATACCCAATTCAGAGCTTTCTTTGTCAACCTTGTGAGAAAACAGCTGAAATAGGGCCTACTCTTTATCAGATATGTGACAGGGCCAAAAATAAAGTCAGGAAACAGCATTATGATCATGAAGATGTAATGTTTAATTTCCATTTTTCCACAGTGGAAACCGCGCGCAGCCAGCGCTGTACAAACTATATCTTAAACTTTTGCTCCTTACAGAGTGAAGTCTTGCAACCAACTGCATTAAGAATATGAAAAAAGACCCACAGGAATCAAGTACTGCATTCCTGGGCTGTGACTAACTAATGAATAAACATGAAACAACTATAAATACAAAGGAATATGCAAATGAGTCTTGAGTGCTGCTTGTGGTCACTCCAGTTCCAATAAACAATGACATAAGGATAAGATTAAGATTGAACTTTCCCACAGATCCAATAAACTGCAAATTTGAAGATGTTAGAATGGCATGAATGAAAAAGAAAAGTAAATATGATAGAGTAAATATACCTATTTGTTAAGTAATAGAGAATTAAGCAACCTAAGCAGAGAAAACAAGACCATACATTTTTCACCTGTCACAGATATAAAAAGAAATTCATACTATTTGATTTTTGTCTTTAGCACTGAGGATACTGATCCCAGAAGCTTGTTACAATCTATGACTCCAAGGGTTCGGTTCCTAAAAGGTGGAAACGCCATCAATTCAGTATGTCACCGCGGTTCAGTGATTAAACTGCATGACTTGCAGTCACAAGGTTGTGGGTTTGAATCCTACCCAGCTAACCGCTGACGTCACATTGATTAGAATAAGTATTGTCGTCTCGTCACTGAATCACAATGTCTTGATTTGTGCAATTCATAATCATAGCAAATGTTTTTATGTGAGAGATTGGTTTTTGCCACGTTGATGTTCATATCCCCTTGAGGGAGTTTGCCAAGTTCCCTTAATGGAAAGATCATGTACCACCTGAAATTTGGAGCTTAGTGTTTGACCTTTTTGTCAGCGATTACGCTCACCCCTGTAAAGGGTAGTTTCAAGCCCTAACTTTGAGCCACGAGTATCACAGCTAAAAACTGCAATGAATCAGCACAGTACAAAGAGCTCACCTTCTCTGTTGGAGGACAGACGTATCCGCATACTGTGGTTTGAGCACTGGCCTAGTAACCAATCTTGTTTCTCCATCTTTTTCTTCCATTCTGTGCACTTTAAAATGTAAGGGGTGCAATAGACTGTGCAAGTCTCGCGCGTATCCGAACGAGAAAACACGTCAAACGAAGAACATTTTTATTTCTGAAATCAAATCTTTGTTTTAAATTATATCTCATGACAAAATCTGAACAACAAAAATAAATCATTACAATTTTACGAAATTAGTTTTAGCTTTTAAAAAAAATACGCCAAAGTGTGTTAATTATTATTAAAAACAAATTAAAACTCTGGGACAAGGATGCTTTTTTGATGTTAACTTTTTAGAAACCCCTTACGCAGATTCGTGAAGGTCAAACGGGTTTTAAATTGACCCGTATCGCAGTTTAAAGAGGAATGCTGACGCCTCAACATCATAGATTGCAATGAAAAGAGTTCGCTTTGCAATTACAGCATCTGGCGATTAAAATTCCGCATCCAAAACAAGCTTTTACATAAGTTTTATGATCGGAGGTGAGCACAAAATTCTTAATTTTTTGCAATAACCGGAAGCTGAGGTCAAGTTTAATTCTCGGGTTTTCTTCGTTATATTGTTGAATTGGTTTTACTTTCATATTTTGTTATCACTTAGAATTACATTCCCAACAACATGTATAATTTTCTAGGTCATAAACTACGTTAAACTAAAATAATTGACGAAACAAAATCTCGCCCACGTAAAACTCCATATGGTTGGGACCACTATGGTCCCGGAAGTTCGAATGCGCGCGAGACTTGCACAGTCTATATAAATCTTATTTGTTATTAAACCTGCGATTTCAATGTTCTTACAGCCCAAACTGAGTGAAGAGAAAGCGTGGTGCATTCTTTGTTTTGGAGAGGACTTCTGGAGGCGGTTGGTGACACAGAGGGGAGTTAAAATAACCTCAGACTCTCTTGACAGCAATGGGGATGGAAGGTTGTCAACAGAAGAGACTGGCATACCTAGTGGAATACCACCTCTCTTAAGCATTGTATGCGCAATGGAACAGGTACAAGAGTTTGATTTTTTTTTAAACATGAGTTTGACACATAATTTGTGCTTGTGCTTATTTCAATTTGGCAAAAAGAAACTGACGCTTATTTCAATTTGGCAAAAAGAAACTTACTTTTGAGGAACAACTTTTATGCATCATAGTTTTTCAGACAAAAATTAAGTTTGCAACAGCAGACCATTATGGTGGGTCATCAGAGAATGTGAATGGGTGGTCACTAAGCTTGGCATTCGATTGGCTGCCAAATTCTACCATAAGTTTTACTGCAATATGTTGCAGGCAGTTCAAGTCATTGGCTGTATGACTTCATGCAAATATCATGAAGTGCATGTTTACAAATTAAACCCTGTAGAATGCTTTAACACAAAATGCTAGGCTGGAAAACTTAACTCCACAAGATTATTGGTTGTAGAGATTGAACCAAAGGCTCACTTCATAATTCAATCAAACTAGCTTGAAATCTGACTTCTACCAGTGACAGAGTTGGCAATGTCATTTGTATACTATTGTGTAACAGGCACATGATCAATATGCAAGTTTGGTCTTTGAATGTCGAACGTTTTGTGTAAAATTCTATTGACCTCTTGCACGACTCGCTACGCACTTACACGCGCCTATCCTGCTTGTCATTTTGAGAGTCGAGTTGTATGCGAAGAAGTCGACTCTCAAAATGGCAGAAATGGTAGACACTTCATTGTGCTGAGGTGCATTCCGCATCATGCAGGGGGTCAATACTGGTATTGAGTTTATAAAAAGTGAGCTTTCAGTTTCAAAATTTTTCATAATTTTGTTGTTGATTATAATCAACCTTTAAACCCCATGTAGCCGACTGTTTATCAAGTCCTTGAGTATCACATCGAGTGGCTGAACTGTCTGGGCTTCAGCATCTCCCAGGGATGCTGGCTCTTTTCTCTCCTTGCCTGCTTGGAGAAACCTCTCCTCCCAGACGCTGCATCCATGCTGCGTACCCTGGCCAGACATTGCTCAGCTCTGCGTGCATCACTGGTAAGTTCAATGTTTCTATGTTTTCCACAGTTTTGCTCCCCAAAAAGAGAAGTCTGGGGTTTTGTTTGCCCCCTCCAAAAAAAAAACCCAAAACAAACAAACAAAATATATATATATATATATATATATATATTATTATTTTTACTTAAACTTCAGATCAAATTCATAAAAAAATTATGATAAAACCATATATAACGCCCCGGATTGCAAAAACCAAAGATAAATATTATTAGACGGCCTCGTGCTCGTAAGTTTTCGAGCTCCGAGTTCATGTTTTTTTTCAACAGCCTATCTATCACATTCCCGAGTATAGATAGTTCCCAGTAGATGCCATCTTTACGGGCAAATCGCATTTTGGCTTGCAGGCGCGTCGAGCGCGCAAATTATTAACGCAGCCGCGTCATTCACAAACCAATCACACAATGAGTTTGGTGAAATGTGCGCGTGCTGCACGCCGTTCTCACGCGTAACGCATGACTGTGTGTTCCAAATTGCCCGTAAAGATGGCCGACTTACGTCATACTGCAACCTATCTATAAGAAGCAATCAGATACAAAATAAGGTTTAAGGAACAGTTTGGACAGTTACAGCTGTGCTGTGTTATTGAGTTTGGGTTCTCACCAGGATTCTTCAAAATTCTAGACCCAATTTCTCAGGTTTGGTTGAAGCACGCTGATTTGAAACAGAGTCCTCAAGAATATTTTTACTTGATGTTAGGTTTGAATGCTCTTTGGTGCAATCTGGATCAATGTTTTTTCTTTTTGCAAGTAAGCCACAATTTGTACGCACCGGTCAGCAAATCAGGCGTATCACCCCGATATGCCAGATTGTGCATGAAGGAACCCTGGTACAGTTCAATTAATTTAACTCATTAGGACCATTGATCGATAGACGCGAGACTTCCACATTGAAAAGTCTTTATTGTATCGCCGGAAGATATTGGAGATAGGTCTTACCCTCTCTTTGTATCCATAAAACTCGAAGTGCTCTTCATAAAATCGGAGCGTAGCTATTGGTTGAAACATTAACCTTCATTAATAATAATAATAATAATAACAGGTATTTAGAGACGCTCCCCATAGAAAACTATATCACAGCGCTTACAAAAACTGAAATGCACAATAAATAACAAAATCTTATCGGAAAAGCTACATACACCATGTTTGAAAAGAATGAGAAAAGGAGAAAAGCTTAAACAGGGAAGAGATGTGTTTTCAGAAGTTTTTTAAATTGGTCTGTGGATTTAGCGGCTTTAATGAAAGAAGGGATGTTGTTCCATGCTGTGGATGCAGTTACAGTGAATGTGTGATCGCCAGATTTGCTACGGGTCCTAGGAATGGTAAGCAAAAATGGGTCTCGAGAAGAGCGAAGATTAGGGCGAGATGGGTTATGAAATGTAAAGCAATCCTTGATATATAATGGCGTCTGGTCATGGAAGGCTTTAAAAACAAACAAGAGTACTTTGAAGAGAATTCTTTCTTTTACGGGAAGCCAGTGGAGAGATTTAAGTAGAGGACTGGGGTCATGACAACGATCTTGCTCAAAGATAATGCGAGCTGCCCAGTTCTGTAAACTTTGCAGCCGCTTCAAGTATGCCTGGGGAACAGATGTTAAAAGGCAGTTGCAATAGTCTAATCTGGACAGGATATGACAGCGTACAGCACTATGACAGATATCTTGAGTTATGTACTTCCTAATTTGAGATATGTTTTTTAGATGGAACCTAACAGACCTACATAAATGATTAACTTGCTCTAACATAGACATATTACAATCAAAGTAAGCACCAAGGTTCCTGGCTGATTTAGAAGGTACAATAACTGTGGAACCTATATTGAGAGTAACATTTCCAAGGCAACGAAGGCTATGAACAGAACCAATTACAAGAAATTCAGTCTTTTCTTCATTCAGTTTTAGTCTGTTATGTGTCATCCAAGTGTTGATGTCTACCACACAAGAAGAAAGTGACTTTAGCGCTTCATCTAGACTGGAAGCCTTCTTGGGATCAAATGTTATGTAGAGTTGTATATCATCAGCATAAGTGTGGTAGAATATATTATGATGACGAGCGATGTCTCCAACAGGTAGAGTGTAGATGGTGTAGCCAATCGGCCCAAAGACAGATCCTTGTGGAAGGCCTATGGAACTCCTGCTGGGTTGAGATGACTTTCCATTTATTTCTACTTTGGTGGTCCAGTCTTCAACGTAGGATTTGAACCACTGGAGTGCAATGCCATCGACTCCTATCCTACTTGACAAACGAGAGATCAAGATTTGCCGGTCGATGGTATCGAATGCTGCCGAGAGATCGAGTGATAACAGCAATGCTACATGGCCTTTATCTAAAGCAAACATTATGTCATTTTTCACCTTCACAAGAGCGGTTTCGGTGCTGTGGAGAGGTCTGTACGCTGATTGGTATTGCTCATACATATCGTTTTCAGTCATGTGATCCATTAATCGACGACAAACAACTTTCTCAATAATCTTTCCAAGGAAGCTCAGATTAGCAACTGGTCTGTAGTTGGAGAGACAGTTCTTGTCGAGTGATGGTTTTTTGAGAAGCGGTCGAATGACCGCAGTTCTTGCCGTCGATGGGAGGATTCCAGATGAGTGACGAGTTGACTATCTCAGTTATGATGGGAAGAAGGTCTTGGATGTTTTCCTTTAAGAACCATGTAGGAATAGGGTCCAGGCTGCATGACTTAGTCGCTGATGCCTTGATGATTTTCAGTATCTCATCTTCAGTTGTTGGATCGAAGCAGACCATAGGTGGAGATGAAAGTGGTCTTGATTCAAAGGAGTGTTCAGAGCTTGAGGAGATATTCCCCAAACTTCGTTGAATCTTCTCAATCTTGTTGACGAAGAATGTAGAGAACTGGTTGCACATGGTTTCAGCACAGTCGTGGAAAGGATGACACAAGGCCTTTCGGTTCAAAAGGTGGTCTAGAGTTTTGTAGACTTCTTTGGTATCAGACGTAGACAACACCTTTCGAAAATAACATATCTTTGTACGGCAAATCAGATTAGATGTTTCACGTTTTTCAATGAGGTAGTTATTACGGTCTGTAGCGGAACAAGGATATTGACAAAATAGGGAGACCGCCATCATAGGGCTAGATAGCTCAGTTGGTAGAGCGCCGGCACGTCAATCCGGAGGTCGTTGGTTCAAATCCCGCTCTAGTAAATTTTTCCTTGTTCAACCAAAATCATTTAAAATTTACCCAGTCAGTTTCCCTTGTGGTTTATTATTTGATATCTGATACAAAAAGTCGCATCCCCTTATGGTGATCCCCTGGCTGCCGCTTCCCAGGTTGTATCATATACTTGGGTGTGATCCTTGGCTACACGGCAGTTTACGGTTGAATGGCTTCTGACTGGCACCCACCGAACAAGGATATTGACAAAATAGGGAGACCGCCATCATAGGGCTAGATAGCTCAGTTGGTAGAGCGCCGGCACGTTAAACCGGGGGTCGTTGGTTCAAATCCCGCTCTAGTCAATTTTTCTTTGTTCAACCCAAAATCATTTAAACATTTACCCAGTCAGTTTCCCTTGTGGTTTATTATTTAATAACTAATATTGTAAGGAGAGAAGCATCCTCTACCGAGAAACATGTGGGTCGGAACATTTCCATGTAATAAACAATAAATAGTTCCCGATAGACACTGATAGAGTTGTTTCACCTATTCAAATTTTGTCTCCTTTGCTTCTTTTCAGGAATCTACAGAAGACCAAAGGTTGGCCCCTCTCAATGTACTGATCTGTCTAGTAGCAAGGTATTTTGATCAATCAGACTTGGCGGACAATGGATGATGAAAGCCTAGATGATGTATAGAGGAGTATATCACTTTATTTATTTACAGAATATTTTTTGTAACGTTGGAACTCTATAATAAGGATATTGCCGATATAAGGATATTGCCGATATAAGGATATTGCCGACATCTGCCGATTTTGATGATAATGACGCATGAACATTATTATTTACCCGGTCACTGGGCCTTTTATTTCATTCCTTAAACCATCTCAGCTCCATGGGGAGTGTACATCCTGTGCTGCCAATATGTAGCACACTAAGCTAAATCAATCACAAGAACCATCGCTACCCTCAAAGCTACTCATTTGCCCCTGAGGATGAAAAGCAACTATAGTTTAGAACAGAAGTGTCATGAACAGGGGTCGAACCCCCACTCTGGTGACTTGGCCACCATAACTTGATTTTGGTGCACTAGACTGCTTTCCCATGACAAGCATTACACTAAAGACACTCAAAAGCTGTACTGATCATCTCTACCTATTAGTAAACTTTTAAGGGATCTCGTTTGGTGGTTTGACGATGGTTTGTCTGACTGAGGACGACCCACGTTTGATTGTGTTCCGATGAGGGCATTGCTTATCAGTAATAGGAGAACAGTAACAGTCCTCGATGACATATAATGTGATCATGATTGAGGTACTCGGTGAGGTTAGGGTAATTGAAGTCTGGTTTATCTTTTTATTGTTCTGCCTCCATCTTGTTTTGTCGCACATTCAGACCAATGTAACCAACTTGAGGTTGAAAGGGAAAACAGTCTGATCCCCTATAGACCATGTGACTTATGACATCACATGTTTACAAAAGAGCCGTAGAGCCTGGGGTGCATTTTGGTGACCCCCATGGGTTAGCTTTGGTCATTGGTTAGCATTTTGGGGCATTCGGTTCAACCATGGTGATGCAGCTGTTCTGACCGAACAGTACCAGACAGAATTCTTTTAAAAATTGAAAAAAAAATTAAGCATATAATTCCAAGTTATCAAGACTAATTTTCATTACTTGAAAATAAAATGAAGGGCATTTTTGTTGTTGCTAAGCTTTTGAAACTTGTTTTTAGTCAGGGTCACCAAAACACACCATGGGACTTTTTTAATAATAATAATAATAATAATATGGATTTATATCGCGCTTTATCACACCCAAGGGTGTCTCAAAGCGCTTCTTAACATTATTACCCCTGGTCACTGGGCCATTTATTTCATTCCTTAAACCATCTCAGCTCCCTGGGGAGTATACAGCCTGTGCTGCAATATATGCGCTACTAGGCTAAATCAATCACAAGAACCATCTCTGCCCTCACAGGTACCCATTTTACCCCTGGGTGGAGAGAAGCAATTATAGTCAAGTGTCTTGCTCAGGGACACAAGTGTCACGACCGGGACTCGAACCCACACTCTGCTGAACAGAAACACAAGAGCTTGAGTTCGGTGCTCTTAACCACTCGGCCACGACACTCCCTCTTCAGTCACAACTTGTTCTCACTCAGCTCAATAGAAAAAAGCATACAATCTTTATCATGAGTTGTATCATACAGTTTTTATTAACTTTTGATGTTACACTGGAGTCTTATAATATCACACGAATCTACCAATAAGGTACTCAAGGCGCTTGAACATAGAGAAACATTTTAGACAGGATTTTAAAGTTTTTAAACTATGAGACCAATTTATGTAACACCTTTAGGGTTTAAATGGTGCTGCGGCACATTCAGCAAACACTGCCAGAAACACCGGTACAAGCCCCTTCTCTGAGCAGAATAAGTGTAACTGGGTTCTTTTATGTGCATTACACAACACTTGGGACCTACAGCTTTACGTCCCATCCGAAGGACGTAGCAATAATGGTTAGTGTCTTGGTTAAGGACGCAAGTGTCACGACCGGGACTGGAACCCACACTCGGCTAATCAGAACCACCAGAGCTTGAGTCCAGTGAGCTTGACTGCTCGGCCATGACACAACCATGATTTGAAGAAAGGGGGCACATATAAAAACTTACACAGCTGTTTTTTTTATAACTTCTAAACTAATGTGGTAACAAAGGTACAAAATGTGAAATTTCCCACATGACCAGTGTATTATCTCGCCTGTCAGGAAATACCCTGGAATGTTTAAGGTCAATCTTTTTGTAAACAAGGTCACATTAATTATTATAACATAAACATGATTGCCAACATGGCAGAACAGGAAAAACTGTGGTGGGGTGGGGATGGGCAAGTTTTTATATGTGCCCTCTTTCTTAAAAGCAGGATTCTAGTCTACCTTCATATGAAAATCAGAGAAAAGTTAGGAGGTGTAATTTTTTAGACCACTAGGCAGGGAACTCATGTTTCCTTCAGACATTGGGACATTGAGGAGAAGATAAAAAATCATAAGTATGACTGCAGTACAAGTCATAATTGGAGAGTTAGGAAGGCTAGGTGGCAGCAGACTTACCAGGAAAACTTTCACTGTTTTTGTAGTTCTGAGCAGGCACACATTACCGAGAACAATGGATTTACCTGGTAAGTCTGCTGCCACCTAGCATCCCAAAAGTCCCCCATTATGGCTTATGCCAATGAAGTCATAATATATGAGATATATCTCATAATGATGACTTAGTATGACTTGTACTACTGCCATAACTATGAGATGCAAGTCATAATAACTTTCTTTGTTCCCTTGACACTTCTGCAGTTTTCAGAAGTCCAACCAGCCTAACAAAACTATAGGAAGTGGCTATGTAAACCAAAATTGTTGGTGGTTGCTTCCTACAACTGTGTTTAGCATGAACCATGTTTACCTTTGTACAGTTTTAAGTGTGCAAGACTGTTTCAATTTGTACTAACAACAAAGCTGAAGAAAGATATGTGGATGTAACTTGCTGCACAACTACAGGCAACTTTTGTTTAAAAAAATAACCCACAAAACTACAGGAAGTCACCTTGCTGGTAACTTTGTATAATTTTGTTTTTATATTGCGTATGCTGTTAACATGTTCAAGAATGTTGCAATGTTTACTGACAACATATGTCATTCTCATCAATTCTTATTGTTTCTTTATATCTGTAATAATTATGCTATGATGCAATTGTAACATATGTTAAATAAGAAAGCAACAATATCTAACTCACTAAGTATCCGTTCTTCATTTACTAACCTATTTGTTTGTTCATATAACCCTCTTACTGTCTGACCATTCAATACCATTCACTGTGGTTTTGAATGATAGATAAGCTATGCCAGCCTTGCAATATGATACCATGAGGGAATGCATGTACACAGTACACAGTTAGTTCTGTGCACAGTTGTGCCACCATACACAACTTTGGCTGTTGAATGGTTTCAAATGGTTGGTCAACTCACTTGAAAATGTTTCGAACAGTAGGAGGGTTAATAACTTATTTTTACTAAAGATGCGAGCAAAGTATACTGTTCAAAATGTTGAGACCATACCAAGGGATCTTTTCAGAGTCAGCATTCAAAGTCAGATTCAAAACTTGTCCCAAAAGAGATTTATCTGATGGTTGTACCTGCAAGTTTACTGGTAATAGTTATTTTAAACTTATTTCCAGTTCTCAGTGATAAATGAAAATGATAAATAAATTGAAAATTATTTTAAGATAATCTGTTTTTAAATCTGAAGTTTACTAAATTTGAAACCAGTTCCAGATTCCCTGAGACATTTCTCTCTGAAACACAATGACAAGAACAAATTTTTCTAGTAACAGATGTTGCATGAATTTGGGGGCGGGGGATGTGGGATTTGTGAAGGACGTATTTACAGCCATACCATATTTCAGCTGATCAGCTGATGTCCTTTTTACTTTTAATAAATACAACAGTGTGCCATAGAAAATTGAAAACTACTCCGCAAAATGTTGTGGTTGGCCACTTCCTCATTTTTTTGTTTGTTTGCAGTCTCTGTCAGGTTATTCTTTCATCTATAAAAGAGGAGCTCCAAGGGCAAATTCTGTTTTGTAATCCACTCATTTTGTCAACTGGTAAAAAGAGTTTCAGAGTAGTTTCCCTTCCATCCTCGGTCTGGTTACACTTGAATGAATGGACACAAACAAACCAGATATGTTTCACTGTGATAAAAGTCTATTCATGTCCTGTGATTGTGAACCACATTCATTCATTCAATTCATTCATTCGTTCACATTTATTTCAATGCTGCCATGCATTAAGTTACATTTGTGTATATCGTTAAAGTTACGATACATGATAATGAGTATATAATGACAAACCAGAGATAAAATAAAGACAATAACAATTTACACGGAAGTTGAATAAATAATCACAGACAGGACAACATTTAGGCATAGAGGGTGAAGCAAAAGCTTTTGTACCCGTACCTACGGACAGACAAGAAACAAACAAACAAACACACCAACAGACTATCACAACACTGACTTACATAAAAACATGTACATGTAGGTACAAAGACAAAACATCATCCGGAAAATATATCATAACTTTACATTCAAAACTAAGAATTAAAGAACTGTGCTTTAATTTTTTTAGCAAAATTTGACAAAGTAGGTGAAGATTTTAACGAATTCATCAGATCCTTGTTTGTTTGTTTGTTTGTTTGGGTTTTTGTTTTCCAGTGAAATTGATTAACACTAATTATAATCCCATTCAGTACGTTGCCTGACTTTGTGGATGATGGTACTGCAGCGCCAAATAACAAGCACTTTTTAATTACTCCTAAACCGTCCAACCTAGTCAAAATCCAATTGCATGTTAATTGTTTGATTCTGTTGGACTGAGTACTACACTATATAGTCAACTGATTTCTTGGGGGTCGGTTATGTTCAACCATAGGTTCCAACAAGCCAATGTTCTAATATCGTGGTCTACATTAGGGTAATAGGGTTAGGGTTAGGGAAATACATTAGGGTTGTTGGAGCATAACCACAATATTATTGTTCAACAGTCTGGGTGTTGAGTTACCATATTATGGTGTTGGATTTAGGTGGATTGGGGAATTATCCTAGTAAATCACTTGAGGGAGATAGGGTTTATTGGGTGGCTTCTCTTTCCTTCAACATACTTTATAACAAGGTCGAGATTTTGTTAAACTCTTGGAGTAAGGATATATCCTAGTAAATCACTTGGGGAGAGATGGGGTTTTGAGGGTGGCTTCCCTGTCCTTCAGCATACTTTATAACAAGATCGCGATAGTGTATTCAACACCATCATCATCATTGGAATATGCATACCAATCTTATCTAAGGTTACATGCGAGTTCACATATTTGGGTGTTGAGTTCCAGCAGAGTAGGGGATATGGGAGGGTCCTCTAGCCAAAGACACATGGGGTTTAAAGTTGGGTTGTAAATCATTTATTTTTACACAAACTTGCAATAAAGTGAACAGTTACATCCAGTAGAAAAATTAAATAAATTAAGTCTATACCACTAATACTTAAATACATGTCTATGCTTGCAAATAACAGCTGGAATGTTATATAATCAAGTAAATATTACAATTTATAGGCAAGTTGTAAAGGAAACACTCAAAGTCAAAAAGACTTGTAACATATTCCAATTACCCACCCAAGAAAACATGTTACAAGAATCCCACTACCCCCAAAACGGTAGCAATATAGTATCTCTCGCCAAAAAAAATAAAATAAATAAATAAAAATAACATGGAGGAAGGAAACCAAGCTGCCGATCTCGTTAACACTTGGTCTCTGAGAAACCACAAACTTTGTTGTTTTAAATATTAACTTGGGACAGATCCTGGTTGGAAGTCCAAGTATTTAGTATTAATGTTTTGTTTTGATTTGATTTGATTTGATTTGATTTGATTTGATTTGATTCATTATTTTTTTATTTTCTGAGAGAGAGAGAGAGAGAGAGAAAAAAGTCATATAAATATGACTTTACAAGTCATACATGTAATTATGACTTATGTTAAATCATGCTAGCTCATAATTGTGAGATACAAGTCATTTTATGACTTTCTACTATTTTTCTCAAATTCCATTAAACCTTCTTAACATAACATTAATTTGAAAATAAAAATACATACATTGTCTAACATTTTGTATTTTTTTATTTTTTATTCCTACATAAAGTTATTCATTGATTTTGTTTTGTGTGCTATTGGTTATGTTAAAAACTTTCTGAAATACGGGGCCCTAAAGTTATAAAACAACCAAAGCTCGTTGATCATAATGCAGTTAAATAAAATAATACAAGACTATATATAAAAAACAAATTCACTTATAAACGCTCACTTTAAAACTTGTTTTTTGTAGATGTCATCATTTAATGAAAATATAAAGATCAATTGAAAATTTATAATAAAACCAATCACACGGACAAATGCAAAATCAATCAATCCTTTCATTTCCAAAACAAGTAATGAAATGCAACAACTAATATAATTCTTTTCTAACATAAAAATTAAACCCACCCAAATTTAACAAGTTAACAGTAATGATCAATGTCTTAAAATCGAGCACCGAGGTACTTGAGGCGCTTGAAGATACTATAGAGAAAGGACAGAGAGAAACATTTTAAGACTAAAGAACGTGAAAACACAGTAATTTTTAGTTCTTCTACATTACAAAAAAATATTATTCGTGAGTCATGTTTACTAATCCAATTGTTATAGAGAAAAAGAAACGTCATGGAACAAAATGAAAACAAGGTATGGTTCCCACTGCCGAATTGTCACTCGACCTTGGTTTAAAAAAAAAATGATTGTGCACCTCCGTATCGGTGTCACATCACGCCGTAACCCGGCCGGAACATTCATTTCCCCTTTTTTATCGGCTGGTTCTGATGAATGAGCTAATCTCGAGCCCAACAAAAATACGCCAGCAACTTCCTGGTTCTGGGGCGACCTGCTGTAGTGGGATCATGCAAAGTCAGTTGACAACAACAGCTCTAGAGGCATTGTGTTGTAGATTTCGATCTGTCCATCCAATACAAAACTACTTATTTGCAAGAGTGGTGTTGTTATTGCAATAAACTAGTTGGAAGTTTCCGTCCATCAAGTTTCGATATGGTAAGAGAATTCGTTCATCACAGAGGAGAGACAAAATCACACGCTGACTGTAGCGTAAATCTCAACTCGCTGGATAAATTTTGGTTTTGAATTGGTGTGGTTTCTGATCGATCGACCATAGTTTCTCTGCTTCTGGTTCAGGAGTTTTTACCTTTGATCTGTTATATAGAGAAAGGATCTGTGTCAGGTGCCGAAGGTCAAACAGGTTGTTTTTCTGTCGTACAGTTATATGCAAAAACGGGTACACGGACCTGCGCACAGTATAATTATAATTATGGAAGGCAATCAAAAGAATAGATTGAAAGAAGGATTCTTGGTGAAAAAGGTAAGTTTGTAATGTCTGGTTGATGATGGTAATGTGAGAACAATTTAAGACAATTGTGCAACATCACGTAGTGTTTTTTGGGGGGGGGACAGAGTGGATCAATAGTCGGATAGTAAATATTTATGTTGGGGGAAAACGGGAAACTTGTTAAAGGGGTGGTTAAGGGAGGGGGCGGGGCGCGTTGTGAAATGAGGTTGATAGTTGAATGAAACTTTACCATAACTAATTAAAATGTCTTCATCTATCTGTTTATACATGATCTCCCCCTGTTTTTATTTCTTCTTTTTTTCTTCGGGTGGGGGGGGGGGGCTCAGGCTTTTTATAGCTGTCCCAACAATGTTTTTCATACTTTTTTTAAAAGTAAATTAATAGCACTCAGTTTTTTCTCTGTTGTTTTGTTTTGCAGGTAGGATGGGAGAGGCAGTATGAAATAAGATTAATCTATTATTTTATTTGGGGGAGGGGGGGGGTTCAACAAATATTTTGTGATAATTAATGGTTTGATTAACTCAGAAAATGTATTGCTCCTCACTTCCTCACAATATAGGGCCATGTTCGTACGAATTGGCGCACACGATGGTTTGTGTTGTTCAACGATGCTGTGGCGTATTACAAAAAGAAAGATGATGAGTTTGCAGCAGGTGCTGTTTTACTAGCAGGGTGCTCCGTCTTGTCGCCATGCCTACAGTATACAAAGAAAGAGGTATACACACAAAGAATACAATGGTTTTATTGTTACACAGAAGGAAGAGGAAATGAAAGTATTTGTTTAGAGCCTAGTGTATTATCAAGTAACTCTGACCCTTAAAGGCTGTGTCCAAATTGGCAGCTACAGCTAACGTTACCATGGTTTGAAGTATAGTACCTCCTTAGCAATACCAAAGCAATGTAGCCATATAGCTGAAGCCATTAATTTGGATATAACATTGGTGTCTTCCACCATGCATAGCTTAAAGGCACTGAACACGTTTGCTAATTATCAAAGACCAGTATTGTCACTCGGTGTATCCCAACATATGCATAAAATAACAAACCTGTGAAAATTTGGGCTGAATCGGTCATCGAAGTTGCAAGAAAATAATGAAAGAAAAAGCACCATTGTTGCACAATTTTGTGTGCTTTTAGATGCTAATAAAAGGCTTCACGCATGAAGTCTTTTATTATTTTAGTGAGAAGTTACCTCTTTCTCAAAAACTATGTTACTTCAGAGGGAGTGGTTTCTCACAATGTTTTATACTATCAACAGCTCTCCGTTGCTGGTTACGAAGTAAGTTTTTATTGAGTAATTACCAAACGTGTTCAGTGCCTTTATAGGGAGACAGCCATCTTAAATGTTCGAATTACTCAATGTTTGAGGTAGCTGGTTGAAGAAGTTGTGATATTGTTATGAGTTTTTTTGTTTTGTTTGTTCAACCCCAATTTTTTTTTTAAATGTACCCAGTCAGTTTCCCTTGCGGTGTATTACTTGATATATCAACCTGTCCACTCACTTGTCCTGGTTTTACAGAGTGTGTTCAAATTATCCCCCCGAGATGGTACGGAGTTACTGATGCAAGCGTCTAACGATGACGAAAGAGACGAATGGGTCAAAGCTATTGGAGAAACAATAAGATCTTGTAGCATCTCAGCCACAGACAACACTACCATGCCACAGCTGACTGAGGCCCAAGTCAAACGCAAGTAATGATTTTTTTTTTCTCTCTCTTTTTTCTTCAAATGTTGTTGTGTTTTTTTTGGGGGGGGGGGGGGGGTGGGGTGATATTATGTAGTTCAAGGGTATAAGGTTTTATGATGTAACTTGATTATATCCACCATTTACAGGTGAGTAATTTCACTAGAGAGTGATCCAAAAAACAAAACTCTGAAATAGTATAAGAAGGGTGAGATGATTATGGGCACCGTCACAAACCTGGGCAATGGGAATGCGGGTCTTTGGCAAATTTAGGGCTAATAATGATGTGATGGTGCAAGTTTCAAGTTCAAACATGAAAAAGATTTAAAAAACAAAAACATAAAAGTCATCCAGAGCAGGGAGGGATCCAGGAACCCGCTGGCCCCACCCCTGGAGTCAGACCCGCACCTGATATGGTATTTACCTACTGTACATGAATGAGTATAGTCTTAATTCAAGATGTTGATTTGCATCAATCAAACCTTATTTATTAATGTTCTTGTGTTGTATTTTATGGTTGTATTATGAAATGTAATTGTGTTGTTTCTTTTAACTCCGAATAAACCAAATCAATCAAAGTTAATGCTAAATGACAGTCTTCATTTCTTGCAAAATTACAAAATTCACTCACATCTTACAAAAGCAAAAGTTTGGCAGATTCAATTCAACTAACATTCTTGCTCAAATTTTTGCAAGTTGAGATTTGTGAACTTTAATTGGAAGCATATGGTCCAAACTTTTATTTTAATTTCTTTTAAAAAAGTATTTTGATTATTGCTTCATTTTGACAGTAAAGATATTATACAAGCGATGCAGGATCCAGACGCTGGCATCAGACTTACGACAAAAACATTGGATGGGACTCCTTATAAGGATTGCTTCTCAGGTATGGACATTTTCTGGGTCAAGGGGGAGAAGGGGGCAGGGCTGGGGAGTTGGTCAGGGTTCATCCTTAACACTAGCCCGACTTACATTGTCTAGTAAAAACTGCTATGGGCTACTATACACTTGCCCTCTGGGCAACTAAAAAGTGTGCAACCTACTTGTTTTGTTTTCTTCCTTTTCAGATTTGAATTATAAATATTTTAAATTGTGTTAATTTATTTTTTGAGTTACCATCCAAAAGGACCTGTGGTATAAATGCAAAAATTAGTTAGTTAATTGGCCATTTAAACTAGCTGTGATTGCTATTATTAATACATTAGAAATATACATTATGACAATACAGATTTAAAATCTGGGCTTATAAAAGGTTCCTGGGGTACGGTTTACTAGCCCGGTGGGCTACTTTACAAAAAGCTTAAATTCAAGGCCTGTTGGTCTTACTGTTGAAGGAAAACAATTATTTTGAAGAAGTGCTCCACTGATTCAGTTTTGTGATCCACTCATTTTCCAATAGAGTCCTCATGAAATGGGAGACAAAATGACAAGTTGCTAACCTCACTTTAAAATGGTGTAGAATGTTTGATACCCTTCAAGTGCATCCTGATTTAGCGAGGTGACAGCGGTTACCAACCGCATCTTTTGCCATATTGAGGGCAGCATTCAAATGGACACCTCGGAAATTTCCAGAAGTCGCCTGCAGATGATCTTTGGAGATTCAAATTTGCTTAATACTATTTAATACTACCATTAGGCCTACCATCTTGTGACAAGTCTAGACCTTTCTATTGCAACGTCACAGCCCAAGTTTTTTCCAACCGAGGAAATAGCCGTAGTTTGTAGCAATGTTACACAAATATTCAAAAATAGTGTTGAATTTGTTGAAAACAAATCAACCAATCATGGGAGGTATTTCAGTTCATGAATCTTTACAGAAAATGTTGAACTTGGTCACAAAATTTTTTAACATGATTGAATGTTTTGCTAACATTCGGCCGTCCATGCCAACCGGCGCACTTTGTTTATCAAAAATGGAAAGGTCTATAGGCTTCCAGGTAAGAGTTAAACAATTTTCTTTTGGGGGTCATGACCACAGAATTACCTTTAAGATGAGTTGTCAACATCACCATAGTGATTTGTATTGTGACATCACACTTTGCTTAGCAATTTTAGATTGATACACATCTTAAGATCATATTCTTAGCTCCATGGGTGAACTTGAGCTGGGGTCACTTGGTCTTTACAAGTTAGCCAAACTATAGGGCCCTCTTAATAATGGTATTTAAAAAAACTTATAACGCTCAAATATTCAATTCAATTTATTGTTCGTCATATGAAAACACATGAAATATGTACTGTTTGAGTACTTTTGGTGCCTAAAAGAATGCAATACAAAATCTAAACAAAAATTACCAAAATATACATGGAAAATGACAATGAAAAATGCCTTTACAATGTGCACCGGCAATAAATTCCACAAACAAGGAGCATCTGTAGCAAATGCCATCCCCTAACTTTTTGTTGGAATTTAAGGCACAACAGTTTAGGGGCTCTAGATGATTGTAGACCATAACGAGTGACAGAGGAGACTGAACGAGGCAAGAAATAAAGCCAGGGGCTAATAAGCCATTGAGGGCTTAATAAGTTAACAGACAAATTTTGTAGTAATAAATTTTGTTTGCATATATAATCTTTATCTCTCTCTCTTCAGCCACTTGACCCTGATTTGTCAAAATGAAAAACAGTTGCAGGAAATGAAAATACCAGATGTTTCAGCTTACAACAAAATCACAGTTTCCTGTTGAAGTTTTGTTAAAATGAAAACAGCCCCTCTGTAATAACTGCTGTAGAGGAATGCTTTCTTTTTCATGGTGTGGTTCTGTTTTGTGCGTTAAAGTATTTGATACCACACACAGGGATCTTTGTCATTGAGTGGAACACACGCGTCACTTGCCATCCGTTATTTTGCCATGTATTTTCTGCTGCGACACGCTACAATTTGATATTGGTGTCCAATATGGATAACTATTGGACCCTTCGTCATTTCCAATATAATCAGGTCAGGTCACGGCGGACAAGGTTGGTGTCTTATAAAGTCATCCACTTTGTTCAGAAGTTTTCTTTTGAGTTATAAGAGTGAGGGGTGAATGAATATCCATGTCTGTGAAAAAATTTCAAAGGATCTATGTGCCAGTTATATAAAGCAAATATTGAATGCATTTTGCTCATAGTGGCATATTGTCACAGAGTAATCATTTGGTGAAATCTAGCCTTTCCATTTTACGAGGCGAAACTGCATGAAGCAGTCAAAAGTAAAGCACGCCATCATTGTTAATAATAATAAATAATAGTGGCTTCTTATATAGCGCTCATCCACTCAGTGACACTCAAGGCGCTTGGTATATGTGGAGCTATATGAAGTATGAGTCCTATTCATTTGTGGCGTGTCGTGGCCGAGCGGATAAGAACACCGGACTCAAGCTCTGGTGTTTTCGATCAGCAGGGTGTGGGTTCGAGTCCCGGTCGTGACACTTGTGTTCTTAAGCAAGACACTAAATAACCATTATTGCTTCGTCCTTCGGATGGGATGTAAAGCCATTGGTCCTGTGTGTTGTGTAATGCACGTAAAGAACCCAGTGCACTTATCGTAAAGAGAAGGGGTTCGCCCCGGTGTTCCTGGTTTGATTCCTGGTTTGATTCCTGGTTTGATTCCTGGTTTGATTGCTGGTTTGATTCCTGGTTTGATTGCATATTGCGCCACAGCACCTTGTAAACCATTACATGGTGCTATAAGAAAAAGGGTCTCATACTTCAAAAACGTAGCTCCACATACCTTGCAGGAAAAAATACTGAGCGCTTTGTTTCGCCCCTAGGGGTATGATAAAAAGCGCTATATAAGAACCAAGTATTATTATTATTATTATTTACATAGCACCATGTAATGGTTTACAAGGTGCTGTGGCGCAATATGCAGCCAATCAACCGGGGCGAACCCCTTCTTTTTTCGATAAGTGCACTGGGTTCTTTTACGTGCATTACACAACACACGGGACCAACGGCTTTACGTCCCATTCGAAGGATGAAGCAATAATGGTTAAGTGTCTTGCTTAAGGACACACGTGTCACGACTGGGACTCGAACCCACACTCTGCTGAACAGAAACACCAGTGCTTGAGTCCGGCGCTCTTATCCGCTTGCATGGCCACGACACGCCACGTCCATTGACGAACGAGTGTACGAAAATCCTTCACATACAAGAACCATACAACCGTATGCTCTGAGTGCACACTGCATTGCCAATACACGTGTATATCGCTGTCAAAGTATAAAGTATAAACCATAAGCGATTCCATTCGGTTCTCACATTTAACTTTGATGAGTTCAAATATTGATTGGTAAGAACGAACAGATTTTGTTTACTCTTACATATGTGACCCGCTCTGTGAAAATGAGTCAGATGTTGACAATTTAAAGAATAGAGTTATATACATGGCTGGAAAGAACACACCAGCAGCAGTTATTTGGTATATGTCTAAGCTCTGGGGTGTATCGCGTTGCTGAGTTACTCCCGTTTGAAATTAGCCAAGGTATCATTTTTGTTGAAAATGAATTACAAGTAAATTGATGTTTAAAACTACAATTTTCGCGTTACCTATTAGCAAAAGGACACAAATTAGACTAAAGTATGATGTTTTCATAGCTTTATTGACTAAAAATGAGTGTTCTGAAAGTTTACCATGCAAAAATAGATCTTTAAAAAGTAATAAAAAATAAATAAATAAAAAATAAAAAATTTACAAAAATTGACATTTTCCCCATTGAAACGTCCATTACATAATAATGCATTAGGCGACATCTGACTCATTTTCACAGAGCGGGTCACATTTATCAAAGAACACTCTTTCAACTGTCCATAAAAGGAAAAAACTTCAGGTCATTGGGACCATTTTTCCCCCCAACACTTTGGCAGTGTTTAGGTGTTTCTACATTGCACCAAACAGGGTTTGTGCTGCTGCTCACAGCGTAGTTAGCTGAACAAACTGCGATCATTGTGTTGTTGTTTTTTCAATTCTTTTTTTTTGTAAATGGATTGAGTATGAGTAGTCTATGGATTAATTTTCAATTGCATATAATTTATCATACATTGATAAATTAAACTTCCACAAACATGTAAATTTGAAAAAACGATCCTCTACTAAAAAAACCGGGTCCCAACCTTTAACAGGAGGTCGCACAATATCGTGACCACCCCCATCCCTGGGTTACAATGGTCGAAAGAGCACAAGTATTCCTGTATGCATGCAGGAGGTTGATCAAGGTGCTTTCAAATCAACTGAAACGGGAAATAAATACATAGCTCTAAACCAATCAAAATAGTTCATTCTTGAGTTGTTTCTTTGAAGACGGGTTGGAGAAGTTATTTAGTTGAATTATTATTATTTATTCGGCATATCAAAAGTACAAACAAAAACAGAAAGAACAAAACAATACAAAAAGCCAATGGCACATGCCTGGAATTAAAAATGTTAACTAAACAACTGTGACTCGAAAGCCTTCAACTCCGATGCCACTGGCTACAATAGCACAAGGAACAAAAATATAAAAATATAGAAAAAGACATACATAGTATGTACATAAAAAATTACTAAATTTTAAATTTTATAAGTCTTTGAGCAGTATAGCCAAAAGCATCATGACCAGCTGATGTTGTTGAGTACACTTGTTAATTATTTCTACCCACAGGTGCAGAGTTAGTTGATTGGCTTCTCAAATGGTCACTTGCCGAAACAAGGCAAAACGCCATTTCCAAGGCATCAGATTTAGTCACTGCTGCTCATTTACAACCTTTAGTCAAGTGCAGGAGTCTTGCCAACTGCCGTCAGGTTTTACTGGATGAACCTAGAGCCTTCTACAAGTTTGTAAGTAGCACACAAAAACTTTTTAACCCTCCTACTGTGTGGCCATTCAATATGATCCAGTCACATGGTTTTGAATGATAGATGCACTAGTGTGCCAGTATGCAATATGATATCATGTGGTGAATGTATATCTACACATATATAGCCCTGGCGGCCTTTCACTTCCGTTTTGTACTACAGTGACGTCCTGGAGATCATGACAGGTACCATTTCTGGGGCGGAAAAATTTACAAAGATTCATCTGTGTACAGCACAGAGGAAGAGTCCTATATAGGGCTAATCTACACAGTACACTAAAATTACCCTCCTACTTCTTGACCATTCAATATAACCCAATTTGGTTTTGAATGAGAGATGCACTATAGTGTGCCAGTTAACAATATGATATCATGTGGTGAAAATGCAGCTGCACAGTACACAGTCAACCCTCCTACTGCCTGATCATTCAATATCATCCACTGTGGCTGAATGAAGCCTGCAATATTATGGTATTATATCACATTGAAGGCAACCACAGTATAATGGTCCAATGCAGTATACTATGCCTGATATGTGGCAGAGGGTGTGTGTGTCTTCCCCCTCCCCCCAACACACTATTTTCCTCTTGAAAAGTACCACCCCCCCTTCTAAAACCCTCTAAAGAATTCCTGAGATTCCCAGAACACGATGAAGTCACAATAGGAGGGGGGGGGGGGGGGGGTTACATCATGCCATCGAGCACCAAACGCAATATTTCATTTTAGCCTGTTTTATACCCATATTGGTGTAAGAATATGTGTTTGAATGTTTGATGTTCTGTAATTCATTCTTGCATCAAAATAATTGTAATTTGTACTCTTCAGTTATTCATATCATCGCTATACTATACTGTTTGACTGGAAATATTATGGTATACTTTTCATGATTCAGTTATTTTAATTTCGTCTTTGTTTGTCCGTTTAATTGTACCTGTTAACCAGTGGATTTTCTTTATTCATGTGTTCAGTGCTTGAGAGCATGCCAGCATGATTCACTGTAATGTGAATCATATGCTTTTCAGCTGATTTCCCTGTTTTATAGCTCAAAGTTAATACTGGACTGCAGGACTATATACTGGACTATAAGGCCAGTGGTTTTAGTATCCGGCTGGTAATCTCCCAACCAGACAAGTCCAGCAGTCTTGTGCTTTTCATTCAAAGGATAATACCTCACTGTGTAATAACTTTAATTTCAAATAATAAACCACAAGAGAAACTGACTGGGTAAATTTTTAAATGATTTTGGGTTGAACAAAGAAAAATTTACTAGAGCGGGATTTGAACCAACGACCTCCGGTTTAACGTGCCGGCGCTCTACCAACTGAGCTAACTAGCCCTATGTTGGCGGTCTCCCTATTTTGTCAATATCTTTGTTCGGGGGGTGCCAGTCAGAAGCCATTCAACCACAAACTGCGGTGTAGCCAAGGATCACACCCAAGTAAGTCGCATCCCCTTAAGGTGATCCCCTGCTGCCGCTTCCCAGGTTGTATCGTATACTTGGGTGTGATCCCTGGCTACACGGCAGTTTACAGTTGAACGGCTTCTGACTGGCACCCACCGAACAAAGATATTGACAAAATAGGGAGACCGCCAACATAGGGCTAGTTAGCTCAGTTGGTAGAGCGCCGGCACGTTAAACCGGAGGTCGTTGGTTCAAATCCCGCTCTAGTCAATTTTTCTTTGTTCAACCCAAAATCAAAAAAACTTTAATTTTAAAAATTGATGTTAAAAGTTTGACTTTGAGTCTGATAAATATCTTTCAATTATTTCAAGTATCAAAGTATGACCAATAAGACAAATGAGAGAACGCTTGTCTTGTTTGTTGAAATAAAAGCAGTGAAAATAATTAAGTCGTCTCTTATTTAGATTTTGGTCTTGTAAAATGAATTCTGGTCTAGTAAAAGGATTGAGCTTCAAGCCTGCAGTCCCGTTGAATTTTTCCCCCAATTTGAGCCGTGTCTTTTTTAATTTGATAACAGTTCCTTAGAAAACTAAAAGACACTGAACAAAATTAATTGCGGTCGATCATTTTTTTTCTTGTTGTTTTTTCTTTCTTTGTTTTTTTAACTTTTATTTGTACAAAGTTGCATGTCGGATGATTAGGGGGCTTTTATTAATACTATTATTGTATAGGTGCATGTTGTTTTTATTGTAACACAAACCAATGCAATTGAATGGTTTAGTCAAATTACTAGCAAATGCAATAGAAACCCTCTGACCTGTCACATATACTAGGGTAGATATCTCGGCTGTTCAATTGCTTTCCTTTGCAGTTTTATAGTTTATTTTTCATCATTATAATTATTAATGTCTTTATTAATATTGCTGGATTATGTTTTGTTTTTTCAGTCCACCTTCCACATGTCTGCTATTAAGGCACTTATGCCGAGTAGTGATGACTCGGACTCAAGTAATGACTCAGACTCAGAGTCAATACCAAGAACCTCGTCATCTTCTCAGATCACTGTCAAGTCCTTCAAGGGACACGGCGGGAAGATTGTCAAGCAAGGATTCATGATGAAGAGGGTAAGGGATAGTATCGTTGAGTTGGGTAAAGAGTAACTTGTCATAGTGGGGTTCAAATCCTACACTAGCAGTCAAGTCTGTCAATAGACATTAGACAAAATTCATGGTCAAAATGGTTTTCGCAATTTCTGGTTTGGTAGGATGTCTAGTTAAAGTGGGGGTTCGTATCCTGCCCTTTTAGCAGTTGAGTCTGTCAATAGACATCCTTGGCAGATTCATAAAGAGTAACTTGTCATAGTAGGGTTCGAACCCTGGCAATCCAGTCTGTCAATAAGCATGGCAGCTAGATTCATGGTGAAAAGGGTTTAGGCAATCTTGAGTTTGGCAGGATGTCTCATCATAGTGAGAGTTTGAATCAAGACTGTCAACAGATGCGGTAGATTTTTTGCAAATTGTTTCAGGCACGATAAATAACTTTGAATTGGTTGATTGATGTCTTGTTATAGTAGGGGTTTAGAACCCCACCTGGACATTCAACAAACATGATGGAAAAGGCAATAACAATAACATATCTTTGGAGAGGTTACACACACCCTGTCATTGTTTGTAGTCTTCAATCCTGTCTTGAGCTTTATTGCTTTTTGATATCTTTTGGTGCAGGTTAGAATCCTATTGCAGGCATTTAAATATGTGATGGGTTATTCAAGCATGGATGTAAAGTGAACTTGGCAGTTTACTTTTTTCATTCTTACTGGGTAAATTTGAAATAATTTGGGTTTTAACATAGAAAACTAACGGGGCTTGACTGACCTGCAATCTCCAGATAACGTGCCCCCACTCTACCAACTGCTATCTAGCCCTATGTTGGCGGTCTCCCTATTTTGTCAACATCTTTGTTCAGGGGTGCCAGTCGGAATCAATTCATTAGTCCCCAATTATTTTAAATTTACCAAGTAATTTTTTTATTTTATTGACATGTGAAATAAATGTTTCTCATGTTGTCTTGTAAACTTGGGTGTGATGATCCCTCGCTACAAGCATGGAGGTACCTCCATGCTACAAGACAGTTACATTGTACAAGTTGAATGGCTTCATCCAGACTGGCACCCCCGAACAAAGATATTGACAAAATAGAGCGACTGCCAACATTAAGGCAATAGCTAGCTCAGTTGGTAGCCAGAGCCCGGTGGCACGTTACTCAGAACGGGTCACAGGCTCAAATCCCGCTCTAGCCAACTTTTCTTAAATCAAACCCAGAATGTTTTCATTATTTTCAAACTCTTGTCTGTATTTCTTGTCAACTTTTCAGGGCAATGTAAGACACACTTGGAAAGCCAGACTCTTTGTGCTTTTTAATGAACCGCCCTATTTGGTGTACTTTAGAGGCTCAAAGGTCAGTACTAAATCCTGTATTTTAAAAAGTAATCCTGATTTTTGTTGCCATTCTTAAACTTCTGTTAGGTCGATTCTCTAGAAAATTGTAAACTTACTACTTAGGGGAAAGATTACAAAATTGTAAACTTACTTCCTAGGGGAAAGCAAGTTCATTGAAAAATGAACAATAACTGAATGACTTATAGGAAAGTTTGACTTCAGCTGTTTTCATCATATTGATCAACTTCAACTTGCGCTTGCGTCAGGCACGATGATGTACATGCTACTTGTCCCATTCCATTGTCGGTGTATTCCATTCATCAGTAGTTGCAGTGCAACTTTTGTCCTCAATCAGTGTCTTGACCATGGTTTTGGAAGGACACACGATGTTCACCTTCCCATTGGTTGGTTCCCAGATGACGACGTAGCTGATTTTGCTGTTTACAAATCTATACTAATTTATGCTTAAAATCAAAACTTACAACTCAATATGCACCACCGATGTCCTGATGACAGATGCACAACATGTCCCGATGATGCATGTGTCACATTTATATCCCATTCCATCATCACTGCTTAAGTTAATCAGTAGTCACAGTGCCACTGTCCTCCATCAGGGTCTTGACAATGGTTTGAGCTGGATGCACACAGTTCATCCTCCCATGGGTTGGTTCCCAGATGATATGACTTGGCTGACGGGCAACTCTGCGTGTCACAGACAGTGTGTGGCGAGTTACACTTCCAGCCATATTCTTCTTCCTGCTATCTTGTTGATTAACTAGGGGAGGTCACCATGTAGAGTTTCTCATCAGCCCTCAGGTTGACCCTGCAATGGCTCCAAACAGTCTGCGACTGACTATTGAGGATGATGCTGGGTCAGAGCTAAGACTGTCGGGGGAAAATAGTTGCCAATTGATTACTACCGAGTATATCTGGGATGATGTTATAGACGTTCGACATCAATCGTCTTTAGAAACAATTTAATAGTCACATGAGTGACAAATTTCTTGAATCTGCAACGCGTTCCAATAAGGCTGGAATCAATTGCAGTGGACCTGTGTGTATAGTTACGAAGTCGTGCGTCCATATAAGTTGCCATTAGCCAATCAGTGTGTGAAAAATTAAGCAACAGAATGGCGGCGGCTGATTAATAGACCAACAAATAACATTACAAACAACGTTTTTTTCAATTTACAATCCTGTAAAAATGTTAGTTAAATACAGACTTAATCTTGAACCTTTTCATCTAAATGTATGCTGCCATTTAGAAAAAGTAATGTGTTTGAAATTGTGTTGTCAAAAAATCATCGTCACTGATCGATTGTTGGTGACGTGAGCATGATTTTATTGGGGTGGCCTTTTAATTGGTCCACAACATTCAATCTCTTATTGATCATGATGGTTCAGTCGCAGCGCAAGCAAAATGCGGTTCAACCCGAGGGCGGCCTTATAGGCAGAGGTCAGTTTTATAGTTTGCGTTTTGTCTTTCCATTGCAGGCCGCTGATGAGAAACCACTGGGTGAGATCCTACTACGTTGGTGTAAGGTTGACATCGTGGACGCAAGTCAAGATAAATCAGGTAAATATAAACATATGTTGTATTATTACATATTGAAGCGTCTTCAGAAGAAGAAAAAACAAATTTAGGGTTGAACAAAGAAAATTGTCTAGAGCAGAAGTTGAACCTGCGACCTTCTGATTAACTTGCCGGTGCTCTACCTACTGTTTTATCTATGTTGGCGGTCCCTCTATTTTGTCAATATCTTTGTTTGGGGTGCCAGTCTGAAGCGTACTCAATTAGTTTACGATACAACCTGGGAAGCAGCAACAGAGGGATCACCTTAACTTTAAAGGGGACACGTTGCCTTGGATCGGGCGAGTTGGTCTAATAAAAAGCGTTTGTAACACAAATACGGCTCAAAATTGCGTGGTTTTCCTTTTACTTTGCGAACTAACACGGTCGGCCATTTATAGGGGTCAAAAATCTGACTCCCATAAATGGCCGACCATGTTAGTTCACGATGTAAAAGAAAAACCACGCAATTTCGAGGCATATTTGTGTGGATCATTGTATTCTACTTTTCAAACATCTTTCTAACCATATGCATTTCATAACAAACGGTTACAAATGCTTTTTATTAGACCAACTCGCCCGATCCAAGGCAACGTGTCCCTTAAAGGGAATTAAGCGACTCTATATTTCAATTATCAAGTAACAAACCCCAAGGGAAACCAAACAAGAAAACAACATTGACTCAGAAGACAATTTTCTTGTTGAGCCCAAATGCTACTGACTTTATTTTAGGCAAAATATTTCTATGAAGAATTGTATAAAAATGTTGGGTGTCATGGCCGAGTGGTTTAGATCATCGGATTAAAGTTCTGGTGGTTTAGTCATCGGAGTGGGGGTTCGAGTCCTGGTCATGACACTTATGAGCATGAGCAACTTGACACTTCGCAATTATTGCTTCTCTTCACCCAGGGGTATAAATGGGTACCTGCGAGGGGCTCTATCTATACTCCCCAGGCAGCTGAGAAAGAATAAAGGAATGTTATTGGCCCAATGACCAGGACACTAATGTAAAGGGCATTGAGGCGTTATTGTAAAATGCACTACATAAGAACTAGTCATTATTATTATTGGTATTGGTATGAATAATTAGTAAGCTTTCAATCTGAAACTATTTTATTACTGTTTATAACTTTACAAATCTTGAGCTTTGACTTTAACATTGGCAACTCTATACTCTCCCTCCTCCCCCCCCCCCCCCCCCCTGGAAATGGAACTGTCCCGATGGAAGACTTAACTTTGAAGAACAAACAACGTCAGAACCTGTTTTGTGTGACAACGGAGAGAGGAAAAATGTACTTGTTTCAGACAAGTTGCATCGAAGAGAGAACGGAGTGGATGAGGGCTATTATGAGTCCCAATGATATAGTATAATGTTTTATATACCTCATGATATATAGAATCCTCTAATCTGATTGGTTAAAAGCGGAGTCATTGAAATAGCTGGGCCCCCTTTTTCTATCAAGATGACGTCATAATTAACTGTGCCCAGGGCACAGCAATCGACTGTGCCCGCCAGTCGCAACACACTGCTGTATTTCATAGGTCGCTTGTGTACTTCTGTACGCATTGTATACGTTCGTGTCACGGCGCGAACTGATGTCCTTTCTTCGGTATATAAAAGAAATATTGACTGCTTAATATTCGGGGCACAGTTAAAATTGTAGGCCCTCGGTGATGTCAAAACCATGACTATGCCCTCAGCTTCACTTCGGGCATAGTCATGGTTTTGACATCACCTCGGGCCTATAATTTTAACTGTGCCCCTCATAGCAGTCAATATTTCTATAATATATGATGATAATAATATAGTAATGATACATAGTTTTATATTGTGCAGTCTACCAATAAGGTACCCAAGGCACTCAAACAAACAGAAACATTTTAGGACAGCCACTGCCAGAAACACCAGGGCAAACCTGGTACTGTTTTGAACAGTCTGTTTGTAGACAAATTTTGTATACTCCACCAAAAAGTTCCCTATCGGACTTAGGGAAACAGCAAGAAGCTGTCACAATATTTTCATCAAGAACATTGAATCCATCCACAACTAGCAAGGTGACAGTGGGTACCAATTGTTTCTCTGGTCGTATTGAGGGCAGCATTCACAAACGCATATATATGGAAATTTGAATCTCCAAAAGTCGCCTGAAGGCAATCTTTGGGGATTCAAATTTTGTCAAATACCTTTCTTGATTTCTAATCAACGGGGGCATTTCAGATGAAACAATAGACCAATCCATTAAGCCCTGCCTCCTTACGAGTTGACCAATCACAGCCACAAAACCTGATCACCATTAGAGCAAAGATCACCAAACGGCTCAAATGGTGATCAGATTTCGCGGCTGTGATTGGTCAATGAGAAATGGGCGGGGCTTAATGGATCGGTGTATTTCGCAGGATGCTTACAGCCATTACCATCTTTATAGCAAGTAGGTTTGGGTATAAAAATTACCAAACAAGGCTCAAATGTTGCACTGGACTGCAGACCTGAGGCCAGTGATTTTAGTTGTGAACCCTGGTGCCAAGATTTTCATATTGCTGAATTGTGTGACTGGAGTGTAAAACTCTACATTCTGAAATAGTCAGGTTTTGTATTTTTTTATGATAGACAAAATTTGTTGCAATGCAGGGCATAATTTTATGATGTATAATTAAATAGATGGATTTTTAGTTGTTGCAAGATTTTGACGTGCAGTTTTTTTTATTTAGTTTTAAAAAACAAAATCATATGAGATTTGAGAGAGTTAAATAAATTTTATTAAAAAATGTTTATATCAGTATTAGAAAATATTTGTCACTTCAGCGACATATTTTTAACGAATTACTTGGCAGCAATTTTTGTCAGTACTTTGAATAGATTTTGTTTTATTGCTATTACTTTATTTTGTGATAATTTAAAAAAATGAAATTGTGGGGGGGGGGGGTTTAAGGCAAGACAATCATTGGTGGTGTATGCATTGAGGCTTGAAATTACGCAGAAGCCACTCAAATGGAATTTCTTTTGCAAAATGAAAATGGCCTTGCCCTCTCAAAGATGGAAATAAATTGTAGCACTTTTAATGACTGACTAAAAACTATATCTGCATCAGCTTTCATACAACTTTATCAGATGCAATAAAGACAAACAACTTCAACCAAGATTTATGTACAGTCCAGCACAGTCAAAACAAAAGATGGTAATGAGTCAGTGCTGTAGTGTAACAAAAAGCCACAACCCGTATTCAGTCCACTACCTACACAGTCTGCAATTACCGGTCTAACGCAGAAACCCACCATTTTGTTTTCCTTCTCAAAGATGAAATCCCAGGCCTCTGCATTCTCAACTTGCAATTTGTTCAGTCTTTTTCACCCCCCCCCCCCCCCCCCCCCCTAATAACATAAGATAGGTCTGGAATCTGGATTTGTGAGTTTAGAATTAATAAGCATATATTAATATTGATTATCTTGTATAAACTATTTTAACTTCAATTTATTTTAATAAAATAAAACCAAACACAAAAGTCCAAACAGAAATTGACTGCATTTTATTTCAGTGTTCATTCATAATTCATAAGCAGAGTTACCAGCCAAATTGCCATGTAAGTTGACAATAATTGCAACAGGTATCCCACTATTTGTTTATCTTAGCATATAAACTCTGTTAAAAAAAAGACTGGTAATTAATATTGATTTAAAAAACTTAACACCACCAGCAGTCCAGCATTCTCCTGAAGACGAGCAGAGTATACTGTTCGAAACGTCGAGACCAAACCGGCTCTTTTCAGAGCCAACACTCCTCCCAAAAGAGATTATACACATGGTTGTACCCGCAAGTTCACTACTATAGTTATAGTTACTTCTTACTTTCCACACCATGCAAAGCTTCAAACACCACTTAAAAAACTTCACTCGGTTCAACGGTCATACAATTAAATACCATTCCTCTAGGAATGAAATCCACCTGAGAAAGTGTCGAAGTCGAGAAAAGGGCATTTGCAAACTGATCCACCCCTCATCAAAACAAAAAACAAAGAAAAATAATTACCATTTGGTATTAATTTGCTTGCAGAATTGAAACAAGCCTAATGAAACCCCTGACAAAAATGTCAACCATTTTGTGCTTGGTTTCACTAAAACGCAATAACCAAGATAAATTGTCACAGGTCGGATGATTGGTGTGTTTCTTGAAAACTACACTCTGAAAATGTTGTTGTGTTTATTTACAGGTAGAGCATAGTAGTAGTACTGATAAATAGGGCAAAGTTATTGAGAAAGATGTAATAAAAGTCACATGTGGAAGTTTCAGCTGAATACGGTGTCTACTGAGACAACAGCTAGCTAAAAAAAAATCGGTATTTCTCACAAGAATGTCCCATCCATCCATCCATAATTAGCATGTTGCACATGCAATGCGACACAATCTCTCTGAAATCTGAGCAGCTATTAATGCATAAATCGTTTTTCAAAATCAAATGTTTTGGAAAATTATCCAAACCATATTACATCAATTTCTCAAATTTTTTTATAATATCAACAGCTGTGGTGCTTCTTTCAAGCAAGTTTTTATAACTAATGGTTATTAATGTTTGGGGTATTTTCCAATCTATCACCCTACAAGCATAATTTTCTTAAATTTTGAACATAAAAGCAATTATTTTGACAAAAAATTCATTTTATCTGCAATGGGCAGAGTACTGTTCAAAATTTCACTATTTCTAAATTCTGGTTCATCCCAGAACCACCACCTCACACAAGAGAGATTTTACCTACAAGTACATGGTTGTTACCCACAAACTATTTCTTTACAAAATACTCTGATAAATAAATAAATAGGGCTAATCCAAAATTACAAAACAAACTACTAATTTAAGTAAAATGCAATCATTTGATGAATAAAAAGTAAAGTACCTAAATATACAGATAACAAAATGCAAATGCAAATGACCACCTATGCATTAAGTACAGTAACTGAAATTCTAAAATCTCTAAATGTATTTTTTTAAAGGAGACCGCCAACATTGGGGCTAGATTATAGCCCGATTGTTTTAATCCTATATAAATGCAGATATATACAATAAAAATAACCTGTGAAAACCAGAGCGAATTATGTTCACCCAGAAAGATTCCGATTTTGGGGCATAAAACCTGATTTTTTGTCCCCATAACCACGTTACTTTGAAGTGAAATGATTCTCAAAGTGCTTCAAAAGCTGATGTTCTTCTAACCAAGTAAGTTTTTATTGCCATTAATTTTAAGAGTGATTACCAAACATAAACCTTCCCTTGAACACAAATTTGTTAAAAAGAAGCAGAACCCAAAATGAGAGCATTTTAACTGTCTGATTTTTTATCCTTAATGTTTTTAATCAAGTTTTTTTGTTTTGCTTTGCTTGTGGCTCTATTTGTCTTTTTATCCTGTCTCCTTAAGTCACGTTTGCTTCACATTTTGTATTTTGTTTTTTGTATATAACTTGGTAGTAGAGGTTTTTATTGGGTCTGACACATCTATGATGACAGCTTTTTTTACTTTTGTCATGACCGGGACAATTTTAAATGTATAAATGTACTTTTGTCCGAAGATTTCAAATAGAATATAATTAGAGAAGCCCCATCGGTTTTCAAAGCCCAAGGGAAACAGCCTCTAGTCAGCATTTATTGCCTAATACTGCTCTACATGGTATCCCTGAAGAACAACTTCGTCAATTAATCTAAAACAAAGTGCTGGAACAAACTATAAGCAACAAGATCATCCTTACATAATCATGTCATGGGTGCTCATCAGCTGCACGGCTAAAGTTTTCACTAATTTCGGCTCCAAAGCTGGCATATCTTAAGTAATTTTAAAGAAAATGGCAATTTTAATGATTCAAAGGCAGTTAATAGGGAGACCCCAACATAGGGCTAGCGCCGACACGTTAAACCGGAGGTCGTTGGTTCAAATCCCGCTCTAGTAAATTTTTCTTTGTTCAACCCAAAATCATTTAAAATTTACCCAGTCAGTTTCCCTTGTGGCTTATTATTTGATAAATTTATTAAAAAGAAGCAGAACATATCTTATTAGTCTTTAACCAGGGTATGTCTCCCTTGGAGCCCAAGAGAAACAGCCTCATAGTCAGCATTTATTGCCTAATACTGCTCTACATGGTATCCATGAAGAACAACTTCGTCAATTAATCTAAAACAAAGCGCTGGAACAACAAACTATAAGCAACTAGATCATCCTTAAATAATCATGTCATTAAATTGTTAATTTGCATGGGCACTCATCTGCTGCACGGCCAAAGTTTTCACTACTTCCGGCTCCAAACCTTAGTGTGTATTTTTACAGGAAATCATCATTTTAATGATTCAAAGGCATGTCATGGCAGACACTTTAAATTCTTACAACACCCTGAGTCTTTGCATAACATATGTAAAAGCCAAGTACAATAATTTAGTTTTTCTTAAATGGTACATTTGGAATGGTTTTCGAGCTGGTAACCTCAAGCATAATATAAGCTCTTTGATAATGGGCCCAGAGAATAAAACTTAATAATTCTGCCTCCAACTCTGTCATGAACACAAGTTATGACCACAACGAATATTCATTGTAAAAAAAAGTGAACTGGTTTCTCGATTTAACTCAAAATAAAATGAAGAAGCTTAGAGGCAACCCATCCCACGAAATCCACAAGAAAAAAAAATACCACACACTCACATTTAAACACAATAATTGAAAATGAAAACATTTAGCAGTGTTATAATCAGTATGCCATTGTTGTGGCTTGATTTCAATACATGATAATTAAAATTTTACTAGTTTATGAACCTATGCATTCTGACAGTGATGCATGGTTAAATAATGGTTGTATGACTTCTGAATGGCTAGATAACTCAGTTGGTAGAACACTGGCACTATCCAAAGTTCAAATTTTATTTATTCACCACAAATTTGATTTATATAATGTACCCACCAGTCAGTTTCCCTTGTGGTTTATTACTTCATATCTCTCTCACACTATTTTCCACAAATTTCATTTGTCGTATCTTGGTCTTGTGAGACTGTACTACAAGTTAATTTTTGGTCTGTTTGTAGTCTAATAAATAGGAAGGAATTTCCCTCACAACTTCTTCAGTTTTTTCAGAAGGTCAACTGGCACCTTGGCAACGGTTTCTGGCGGAAGATTGTCAAGTTTTTCGACTTCAAAAGGGGCATTTTTCCACTTCCTGTAAGTGTGCGCTTGATCAGCACTAACTAGATTCACCAGGCTGAATTGAGCGATCCGTATGGATGGATAGTAAGAATCTTTGACACGTGCCAATGAACCCCAATCATGTTCACACTTCTCGCAGTAGATCTTCCCAATGATCGTGGAGTCTTGGCCGAGTTTCTTGGGTTTCGGGTGAGGTTTCATTCTCACCTGCTGAGAGAAGTCGGGAGCCAAGACAACGTACAGTGATCCCCTGTACACTCCAATCTCGCGAGAAAGGAAGGCGTGTTTGCCGCACATCCCACAGCGGAAACTGAAGAGCTCTCCTGCGTTACTATCAACAATATCTCTCTTCTGTTGTTGCCTCACTTCTCGATTGAACTGGTCTCTTTCCTGTTGGGATCTCATCAGCTCTCGGAACGCTGCCTCCGGTTGAGCTTTGAGGTTAAGAGCTGCTTCTGTCATCATGGACTCGCGCTGACGGTTGGCCTCGTTGCGATCGGCGGCGTTGGAGTCAATCAGAGAGATGAGGTAACTTCTGCCATCCTTAGCTCGAGTGCGACCTGCGAGACATCGTGGACAAAATTCTAACTTATTCAACAAAAGGAAACTCATCATTATCTTCACAATTTCTTTTACAATATGGGATGGCCGTTCATTTTGAAAATCCCACAGGCGTGCTGTATATCCTGAGCTGGATCCACAAAGCACCAAGATTCACCATAGTGATTTGTATTGTGACATCACACTTTGCTTAGCAATTAAGATTGATACACAGTTAAAGATTAATCTTGGCTAGAGAGTGACATCCAGCCTCTGCCTTTTCAAAGGCAGAAAACGAAAGACATGACCTACTGTTTCATCGGGATGTTTCTGATATTTACTGGTCTTTAATACAAAACGTATAAGCATATAAATGTGGGAGGGGAAAATTCATAGAGTAAAGAAATGTACCAAATATAACACAAGAAAAAATTGTCCACAAATTAATCCGAGTCATGGCTGCGCAATCCGGTGTGTCGGACTCTAGCCCTGGTAGGATGCAAGTCTCCATTGCACTGCAGTGTTTGCAAAGGAGGAGTCCAACCTGGTATTTCTGATCAGGTGTGGGTTCGAGTCCTGTTCTTCACATTTGTTGCGTAAAGCCATGGAGGTAGGAATCCTCCATGGTAAAGCATGCAAAAGAGCCAGAAGTAAATAATTATTGCCATGAGAAGGGGAAGGGGTTTGCCCTGATGTTTCTGGCATCACCTTGTAAACCATCACAAGGTGCTATATAAATGGATCTTATGTTAAAATCAACAACTTAACATACCTGTCTTAAACACACTTTCAGACTCCGTAGATACATCAAAGTGCCATGTTTGATTAATGAAACACTGAGAGTAGAGCCGTTTATTAGAAGTGTTGAAAACAAGCTGGTGCTTTTATTTTAAAAAATATATATTTTACTTTCTAATCCTTGTTTACATGGATAAAGATATGCCCTACCAAGCACCTTGTTATCATAAATGTAAAACCCACCCTTTATCTGGACGTGCCCAAAGTCACTTGGCACATAGTCCAGCCGTATGACAAGATTACAAGCTGGTACGTCGGTACCCTGCTCAAGCAGGTTAGTTGCTACCAGCATGTGATGTTCACCATTGCGGAAGTCCTCAATCACTTTGTTCTGTTGGTTGGAGTTCATATCTGAAAATATTCAAAGATTAAAGTTTTTTAAATATTTGCTATAGTGTTGCATACAGATTTTGTTGTCTTTTCAAACCAGCATGAGTTACTTTCTCGCAGGGAAACATTTAAGAACTTTAGAAAGACTTCATTGCTCGGGTAAATTTGTTGTTTTAGTCGAAGGATTAACAAACAAAAATACTTTTCCACTTTTCAGGCATAATATTTGGCCCTTTGAAAAAGGCAGGAGCAACTTATTAAGTACAAGGGCTGACCTAAATATGTTAAAGATATAAGCTTTTGAAAACCTTTTTTCAGGCTATTTAATCAAATGGAAATCGGATTAGAGTAGGAAGAACGTCATGCCTGACTTTGCCAAGAAGATAAAACCAATCATGTGACCTTCACACTAACCTCTTGACCCAGCAATCCTTCCCGGATTCAGGAATGCTAATTCTGGTGAATCCTGAATCCAGTCTTGAAGAGCTTGAGTAGTATCAATGGTCTTGACAAACAGGATGGCCCTAGACTGAGGACGGATTCGATATTCTTCCAGGATGATCTCACTGAGTTTCTCCAGGAGTGGATTCTCATTGTCGGATTTATCTTTGATTCTCTCCAAGGCCCTCTGCTCACCTTGAGATTTAGAGACCAGTAAATGAATTAATTTCCACTAAAAAAGAACAAGCAGGTTCACCTTCTACCATGGCTCAATTTCATCTACTAATGAATTCTGCCCCACCCACAGAGTATGGCGGTCTCGGCTGAGTGGTTTAGTGCATCAGACTCAAGCTCTGGTGGTTAAGTCATCAGGGTGTGGGTTTGAATCTCGGTCATGACGCTTATGTCCCTGAACATTGAGTTAATGGTATTAACTATAATTGATTCTCTTCACTCAGGGATAAATGGGTACCTGTGATCGCAGAGATGGTTCCTGTGATTGCTGTAGCTTGTGCTACATATTTGACAGCACAGGCTGTATACTCCAAAGGGAGCTGAGATGGTTTCAGGAATGAAATGAATGGCCCAGTGACCAGGGGTAACAATGTTGGAGCGCCATGATCGTCATTAAGGGACGCAGTTGAGCACCGTGTAAGAAGCCACTGTTACTATTATTATTAGTTCTGAACTTGTGGGTCACTGACCTCAGGGAGGGCGCTGTTTTGGGGCTTGTGACGTCTTATGCAAGGGGTCAATCTAAGCAAGAGCACAACACATGATTGTATACATAAAATTGATTTTGGGTTGAACAAAGAAAAACTTTGACTAGAGCGGGACTTGAAACAACGACCTCCGGATTAGAGTGCCGGCGCTCTACCAACTGAGCTATCTAGCCCTATGTTGGCGGTCTCCCTCTTTTGTCAATATCTTTGTCAATAGCCATCCCTTACCATAGAAAACCAGCCTGAGTGTTTATTAAGCAGTCTTTAAGCAGTCTGTAAGCAGTCTACTGCTTTGACTGCTTAACTAGGCAGTCCATTGGAATTATTAAGCAGTCTGTAAGCAGTTGGTGACACAGACTGCTTAAAATAAGCAGTCCAAAAGTAGTCATTCGAAGACAAAGGCATTTCATAGGCAGTCATGAGTTTTTGTTGGAATTAAGCAGTCAAGAAATCCACAACTTTTTCATGTAAGCAGTCGAAGGCTAATTCTAAAGAGTTTGCAGACATGAAGGCTTAGGAGGCATGCAAAGATAGTTTCCTGTACATGAAGGCTTAAGTACATCAGGCTCAAGAAGTGTAACTTGACACTGTCCATTGACCCTTCCTGGGTGGTAGGTTTGAATTCTAACTGACACTCATATTGAAAGTTCAATGGCTACTGGAAGCACTGCTTGTGTTGAAGGTGTTGGTGTTTATGCTTTTTACCACAATTTAAGTAAGTAAAAAACACTTGCAAGCAATGGAAGTTATAGTCTATACTCAGTGGAAATTAAACAAGACATTAAAGAAACATGGACATGACAGAACCATGGACATTTGAAGAGAATGAGCAAGGATATAACAATTGGTAAGCTGTTTTCTGTTTTATAGGCCCTATACACTATGTATGACTTGTAATAGTCTGTGTATCAACATCACTTTGTTTTTGTCAACGTATTGGAGCATGGAGATTATTTTCCTTTGTTGATTGGAGATGTCATGGATTGTTTCTCAACAATGTGAAATGTAGTTGTAACATTAACATGGATCAGGTACAAGCTTTAATGGTGTGTGCCTGAATTCTCAAATGGACAGACAATCATTTTCATCAGACAGATGCAACAGTTTTATATGATTGATGGTGGCTCGTCTGATGACTCTGCACTACTTCAAGTCAAGCTCAAACACACTAATTGCTCAAAGGAAGGTTGAAGAAGATGTGCTCCCTTTTATCAAGTACAACGGGATATTGTGTGAAGTTATTTAGCCTGCAAGATGTAATTTCAACTTCGACAGTTATTTGACAGTATCATTGTCTTCAATCAAGTATCTGAAAATGGAGGCAAAGAATCAACGCTACGGAAGCAGGGAATTGTATGCCTGTTTTTCACAGGGGATTTTGTTATATTTTGCAAACTTCTTGTTATATTCTTTGCTTATACACTTGCACAGAAATTAGGCACTTGCTCTGTAAGTGAATATAGGTGATCGCAAGCACAGTATAATTGCACTGAGCAGAGCCATGAAATTGGGCCCTCCCTCAGGTTTATTAACAGAGCTTCATTTAGACAGTCAACTGCTTAAGCCTTCACTAGAAGCAACATATAGAGCTTCATTTAGACAGTTAACTGCTTATATATTAAGCCTTCATAGAAGTAGTCAACTGCTTAAATATAGAGCTTCAAGCAGCCTCTACGACTGCTTAGCGTAAAATGAAGGCTTAGCTCATTTGCATTTTTTCGTCTGTGGGAAGGCTTAGTGAATGACTATAGGCTTTGAAGCTCTATTAAGCCTTCGAATTCGCAGCCCTATATGAAACGCATGAAGACAAAAAATTGACTACTTAAAAAATACTTGTTAAACTGCCTATAATGACTGCTTATTCGACTACTTATGACTGCTTAGTGAAGGCCTTCACTTTGGTGAGGGATGTGGCCAGGGATCACACCCAAGCACGATACAACCTGGGAAGCGGCAGCCAGGGGATCACCTTAAGGGGATGCGACTCTTTTTATCAGATATCGAATAATAAACCACAATGGAAACTGACCAATCTGCTAGTCTTTAAAGGTTCAGGTAACTTACTATTAAAGATCTGCATGAGTTTAAAGTCATTGTCAACAAAACTGCCAAACCGGTCTTTCATCCTGTCAATCATTTCATCGATGTACTTACAGGCGTCTTTAGTCCGCACTTGTTTATTTATTAGCAGGGCCGAGTTATATCCCTGAAGAATAGAGGACAATATATTTGAGATCAAAAATATGCATATTGCAGCTATATAAAAACAAACATGATAGCAAATTGATGATAATAATGATAACAATTTGGGACGCTAATCATCCTAACTCCCACTGTCCTAGCTGAGAAGCTGTGAAATGCAAAGGATGAGGCAACAAACTGGTCGAGACGCAGGCATGTAAAGGCCTTTTTAAGTTTTTCGCTGCAAGCCACATTGATCCATACAACGAAAACAAATTTTAAAAACATTTCAATTTTCCGGAGGGAGCGAAACCGGAGGGCCCAGAAAAAGAAAATGCCAACACACAACTCTACTCACAATATGGCCCTCACCAGAAACTGCAGCCGGTTTCAAGACACTTTACGCAACTGCGTAAGTTCACATACGCAAGATTTCTTGTATTAGTGGTGCACAGTTTACGCAATAAATGTTGCGCAAATGACTTTATGCAGTTGTGTAAAGTTTCGTAAAATCGGCTGTTGAACCAGGGCCACAGTGGTGAGAAGCAAGCCCTTTTAATACGCACTATAGCCACCCATGTTTACCCAATGAGAAACTTCTCCTTCTTAGATGTTATCAATATTTAATATCTGTTATTTACCATCAGATGCCTGATACATGCTTGGAGAATGCGATAATCAGTATCTTGCGTGATGATTTTTTGCGCATTTCTCTTCATTCTGTCGCACCATTGACGGTAGGCCTGGCCCCCTTTCTCAGTTGGAATTTTCTCATTTCTCATGTGCCGACGAATGGAAGGACCTGTCAAAAAAAAAAAAGGATAACTACCTCTTTTAACCAACTGACGTTTCTGGTTTGCTCTTTCAACAAACACATGCACTAACTATACTACCTAGCTAGTGCAGTTAGCTGAAAATACATGGTAAAACCACATCATGGACCCCCTAAAAAATAGCTGCGAAGCACCCATAATGCAAGAAAATCTGTTTTTGTAAACTTAGTTAGTAGTTATTTTCCATGTTTATAATGAGTGCGTCATTTTGAACTTGTGATTTCCTGATTTAAAAGCTTCTACAAAAATGTAATTAATTGAAGTTAGGTCCACAAATCCTTCACACATATATTTTGCCCAGCAATGAATCATCGACTGGCCTGTATGGCGGACTCCCCCACCATAGGCATGCGATCCGGGGGGGTGGGGGGCGGGAAACTGCCCTCCCAAAACAACAGGGACAGAAAAAGCAAAAAGCACTTTTAAATCAGTATTAGAAATTGGTACTTGGGGGAAATCAACCACTCTCTGCCTCCTTAACTTAACTAAATTTCCCCCCATACGCCCATGTACAAACTCTTTACTTACTTGAAGATTCCAGTAGCAGCGCTTCTACTTTTTCCATAATCTCCTTGATTTTGTCAGCAAAAGGGTTCACTTGCCTGCATTTCACCTCAATCGGTTCCACTTAAAATAAATGAACGAACTGTCATTATTATTTTGTGTGAAAGAGTGCTCAACGAAAGGGGCACTAGGCTCTAAAATCAGATCTGCAAGACAAAGCAATAGACCCGGCCTTACACTGTGGCGTGTCATGGCTGAGCTGTAAAGCGCACTGAACTCAAGCTCTGGTGTTTCTGTCAGCAGAGTGTGGGTTCAAGTCCTGAGCTTGACACTTTTGTTCTTTTAAAAGCAAGACACTTTGATTTGTTGCAAGTGGCCGTCCGTGGCCTGGTGATGTTCGGCGATCTCTCATAAAAAAACTAAAAAAACACAACATTATTACTTCGTCCTTCAGATGGGGCATAAAGACATTGGTCCTGTGTATTAATTAGCAAGGCACATAAAAGAACCCAGTTACACTTATCACTAAGAGAAGGGGTTTGCCCCAGTTTTTGGGCTACACCTTGTAAACCCTTGCAAGGCATTACATAAATGGTTCCCATAATTCAAAAACTTCAAAAGCCTGTCTGGAAATAAATAATGATAACTGATTTGAAACGCTTGTAGAAACGCCCCTATGTAAAAACTAGTTATTATTATTACTGTTGCGGCGTATTTGCGTTATAGCGCCCTCATTTGTTCATCCATTGCATTTTTTGAGACTACATGTAGATAGAAAAAAAAGACAAAACTTTCGGACAAACCAATCAGAAAATAAAGGGAAATTCACTCCTAAGAATGCAACAGTTGGTGAGTAAATTAGTACATATAATACATTCCTATTCAAAGCATAGATTAGTGAAGTTTTGGCTTCTGGGATATATAAGATTTATAGAGGGTTTTTTATTGTAAATTCAATCACATGGTTTCTTGGGTAAACAGCATGGTTCACGTTAATATAAATATGTATAGTATGCAAGGGTTATAAAATGTGCATTTCTTTCTCACAATAATGCTGTACACAGGAAGATTTATGTTGCCTTGGGTTGTAAAGGTTGTTCATACTGGTCACTTGCACTTCTTTTATTATAATCTAACAGTTAATTAATGCTGATTTAAAATAGTCTCTTGCCTCAGCTAAAATATGATAATAGTCAAAAAACATGGCATTAGGATTTGGCTCAATTCAAGTTGTAATGTTTGAGATTATTGTTAAGACCTATCATTGTTGTTGTTACAGTAAACCGCTGACACTGGACTAGTGAAGAAGAATAAACACCTATAAGGTCAAGCAAAGGAACTGTTGTTATTTAGCGCGTTCAAACTTGCATTGAATAACTACCATGTAACAAGTTAAAAGGTTACAATTACCTTCACAAGCTCAATCATCACTAAGGTCAAAGGACAACCTATCGATGGCTGAGAGTTATACATGATAAGTCTCAATTGTTTGACCTCAGCTATGGCAACCTAAGCAAGGGGTCTATTGTGATTATGTTCTCCTGTTCAAGGACTAGATTTAACAGACACTATTTATGGAACAATACACTGAGTTTAAGTTGTTTTGGGGTTTTTTTTTATGAGGAAAGTTATGTCCATGTTTCCAATTTATAGTTCTCAATAAACCCAAACCCAGAAAGCCTGTAAAGCTTTAACTCTGTGTTTTGATTGCAATCAAAATAAGCAAAAATTGCCCTGGGATTTGGATGCTATTTTTTCAACTTTGACAGCATTTCAGATTGAAATATTTCTCAAGAGGATTGGTACTGGTATGAATTGAATAATCGATGAGCTTTCAGGGTGAAATTAATCAAATTTCCCCCCAAATAACCACTGATCTTATACGTTAATTGTAACAAACAAACTGTAATTTTCCACAGTGTGTTTGAGTGAGTTTCCCATGCGTCCCTGAGAAGAAATTAGGTCTTTACCCTCTTTGGGAATATTCACACGGTTTTTCAGCTCCTCTGTGTGTCTGATTACCATGGAGATGCTTTGGGCATCCATGTTGGCACATATCTGAATGGTATGCCGATCTGCTTGTTCCTGAAGTGCTGCCTTTCCGGTCCCTAGACTGGCCGTCATTCCAATTATCTGTAAGATAAAAAGATTTACATATGAAGATGATACTGGTAATGTATTAGGATTAGCTTGGCTTCTTTCCCTGCCTTGTGACCTCTGTGACCTCTGTGAATTGCTTGTTATGGTTTGCTCTCTCCCAATCTTGATAAAAGTTTTAATTTTTTGTTTCCAGTAAAGAAAAACAAAAGAGCAGTCGGTTATACATACTTTTAGTATGCAATCAGTCTCTTAACTTACCTGTGGTAAGTTGGCATTTCCACTCTGTTTCTCATCAAGGTAGCGTGCCATGACAGCGTTGTAAGCATGGTCTTTCTAAAAAGGATAAGATAAAATTTGCAACAAAACTTTAACTAGACATGCTTTGATTACATTGTTGAGCTCTTTTCCCTCTAATTGGAATCAAAGGGTTGCTCTTTTTGGTTTTTGCCCTACACAATTTCAAACCCCCGAAACAAAATTTTTTCAAATTAACAAATCTGTTATTTTTCACCTTCATCGGTCCCCTTTTTTTGCTATCACATAGGTCAAAGTTCTTTCCTATTACAGCCTACATATATTGTGTTGGTTTCGTCCAGTGAGGGCGCCTTATGGTGCTTGAGTTGAAATTGGGTCACACAGGTGCGCTGGTTCCATGTACCTGGGATTCCAGGGGCTGCACACACACGCAGAGTCTGCATCCATACTCGTGAAAGATTTCCTCGCGAAGCAAGTTGTGCTAAAATTGGCAGCAGCGATGGCACATGTACATGCTAAACAGCTCCATTTTAATGTTAAAGGCAAAAGTATACCTTTGGTTTTTGGAACCGTTCGATTGTATCAATCCTATATAGATGTAGATGTACACAATAAAACTAACCTGTGAAAATTTCACTTCAAAAGGTGGTCGCGTTTTTGTGACATTGCCCCCAAAACGAAGCAAAATATGTCCATGCAGGAAGAATAATCCCAGTGTACGAATACACAATCTGAAACGTTCCTGACAGAAATGTTTCTCATATTCAAATTCTAGTCCCTAACAATATACTTGGAATAAGACAAAGATGACTGACCTGAGTGAGATGGCACTCATCAAACACCAACAGAGAGAATCGATCCAGAGTGATGTTGTTTGAGTCGTCATTCAGGGCATTTTCCAGGAGCTGGGCCGTCAGGACGATCACGTTCTTGCTCGTTATCTCTTTCTGAAGGGATGACTCTGAGGCACCGAATAAGCCGATGACGGAGAAGAAATCCATAGGAAGAAGTAATTCCCTCAATTTATTCTTCTGCTGATCGACGAGATTCACCTGTTAAAGACAACTTTCATTATTTACAATATTTTACAGCTGTATGGTATCAAGTAATAAACAGAACACAAGGGAAAATACCATAAAGATCAAGTGCTGTCCAAGTGCAGTAAAAAAGGAATTTGTGGAGATTTGTGGACGAGCGATAACTTCTTATAAGATGATTGCAAAGACTACTCAATCAAATTATTATAACCTCAAAGATGCAAGACAATGCCAACATTGGCGGCTCTAGCACAGCTAAGGCTAGCCAGTAGCATAACCAAAAAGAAAGGGGGTGGGCTTGAGCTCCTGTGCTCAACAGAACTCTTGCCCTCCCCTGAGAAATACCTTCCCCAACTACAAGAAATTATTATTCTGAAAAAGTGTATGGCAAACAAGTTATAGTTTGAATGTTAGTCAGTGAACTTTTTATAACCCAATCAGAAAAAGCCAAAGAAAAAGCGTGCCATTGGACTTTCCAATATTTCTTTTTTATGAGTGTTGAGGTTAACCCTAGCCTAAGTCGCTCATTTTCAAGCCGGCCTGTCATACCGTAGTAACAAGAAACAGGGCACATCTCTCTTGGATCGGTTTGGACTGTTGTCTGATGAAGTGATCATGGATGATGTAAGCAGCCACGTGAGTCTTGCCGGATCCAGTGGGTGCTACCAAGACAGTGTTTTTCCCCTTGACTGCATCCTCAGCAAGCTCCATTTGGTATTTATATAACTCTGGCCTCTGCGCTGCAGACGTCGTTTTGTCTAAAGAAAAACATTTCAAGATGTCAGCACTGCAATTTTTAAGACAAATTATCATTGTTAACATATCCTTGGTTGGGTAACTAGTTTAGCTAAAAATTGTTAACTATGAGCTTTTGAGACATAGCTGGGATGCGGATGTTCATTCAGAAGTGCTGTTGAAGTTAAGATGGGTTCAGCTCCAACCGCCCCCCCCCCAAATCTCAACCGCTCAACGATGGTCTTGTCTACAGTAGTAGTGTAAACCCTGAATCCAGAAACACAGCCTCTTTCCAACCTTAACCCAGTTATCTCCAATTATATCAAGCTTCCGTCAACTTCCTTTCCCATCCCCCACTGCACTCCAGCCCATAAATCACCCCTGTGGTAGGCACACCTGATACCCCCATGAACCATGCACTGACCACCACTATTATCCGGTCAGTGACCAAGCTTTACCAATCCCCTATATATATTGTCAATAGTTTAATTCTTAGACCTTTCTCTGCTTTTCTGTATAGCCCGGTGTGACACACTTGTGAACACTGGGGCCCATCCAGTTTTCTCATTCTCTCTATACCTTGTTCTACGAGTAACCAGCACATGCGGGGTAAAATAAATTATCTCCTGTAATACAGCCAACCCCAAAAAGTTTCTGTTATTTTCTTTTTCTATCGGCCAACCCTTGTAACACCCGAATATTAACGTGTTACAGTAGCTTACCCTCATGTGTTGCAATTGCATCACCTATGGCCATGTAGTCATCTTGTATATCATCTTCGAGAGGCATCGCGGCATGATCAGGTTGATCTTCCCCAGCATGTCTTGCATCTGGTTGTGTCCTAACTGCTTTTTCTAAACACCAAAGCGTATACACCATTAGTTCAAACAAATTAACCAGTTTGTGTCCAAATCTTGCTAAAAAATATCAAAGATAATCCAGGTAGCACCAGGTCACAATAAAACTTAGTTTTGTTTTGAGCAAAGAAAACTGACTAGAGTAAGATATGAATGCCAGCTTCTCGATTAATGTGCCATAAGTGCACTACCAAATGAGCTATCTATAGCCCTTATGTTGGCCGTCTCCCTAATTTGTCAATATCTATCTTTGTGTCAATACAAAACCAACTGACAGTATTGTGTAGCAATAAGTGGTTGGAAGGTCCTGCCAGTTTGAAGCCATTGTTCAACCTGTAACTGCCCAATAACCCGGGATCCCACCCAAGTTTAAGATATAGCATGGAAAGCTGCAGCAGATGGACCACATTTACATAAACTCCTGTTGAAATTTTAATTTTGAGTGTACAGTATGTCTACTCTGTACACATCAAAAAATCTTGTTAAAATTGTGCACTTCTCTTGAAGCTCTACCACCCAGAAATATATTTTGAAATGATTGACTGAAAATCAAATTCGATGAAACACAGCTCGAGGGCTGATACATTACGAATTAACAAAAAGTAAAAAGGATAAAATAGAAAATAGGCTATGATAAATAAAAAGAAAGACAATATGTTGTCAGAGATGTGGGTCAAATCTACATGTATAAAGCATTTAACAGCTGACTAAAAAGATGCCTTACTTAAAACAGGACCTTTTCCTTCCTTCGAGCAGGTGATTTGATTGTTATCACCTATCATTGAAATGTTGGTAATGTTGTATACTACACCTGATCACAAAGCAAACAAGAAGATTTGTTTTAGACAATAAATACTGCAATTGATGAAACGAGCAACATTATTTACACAATCTTGCGAATGTGACATGCAATGGGGATAATATCCCTCGTAGAACATCCTATACTAACCTTCTTGAGGCCGTTCCCTTGATTGGCTCCTTTTTCTTTTAAACAAACCTTGCTCAACAGTTCGCATTCCCTTCGGACTGCAAGAAAACTTCCGTTGTTTTGAGTGAGATCGTTTTATGCTTGACGAACGGGATCTTTGATTAGTTCTTGGACGTGATGAGTCTGGTGAACTGAAGGGCATGGGTAAAAACAAAATTGGTCATTGTATTGTGCTAAGGCCCTTGAATGAAGTAAAGATCGCTCAGCTTCACAATTTCACTTTGCAATTTATTGACAAGAAAACACAGACAGTTAGGCTCCAGTACGACAATGGAAACTGGGGACACAGAGGTGAAAGGCCGAAGGGAAGAAATCACTAAAGACAACTTGAATGCTAAAATGTGTAACACGAAAACAAATTGTCAAAAAATACTTTATTAGTTTTTGAAAGATCATTTCCATCTTCTAGTTTTTAATAAAACCAAACAACTGGACCTATCATCACATTAGGTGTTTCAGTTTTGTTTTTATAAAATGTTAATATTCCTTTTGTCAAAAATTAGGATTTGGTGCATAAATGCGCTTATTTATATTTCTGCAAACACTTTTTTCTCAACTTTAACAGACCTTCAGACGTCTCTGGAGGGATTTTTTACTAGTACAAAACCTTAGAATCAAGGAGCTTTCTAAAGAATTAAAAACCAACCCTGTAATTTGTCTTTAAAAGGGAGGTACCGGTATACATTTGTTAACTCTTAAAATTAATGGCAATAAAAACTTACTTGGTTAGAAGTACAGCAGCTTTCGATAGTTCATTGCAATTTGAGAATCATTTCACTACGAAGTAATGTTGTTATTGAAAAAATATTTCAGTTTTTATCCCCCAAAATTTAAACCTGAGAAACGTTACTGTCAGATATGTTTCTCAGATTGCGTGTTCCAATTATGAATTATTCTTCCCACGTGGACATAACCGCTCTGGAGTTTCTCCAAAAACGCTACCACCAGTTTCGGCGATATCTCAAAAACGCTACCCCCTTTTGAAATGAAATTTTTACAGGTTAGTTTTATTGTATATAACAACTTTTATCGGGATTAAAACAATCGAAAGGTTCCAAAAACCACAGGTATACATTTCTTTTAAGGCTCTGTTCATGCTGATACCAATGAACTTGTTACTCATTGATGTAATGAACATGATGAATGCCAAGAAGGTAGGTAACATGATCTTCTCTTTACTTTCCATTAATTCTGATGTTTGGCGTCACTTACTCAAATGAAACCGTCCTGTGTAATCTTGAAGAAGTGGGCTTTTTAAATCCACACCGTAGACTGCCTTCACTCTCTTCCATTGGTAAGAAATCTTTGGAAGAATGGAATAACAAATATTTGACAAATAGAGATTCCTACAGGGCCCCATGTTAAAGAGCTTTTCAAAATAGGTTTGAAACTAGTTTCCTTTAAATCACCACAGTAACTTGTGTTACAGTGTCAAAACTTTCACAGTTTTTCACAGACTATGGAGTTTTTTCAGCTTAAAATCATCGTGGTCAAGTGCATGGTCTAGCGCATTGGACTCCTTAGTCATATGATTGTGAGTTCGAATCCAGGTCATGACACTTGTGTCCTTGAGCAAAACATTTAACCATTATTTTCTCGTCTTAGACTAGGAACATGGGAACCTACGAGGGCTGAGGATGTACTTACTTAGCATTGTATTATGTAGTTTGCAAACCCAAGTTTCCTGCTTTTTTTTGCTCAGAAGAAATATTTAGGGCACTTTTGTCTGCTTTAGAAGTTGTATCTGTCATTGCAGCCAAAGGCCATAGCCATAGGCGAAGTCGCTAGATTTGGATTCCGCCGCATATAGGGAGAGTTGCAAAAGTTTGTTAGTGGCCTGCCGTTTCGACCCTAGCAGAAAATTTTCTCGAGGCTAAAAGGAGAGTTGCCACAACTTGCGATTAGCAGCTATTTTGGGTCCATGAAAATATTGTATGTGCACACACACGAAGCCAGACTAGCTGCGTAACTAGGCTGCACATTGGGTTTTGAGCTGTATTTGAACCAAAAATGGCATCCAGAAAACTTGTCCCTCTATGTCGCAACTCTCCCAATATACGGCTTCTGCTCAGAGCCCATTAGAGAGCCCTCAATCCAGTACAGTGCAGCTCTGTTTTCTATCCAATGAAATACTACCTGTTGATTGACCCTGATGTGTAGTTTCATCTTCCATAAGATCACCATCTAGTGTGAGTGACTCAAGACTTTTGGAAAAGTTGTTTTCTTTCTCTTTGTTTCTTGACGCCAGGGCTGTAAAATAAAAAGAAAGTCCAAGTACAGGTTACAATCGCCAAGAGTGTCAATCCTCCAGAGAAAAAGTATGTCTGAAATACTGTAAAAGTCATGAAAAAATGGTCAAATATCCTCACAAAACCACAGTTTCTTCAACCTCGTTCCGAGGTGTGATCAATCTCGCTGCGTTCTTTTTCCCCGGATTTGCCGGATTTTCTCGGATTGCACCTTGCTCAACCATAACCCTAGTATTGGGTAATTAAACTGTTCTAATATATATGCCACAGTGTAAGTAGGTCTGTGGTCGATACACTTTACATGAGTGCCCACATTTGGTGGCACAAAGAAAGGCCTCAGTTCAAAGAGCAACTGGTGCCCTCTCATTCTTCTTTGATCTTGTGACATGTTTGACTGTGTGCAGCTTAGGGTGACCGTATAAAACCACGACTCATTTGAAATTGAATCCCATCAAAATACTTTCTTTTTGACTTACGCGTACTAAGAACCTACAAGAGCCAAGCATGCGTGCAAAGCAGTCACTTTTGAGAGGCAATCAACGTTGTTTTTCATCAGATCCCTACCAGGGGTTTGTGACGAGAGGTATCGATACAGTGTGCTGCCCATGGTAGCGAGGTTGCTGTTTCTTATTTCCATTGCTGCATTCCAAAAGGCATGTATGAACATGGACATGTAATCTTGTTTTTTCTTGTCTTTATAAAATGGGACATTGATAAGCAACTATTCGCTAGCTGAATTTTTTGCAACTGTTGGTTGAATGGTTTACAGAAACTAAAGAATGAAAATTAATTTACCAAAAATATTAATAATATAATAATTTACTACCCCCTTTCTGGATTAATGATATACTTTTTATGAACCTTCTTCTCATACCGCCACTGACTTTGTACTGTTTTCTTTAATGGGAAAGATGTTTTAAATTCAAATTAATTTTTATTAAAACTCAGGGAGCCCATTTTTTTTTATTTCACCGTCTTTGGAGGTGAAAGCAACTTCACCTATCTGTTTACTTGATCTTAACTCCTCAGCGATAATCCTGTGATTGTTCTTTTCCAGAGCATCAAGAAACACCTCAAACCATCCAGGTTCAAGGGTCCTGATGGTCAGCAGCAACAAGGTAGTCCTCGCCAGGTTGGTCTCTCCCATCGCACATTTGCGCATCAAGCTGAGCTTCTCATCAACACTAATGTATGTGAGGTAGGGGGCGATGTTCGTGGGATCTATGACTTGAAGTGCTGGGTAAAACTCATTGATAAGTCGATGTTCAATGTCAAAAGCCTCAGGGCAGTTAACTCCCTCAATAAAGTCTGCAAGAAGTGCATTGGTCGTGTCCCCTGGAAAGATAACAAAAGGCAGGTTTTATGTTTCCGACACAGTATTCATAATCACTTGTCCTTTGTCCAGTTAATTTCTATCGACAGAAGATAAGTCTTGGCTTTGCACAGCTTCCGAGCAGTTTAAAATAAAAAGACAAGTGATTTGGGGTTGAACAAAGAAAAATTGAATAGAGCAGGATTTGAACCAACGACCTCCAATTTAATGTGCTGGCGCTCTACCAACTGAGCTGTCTAGCCCTATTATATCAATATCTTTCTTGGGGGGTGCCAGTCCAGTCCGTTTCCATTGCGGTTATTATTTGATATCAAAAAAGCAACTGTTACACCTTCTTTCTAAAAGGAATGCTAGTGTAATTTGTCTGCAGATTTAAACAAATATTTCATTTTCAGAAAGCTACCATGCCCCATTTCCACAAACGTATTATCCATACCAGATTCTCTGAGAGCTTTCATGAACAACAAAAACTCTCCATCTTGTATATGGATGCGCTTTATCATCGTCAGTAGCAGATCAATTGAATTCTTTATTCCATTCAGATTTCTTAATAACACCTCATGATTCTGATCTGAAAAAGGGAAATGAAAAACAAAAAACTCAAAAACAAAAAAGAAAATTTCCAATGGAGTTGACAAACAAAAACACACCCAATGCAGAACATTTTAAATTCCTTTTTCACTCTAATCATAGTCAGAAGACAACTTTTTCTGATCAAGTGACCACATTTCATCTCTTCTTACCCATGGAAATTAGCCCAAACTTCACCATACATGCCAGAAGATCATTATCCAATGCCAGAAAGTTTATCAGAGGATTCCTGAAGACCACAGTAAGCAGTGAAGACGCACGATCCCTCCGCTTCCGATGAGGATTAAATGCCATCGTCGCGTTAATACACAGGCGTGTTCAACTTCAGTCTTTGTCTCATACTTGCTTTGAGGCTTCATAAAATAATAAAGTTCTTCAGTTTTTCCATGGATTGCCTCAGATCCTCTACCATCTACATGAATCAATGGAAAATATCAGATGAAGGAAATGTTACTACTGAAGGGACTTCACAAAAAATGATTATTTGGCCAAAGTGCACTCACTACAAAATTCACAACTTTGACAACTAGGCCTACATTCCCACACGTACCTCACAACAAATTGATTATCAACACAAATACACCTCTTTAATAATCCCAATGATCAATGCATTGTTTGCCTTCCCACTGTACTATGTCAGTTCCAAGGACTAGTCCTATGTCAGTTTGGAACAGGCTACCATAGGCCTACTCCTAGAACTATGAGGTTCGATCTGCTATCGTCTCCAGTGGAGACGATAGCGGATCAACCTTATAGTTCTAGGAGTACCATAGGCCTACGTACCCCCATCTGCTGTTCTTCACACACTGTCATTACTGTGAGTAACCGTAGCCTTTTGTTTCTGTAGGGAGATCCAAAAAAAAATCACAAATGTTTTCAGCGTCACAGATTTGCACGAAACTTACAAGATGGTCATAATGGATTGGTAGAATACTGCACTTGAAATAGTTTTGCTTCAATTTATTCAAATGCCATAGTTTTTAAGAAATGAGTAGAACAATAGTCTTTATCACGCAGGATAAAATCCGATGTTTGAATAAAAAGTGAAAACATAATATGATGATGGGTTTTTTCACTGTTTTCTCATGACTCCGAAGACCGATTTAGCTTAAACTTTCACAGGTTTGTAATAGACCCTGACCATGAAATATTTAAATTGCACATCACGCGTGCGCACTTACACCGCTGGTTGGCAAAATGATGGAACATTGCCCCTTTTTGTGTGGGGCTGATGGTGGCGTGACGCAGACGCGCTTGTGCGTCTACTTAGTGCACATCTCTATGGCGTTTGCCAACCAGCAGGGTCTGTACGCATGCGTGAATGTAATTAGCATATTTCATGGGAAGGGTCTATTATTAGGGAGTTCAGCGAAAAACGTAAACACGGCGATCCTATCTGGAAGCGTGCGGAAACTGGTTGCAAACTTCACATTATTTTTAATAGTTCCCTTTGCTCAAATTCAACATTGATTTGATTTTTGAAGAGATAAAAGGTGTCTTCTTCAATGGAAACCCTTAAAACAGGAAAAAAGAAGCTTTATATTTCGAAATATACCTCTTAATTTGGCGCGTACGTCAGAGCTCATAAATGATGAACTGCCGATGTAGCCCGCCCTCTTCGCTATGCCGCTAGATGTTGCTGCTCTAAATTGCCTCGACTGCAAGTACCCTTTGACCTTATGAGACAGACATGCTTTTTTCAATAAGTTGAAGAAAGTCGCGTTCTCTAGGTACCTGATTTGATATAGGTCGACTCTGCTGTGCCATCGGTGTACCGTATCAAAATTGCGTCAGGAAACAAGTAATTTTCTCCTCATGTTTATGAAATAAAAGATGAATTTACATATTGAAGGAGTTTGAGACACCTTCTGAAACCATCATAAATGGAAAATTTGAACAATTTTAGTCTAGAAAAACATTTTCAGTGCCGTTTTAAGGCTAGCGAGAAATGGCGACACAGGAATTCCCAGTCCTAGTGTATATTCACAAGTCAAGCAGAATGTCACCCAAATTAAAGCCATGACCAGTTTTGCATCAACAACATGAAGAACAATAGCCCCACTTCTCTTGAAACAGGCTTTCCATTGATACCAAATTTGTAGAGTAGAGGTATGATGAAAAAATGCAAAAACCACCGAACTCTCTACTATTATTTCATGTATTTATGATTCACATCAACTCAAGTTTGGATACGGGTCTTTTTGGCAATTTCAAATGGTACACACCCTTTCACCGGCAGAACCACACCACCGTACTGGAGACGGCTACCTAAATTTGTCGTCCTACACCTTTCAATGTTGCTGTCAGTTTCGGTCCTCAAGTACAGCCAAGAAGATCTTGTCCGTCCGCCGCCCATCTCACCCAGCCAAGTGAGTCACAATAAAGATTGAAAATGTGGGAAATCCCCTGTTCTTGCAATCGGGGAGAGCGCCCCCTGCTGGTGGCAACCAGCAGGAGAGGGTTCATTATTGTTAAACTGGTCCCCGTTTGTCCAATGAAATCTTTGTAAAACAAGTGCCGTTTTTTTCAATGCGGATAAAGACAGGGAACCAGTTTAAAAATAATGAACCCTCACTTGATCGCCAGCAGGGGGCGCTCTCTCTCCCCTATTGTAAGAGCTGGGGATTTCCCACATTTTTCAGTATTTTTTTGTGAGGTAGGCGGACAAGATCTTCTTGGGTGTTGGCTAGCTGTACACGGTGTTGAGGACTGACACTGACAGTGACAGTAACATTGAAAGGTTTGGTTTTCAAAACACCATCATGATGTAGGTCGACAAATTCAGGTCTTCTTCTTTCATAATCGTCTCCATCAGGTAGTGTAGTTCCGGTTAATCCAGATATTATGACGCTGAAATAAATTGTGAAACAATTTTCTAATTCTATCTCCGAAACAGTGAGCAGGTAGGTAAGTGCATGACTGAGAGCCTGCATAGATAGAGAATAAACGGTCAGAGTATACAGACAGAATTACCCATACCAAACAGTGCGTTGATCGCCTCTCAAAAGTGACTGCTTTGCGCGCACGCTTGTTAAAAACTTTCTAGTGCTTGTAATTATATGGATGGTGCAAGCTCATGAAGTTGTAGGACGCTAAGTACGCGCAAAATGCAAGTATAGACCCATTGCACAACGCGTAGCGCGCATACACAAGCGTCATTTTGGGTGTCAAAAACGTGCACAAAAGGATGGTACACATGATACGCACAATATGCTTGTTGTAAACACGTGTACCATCCTTTTGTGCACGTTTTGACACCCAAAATGTAGACTTGATTCAAGTCCCTTTCTCGTGCGAGGTTCCTAACGTAACGCGCAGCCACAGAATACCAGTGCGCCCTCACCGACAAAATGTAGTTATTTATGCGGTGCGCGGAACAGGGAGGTTGGGGAATGCAGAGCGCAAAATAATAGTTTTCTGACGATGAGGCAAGGAAGGGCCTTGCACGGGATTGGGACTTGAGTCAAGTCTACCCAAAATGATGCTCGTATATATGCGCGCTGCGCGTTGTGCAATGGGTCTATACAGATACTGGATAGACATGTCACAAGATCAAAGAAGAATGAGAGGGCACCAGTTACTCTTTGACTTAAAAATGTGGGAAATCAATTGAGGCCTCTCTTCGTGCCACCATAGGGGTGGGCGCTCATGTAGACTGTAGTGTAAAGCGTATCGAACACAGACCTACTTAAAATGTGGCAAATATATTAGAACAATTTATATTAACCAATACTAGGGGTTGAGTGACGTGAGCAAGGCATTTGGAGAGAAAAAGTGATGCAGCGAGATCGATCACTCCTCGGAACGAGGTTGGTGAAACAGGTTTTGTGAGGGTATTCAACCATTTTTTCATGACTTTTACAGTATTTCAGACTAGACCCAGTAAGTGGGGCGCTGTACTCCTTTTTTCGAAATTTTGACATCATCGGTCGTACGAGCGCCCCAGGTTATTATTGTATGTTGATACATGATCTGACTCTCAGCATGATCGACAGGTGCCCTGCCTCAACCGCTTAGTCGTAACGGTTGCGGCAGGGCACCCGTCTAAAATTTTAGACGGGTGCCCTGCCTCGACCGTGACGATTACGCGGTTTGAGGCAGGGCACCTGTCGATCATGTGGAGAGTCGGATCATGTATCCAGGACATACAATAATAACCTGGGGCGCTAGTATGACCGATGATGTCAAAATTTCGAAAAAAGGAGTACAGCGCCCCGGTTACTGGGTCTAATTTCATTTTCAGACATGCTTTTTCTGTGGAGGATTGACACTCTTGACGATTGTGTCCTGTACTTGGACTTTCTTTTATGTTACATACAGTCTTGGCATCAAGAAACAAAGAGAAAGAAAACGACTTTTCCAAAAGTCTTGAGTCACTCACACTAGATGGTGATCTTATGGAAGATGATACAACACATCAGGGTCAACCAACAGGTAGTATTTAAATTATTTGACAGAAAACAGAGCTGCACTGTACTGGATCATGATTGAGGGCTCTCTAGTGCAGTAGTGGGGTCTGAAGTAGAAGCCGTATATTGGGAGAGTTGCGACATAGAGGGACCAGTTTTCTCTGGATAACGTGATTGCTGGATGCCTTTTTTTTGGTTCTAATATAGCACAAAACCCAATGTGCAGCCTAGTCTGGCAGCCTAGTTTGGCTCTGTGTGTTTGCACAAGATACAAGTTTTTCATGAACTTAAATGGCTTCTAATCGCAAGTTATCGCAACTCTTTCTATGTACGGCTTTGCTCTGAAGATTGCGTAAAGCTGTGTCTGAATTTAGCGACTTCGGCTTGACTATGGCCTTTGGCTGCAATGACAGATACAACTGCTTAAGCAGACGTAAGTGCCTAAATATTTCTGCTGGGCAAAAATAAGCAGGAAACTTTGATTGCAAACTACATATACAATGCTATTACATGTAAGTACATTATTATTAGGTGTTTGGGCAATACGCCTGGAACACCTCTTGTTTTTGTTCCGTTTTTGGGTTGGTTTTTTTAGGTGTTCGGGCATTCCGCCGGGAACACCTCTTGTTTTTGTACGTTTTTTTTAGGTGTTCGGCTGTCTGCCGAAAACCTATTGTTACTGTTCTGTTTAGGTGTTGGGCTATCAGCCAAAAACCTATTGTTACTGTTCTGTTTTTTAGGTGTTCGTGCAATATGAGCACGAACACCTCTTGTTTTTTTCTTTTCTTTTTTTTCTTCTCCATCTTCTTACGTAGAACTCTTCTTGGCAACATAACTCAATATTGAAACTGAATTGAACCTTGAAACTCATCAGATAATTGAACCTCAATATGAAGACGGCACAGTTGTCATTACGTCATGATGACGTCATCAGCAAAAATGAATGATGTCAAACATGTTGAAGCTTAATTTTGACAAAACTGAATTCCTCGTCGTCTCTAGCCCACAGTCCTGTCAGCGTTTATCCAATATCACTCTCACAATCTCTGACATCTCTATTCACTCAGCATCATCTGCAAAAAGTCTTGGTGTGGAGTTCGATTCGGCACTGAAAATGGATCGCTATGTGTCAACACTATGTCGTGGACTCCACTATCATTTATCAAACATTGCCCGTATCCGACCATACATCAATGAAAAAGCATGTTAGCATGCCACCCGAGCTACAATGTATTGTGTCATCTAGACTCGACTATGCAAACTCACTGCTGTACGGAGTAAACTTATCACAGATTCAACGTCTCCAGCGGGTTCAAAATCGTGCAGCAAAATCTATCTTCAGGTCAAGGAAATAAGATCATGTCACCCCTTTGCTGAAGCAATTACATTGGCTCCCAATCAAGCAACGGATAACATTCAAAATTCTGACTGTTGTGTATAAGTGCCTTCATAACAAAGCCCAAAATTAGCTTGGCTCTCTCATCGTTCCACATCACTCTGGTAGACCTGGACTCCGCTCAAGTTTAGACACTACCTTACTCCATGTGCCCAGAACATACAGCACAGCTGGTGACCATGCATTCCAGGCACATGCTCCTCAACTCTGGAATGGCTTCCACAGTTCATCCGCTGCTCCCCTTCCTTGGATACTTTCAAGACAGCTCTAAAAACTCATCTCTTCCAACAATGACCAACATTTAACTGTATTATTATTATTATTTTTTTTTCTGGACTCTGTTCAGCGCTGTGGAACCCTCTTGTTGATGAGTAAGAGCGCTCTATAAATGTATTTATTGTATTGTATTGTATTGTATTGTGTATCAGGTGTCGAATTACAAGGTTTTTAAAGTTGAAAAATGACCGTTTGCTTTTTGCTGTATCTCAACGAATATAAAAGCTATGATGTTCAAAGTTTGGCACCAAGACTAGGGCAACATTTGAAATGTTAACGCCAAAATTGTACGACCTTAACTTCCGGGTCGTTACCCTGGGTCGAAGTTCGCCTTCGTTTTTTTTCCTTCAAAAAACAACTTTCGAGCTTATCTACGCAATAACTCAAGATTGAGATTGAATTGAACATTGAAACTCAGCAGATAGTTGAAACTTAGTATCAAGACAACACAAACCTAATGACGTCATGATGACGTCATCGGGCATTGAATTATAATAAATCAAAGTTTATTATTTGTAAAAATTCATAACTTATGAACCATAGTTCGGATTTTGACAATCTACACACCATCGGATAGGTAATCAAAAGTTCTACACTGCACCTAATAACAATTGAATCAAACTTCCGATTCAAATTGGAAGTTGAAACTTTCAAAATATCTTATCGTATTCATATCTTTACAACTACCATAGAGGAAAAATTCCTTCCTCCATGCAACTACTGATCATTTCAGCATAAATTTTGTATCAGGTTGTAGAACGTTATCCCGCTTAAACTTTTGCACAGAGATAACATCATTTTAACCTTTACATCTGGTCGAAAAAGGACGTTAAGCGCACCTGTTGACCCACACGTTTTCCCCAAATTAGATCGACAACGCAAACGAAAGAGGGCGCTGTTTGGAATTCTCACTGTTTTTAGTTAAACAGCGTTGAGTGCCGAGCGGAGAATCGAGATAGTTGAGTGATAATGAACAACAACGTCTCGCACCAAAACTAAATGTAGGAATACGTTGGCATTGATGTTACAAGAAATTATTGCAAACCCTCATATAATCTAATATTTAAAACAAACTGTTACTCTTGAACTGGCATAAATATTGGATTTTTACAAGTCATACATCAGCTGAAAGGTTTTAATGAACTGAACAGGCTCTACACAAAATGAGACTAGTTTGACCTTGGCTTCTTGTTTAAACCGAAATTAAAAATTTTAATTTTCAAAAATAATAACTTCTGAAACAAACAATTGACTTTTTCAAATTTATACATCATGGGGAAGGTATGTAAACAAAACTTTAAAAACGTTTCACACAAAATTGACCTATTGAACCTTGACTTCCGGTTAAACAGGAAGATAAAATTAAATATTTGAAAAAATCATAACACCTGAACCAGACATTGGTTGTTTATAAACTGTACGCCGTCAGATAAGGCTGTCTAAATATTACTCACTCTCTAACTTATGACCTCGTTTGACATTTTCTGCCGGTTCAAACCGGAAGTTTAAACTTTACGTTTGAAAAACATCTGAACCACACATTGGATTTTTTAAATCTATACATTAACTGAAAGGTTTTAAAGACTGATCACGTGCTACACAATATGTGTCCCCGTTTGACCTTGACTTCCGTCTAAAACCGGAAGTTCATGTTTAATTTTTCACTCACCACGAACACCTTGTTTTTGTCACTATGACAAAAACTGAAAGGCTAGTTTTTTCTTCTCCTTCTTCCGGGCAACTCTTCTCTACAGCATAACTCAATATTGAAACTGAATTGAGCCTTGAAACTCATCAGATAAATGAACCTCAATATGAAGACGGCACAGTTGTCATTACGTCATGATGACGTCATCAGGTGTCGAATTACAAGGTTTTTAAAGTTGAAAAATGACCATTTGCTTTTTGCTGTATCTCAACGAATATGAAAGCTATGATGTGCTTAGGTTGGCATCTGATAGACCAAGACTGGGGCAACATTTGAAAAGTTAACGCCAAAATCGTACGACCTTTACTTCGGGTCGTTACCCTAGGTCAAAGTTTGCCTTCGTTTTATTCCTTAAAAAACAACTTTCGAGCTTATCTACGGAATAACTCAAGATTGAGATTGAATTGAATGTTGAAACTCAACAGATAGTTGAACCTCAGTATCAAGACAACACATACTTAATTACGTCATGATGACGTCATCGGGCATCGAATTAAATTAAATCAAAGTTTAATATTTGTAAAAATCATAACTCAAAAACCATAATTCGGATTTTGACAATCTACACATCATCGAATAGGTCGTTAAAAGTTTGACAAACGCTTCACAGAATCCGTACAATATTTTAACTTCCGGTTAATAACGGAAGTTGAAAATTTCATATTGTCTTATCTTATTCATATTGTAACGTTTTGTCGAGCGGTCTAGGACTTATTTTACGGGGGGTTACAACTGTATATTTCTGCTGTTCACTGGACATAAAATGAATTACACTGTAAACAATCAACTGCAATTCTTATTTCTTCTGGCTGCTTTCTTTATTCTGCCCTGATTCACTTTCTTTCCTTCTTAATTATGTATTTGATTACTTGTGTTCTACGCTGTTACTGACCTGGTTCACGGTGAATCCGTTCGCTGCCCTGCTTGCTCTCGTTAAAACCACGAGGTTGCCTCGATGGCGACCAAACAACAACTCCGCGCTGCACACTCTAAGCGCGGGAAAGCTCACGCACACATCCTGGCCGGATGCCAGAACCAGATCAGTAACAGCGCCACCACACGAGGGTTTCGCTACATCACCCCCTCCTTTAAGAAGGTGATGTGTCCTCACATCATTTAAACAACTTGAACTTTCTTTTCACAAACTTTAGCACAACAAAAACTTTTAGGCTTAAACAAAACACGTTTCCAAACTTTATACAATGGAAATTGCCCTATGCTTTACAATGAAAACAGGAACTTTAAAACAAACGAACTTCTTTAGGGAAAACTAATTCTTTCTTTTTACTTTAAAACAAAAAATAGCTTATTGACTTTTGCTTTCTCCGTCTGAATTAACTAGTCATACTTAAACTTTTCGGTTACTGTACGTGAAACAACTGTGTTGCCGTCCATAAGTTCCTTGACGGTGCGTTCCTCCATGACTCGGCGAGACGTTTGTATTCCTACATCATGTCGAGAAGGCCATTGCTCCCGGGTACCTGTACCGCTGTTCTCAGGCGTTACCACAACTCTTCTGATAATTGGTGGCTCCACTGCCGAGGATTGGGGTCGATCCGATGGTATAGGGAGGGCAACTAACTCCAGTGGGGGTCTCGCCAGTGTTGAAGGCGGTGCAACATCACGATGAGGAAGAGGGGGTCTTAGGTCTAAAAACACTGGTGGTGGGGCCACTGGACTGTTGGCATGAATGCTGAGCACATTCATGTCTCGGCCGGGTGTTTTAGGCACTTCCTCAGCCCTGTCGGCTGTCTCAACTCGGTCCTTGTGAGTGTGTTGCCAATGTCTGTCCAGGTCGTGTTTCCTGGTAAATCGCACGGGGCAGTAAGGGCATGTATACCTGTCCCTACTCTTCATGTGTTGTTCCTCTACATGGCGGTGAAGGGTGGCGGAGGAAGAGAACACCCTCTGGCAGTCGACACATTTGTGTTTCCGTGGAGATCGACTTCGCTCCCGTTCCCGGCTTTTTCTACTGTCCGTTCTGGGTACTTCTGAAAAGAAACAAGACAATAAAAAGCGGGTCAATGCGCTAATTTCGCATTATATTGGCACACCATTCTCCAAAACGGTCTGGAGGCTTTCGTTTCCGTCTGCTCTGTACATGGTCCTGACTAGCTATTGTTCCTGTGTCATCACCATGGTTGTGGTGTTCTACATCGTCTTGATTGCTTAGGGGCTCGGACACTCCTCCAGCGTCTTGGCATACTTCAGCAATCGGCGGACTCAACGGCACTGGTTCCTCACTGTGATGTTGATGCTCTGTGGCCTCCTGCTGACTGGCACTGTCCCCCAATTGAGGTGAGAGCCACGTCTTGTCCACCTCCCCATTATACGGCTTCAATCGATTCACATGCAGTATTTTTGGTTTGTGTCTTGGCCCCCTTTGTACTCTGACAACAACATCACTCAACCCATGGGTGACGATATAAGGACCATCCCATTTCGGCTGAAGTTTTGGAGACAAACCCACTTTCTTAGTCCCAATTCTCACCATCACCGCACTGCCAATACTAAACTTCGCCTTTTCTGCTTTGAGGTTGTACTGCCGACTTTGGTAACAAGCAGACTTCTTGAGTTGCATGCGGGCTAACTCATGAGCAGATTCCAGTCTCTGTTTCAAATCACTTACGTAGCTGGAAACATCAGTGTGTTTGTCACGGGGTAGACCACACATCACATCTATTGGAAGATCCACCTCTCTCGCAAACATCAATTTATTTGGAGTGATACCCGTGCTTTCATGGGGTGAAGCACGGTAAGCCATTAATACAGATTGCACATACTTGTCCCAATCTCTCTGGTTGGTCGAGACATACGAAGCCAGCATAGCAATCAACGTTCTATTGAACCGTTCCACCTGGCCGTCACTCTGGGGGTGATAAGCCGTTGTCCGGGTTTTATCTATACCTAGAAGCTCACATAAGTCCTGAAATAAGTTGCTTTCGAATTGTCGACCCTGGTTGCTGTGTATTTGACGGGGCATGCCGAATCTACTGATAAACTCGTCCACCAGCACTCGAGCTATGGTTTTGGACTCGATGTTTGGTACTGGATAGGCCTCTGTCCACTTACTGAAGTAGTCTGAAACCACTACTATGTAGCGATTGCCATCATCGGTCTCCGGAAAGGGGCCGGTAATGTCGATTGCAATCCTCTCAAGTGGCACACCAGAGATCTGCTGCTTCAATGGAGCTCTCATTCTTTTCTGGGGCATCTTCTGCTTGGAGCATTCCAAACATCTCCGGCACCAGTCCTTGACACTGTCAAGCATCCTCCACCAGTAGAAGCGGGCCTTCACCTGTCCCCCAGTAGGTGAGTCGTGTAGTTGCCTTAGAATGTCCATTTGCATCTTGTTGGGTATAACCACGAGGTAGCGGATTTCTCCTCCAGAGTCATCCTCCCACCTTTTACACATAATCCCATTCTGAATGCTGAGCTGGTCCCAAGCTCCCCACAAGGCTTTACATCGGGCATTCTCTGCCGACACCTCTGACCATGGCGGTCTTGGACCTCCGGATTCAATCCAATTCATTACTCTGCTCAAAACAGGATCCTCTGTCTGTCTCTGTAGAAGAGTAGAATACGAAAATCCCAACCAATTCTGCTCAGTTGCAACTACTGGGTCTTCCTGTCTACTGCCCTGACCTTTCTGATGGTTGGTCTGATTTGTCAATGTATTACAATGGTCCAACTCGCGTTCCTGCTTCGCAATGCACTCGGGCGCAGATTTGATCTGGACAAATCCTGTCGATGGTCGTTCGTCTTGCTTGTCGGCTGCAGTGTTGGCATCGGCTGCCCCTCCCAGTCCTCTGGGGTACGTTTACACTGCTGGCAAGGCATTCTCGACATAGCATCGGCATTTCCATGCCTGCGTCCGGGTCTGTGCTCTATTACGAAGTCATACTCGGCCAAAACTTGAAGCCATCGGGCTGTTTGTCCCTCGGGGGTTCTTGAAACCAAAAAGCCATTTTAATGCTCTGTGGTCTGTTCTGATTTTGAACTGGCGTCCATACAGGTAAGGGCGGAAGTGTTTGACATGATGTACAAGCGCTAACAGCTCTTTCCTAGTCACACAATAATTCCTTTCACTCTTACTGAGGGAACGGCTAGCATACGCTATTACTCTTTCAACTCCATTATCGTCACTTTGCGATAACACGGCTCCTATACCAAAGTCACTGGCATCCGTATCCAGAATGAAGGAGCTGGTAGCCGTTGGGTAAGCTAGGATTGGGGACGTAACAAGTCGTTGTCTCAGATGGTCAAATGCTTCCTGACACTCACTGGACCAATTGAACTCTCGGCCCTTCTCCGTCAATTTATGAAGGGGGCTTGCCAGTTCTGCAAAAGCAGGGACAAAACGGCGGTAATACGAGGCAAGTCCAAGGAAACTGCGGACTTCATGCACACTCACTGGAACTGGCTATTCATTTACTTTTTGAATTTTCTCTGGATACGTGTGTACTCCCTTGTTCGAGACTACGTGTCCCAGGTAGTTCACCTGCTGCTGGAACAAGTTACACTTCTTTGGCTTTAACTTAAGCCTTGCCTCCTTAATCCTGTCAAAAATTGTAGCCGTTCCACGTGCTCTTCAAAAGTGCGGCTGAACACAACATCATCCAGGTATACCAAGCATATCTGCCACTGAAGGCCTCGAAGCACATTCTCCATAAGGCGTTCAAAGGTGGAGGGGGCGTTACACAGCCCGAATGGCATCACCTCGAACTGGTACAATCCCTCGGCCATGGGTCCCTCGGCCATGGGTCCCTCGGCCATGGGTACCTGCCAGTACCCAGATGCTCTCCGTTGAGCTGTCCGGTTATAATCACTTCCATCAGCGCCGGCACTAATACTGTCTGACACACAGTCACACGACATCTCTGCTGTCGATCCGGAGTATCTCTAAGAGGCACTTCTATTCCTTTCCAATGTAGACTCTTACTGGAAATGTCGATCAAGCAGTTTTCTGTTCGCAGAAAATCTAACCCCAAGAGAACATCATTGGTAATGTCAGCGATGATGAACTTATGAACAATCTGATGTCCACCTAATGTCAGTTCCACAGTCACTGCTCCACTAACTGGCAAGCTCATGTCGTTTGCAACCTTTACTTTAACATCAGAGCTTACTATGTCGCCTTGTTGTTCCCGTGACCATTTCTTGATGACTCTCTCGGATACTATTGAAACTGATGCCCCCGTATCAAGTAGAACAACAGCGTCCACTCCATTTAAGGACGCATCGAGGTATAAGCCCTCGCCAACGGCTTTTATTTTCTCACTGCGTAGACTGCCATTAGACCTATGTTCTTTAGCCGAGTCTCGGCCTTCAGGCCCAGCTTCTAACAGTTTTCCGGTTTATTATTTCGCTGGGGCTGCGTGACATGCAAAGGGGCAGGTTGGCTGTCCTCTTTCTTCCTAAATAAAGGACAGTTCGGCTTTATGTGGCTGAGTTCTTTGCATTGATAGCACCTCGGCCCTCTGTCATTTGGCCCCCGGTTCCCACCTGGCCTCTGCCGGTTGATTTGCTTTTGAAGTTCACCCAGTTGTTCCGTAATTTTAATCATTTGATTTTGTAACCCTGCCTGTTCTGAAATCGGGTTCCCTTCAGCCGTCCCCCCTGTGGAAATCTGCCTCACATTGACTTTCTTTAAGTCTCCGCACCGACGCTCTTTCTCTGCCTTTTGAAGTGTTTCGAGCTCGACTGCTGCTGCTATGGCTCCGTCGAGCGTTGCAGTTCTCATTTGGATAACTCTGATCCGAATATCTCCTTCGGCCAATGCGTCCAAGAAATTATCCCTTCCCATGCGGTCCCTACTTTCAGCGGGTAGATCCACATATACTTTGTCTACAAGTCGTCTTATTTCCTCTGCCATCTCAACAAGGTTTTCCGAAGGTGCTTGTCGCCGGTTTCGAAGTTGTGCTCTGTAGAGTTCTTGTTTCTCCTTTGGGTCGACACGCGCCTGTAAAGCTTTCAAAGCTTTGTATAGTCTCCTGTCGCCTCTTTCGGCATGGTGCTCAACACTTGCTGTGCTGGGCCAGCTAATAGTACAGCCAAAAACTGAAATTTGTCCACGCTGTTCCACCCATTGAGCTCAGCACAAAGTTCAAAATGCTTCATATATGAAGACCACGATGTCTTCCCGTCATATCGATCGGGTTTTATTACTGGTCTATCCTTAGGTTTCTCCTTCCTCGTTGTGGCGTTTATCTTTACTTCTTGTAATTTCTGTGTTAGATCCACGTTTACATCTTGTGGGGATTTTACCTCACAATCAACGCTAAGGTTTGTTTGAGAAGACCGTTGGTTTTTCTCACTGGGTGTTTCGACCACTTGGTTCAACGGTGTGGCCGTCTCTCTTTCTTGGCTGCTGGGTTTATTCTCCCCTACTCCTCTATTCCGCTTTACTGCTCTCTCGTCATACTTCTCCTGGCTTCGGATCTTCTCTACCGGCTCAGTAATAAACTCTCTGCGAGTGGATGTCCTCTCAGGTGGTTCAAGAGTAATTTTGTACCTGCGAAGTCCTTCCACTGTGTCCGGTATGGTGATAAATTGGTCTACAGGCCCTGACACTACTCCTTCATAGTCCAATTCTTTCTTCACTTCATCAGGGCACCGAGGGCATGCCTCTTCTAGCCTCTCTCTCGAGTCCATTTCTCCTGCTGTTGAAACTTTTGGAGTTCCTTCCCCTTCCAATCTTGTGTCAGCAACTCCGTTTAGCAGCCACGGGCTTGCCGATTCTGTCCTGCTGCTATCAGCACGCAGTGGGGAGTATCCCGTTTCAATGTGGGCACCATAATCACCACTTGGCTTGGCCACATTTGTTTTTCGTCCTTCCCTTTCTTTCTTATTCGACCAACTAATGGATCGTTCCCGAATGCTTTGAGAAATCATTTCAATCTCTCGGGTTATCTCCGTGTACCTTTCTTCTAGATGCTGCTGTAACTGTGTAAAGGAGGACTGCAGAGGTTCTCTGCTTCTTGACCCATTGGAATCATTAGTTTGGGCCATTTTCCGGCCGGTCCAACCACTCCGGGCGGCTCGAGCTCACCGAAAAAGTTGCGTTATTGTTGAAGTTACGGACAGCGAGTTGACAAGTTTCACGGGTGCAGAGGTTGTCTCCGATCGGCTCACCAAGGCACTTCGGGCGGCTCCCTACAGCGGTTCAGCGACTCTCCGAGCGGCTCTCCGAATGGTTCTCCGAATGGTTCTCCGGGCAGCTCTCAGCGTCACAATGCCTCGGTAAACACCACTGGCACACGGCAAGGAATACACTCTCTGGGCGGCTCTACGGACAGTTCTACGGGCGGCTCTCAGCGTCACAATGCCTCGGTAAACACCACTGGCACACACGGCAAGGAATTGCTCTCTCCGGGCGGCTTTACAGACAGTTCTCCGGGCGGCTCTCAGCGTCACAATGCCTCGGTAATCACCACTGGCACACGGCAAGGAATACTCTCTCCAAGGCGGCTCTACGGACAGTTCTCCAGGCGGCTCTCAGCGTCACACTGCCTCGGTAAACACCACTGGCACACGGCAAGGAATACACTCTTTCCGAACGGCTCTCGACGTCTCAATGCCTCGATATACACCACTGGCTCGGTTTACACCACTGCCGTACTTAAATTTTACAAGAATAATAATGTCTAAGAGCAATCTACACTGTTGATCAGCAAAATAATCTAAACAGTTGAACAGCAGAATAGTCCCGCAGGATAGGTAATTTAAAGTTCGACAAACGCTACACAAAAATTGACCCCTTTTGACCTTGACTTCCGGTTCAAACAGGAAGATGACATTTAAATATGAAAAATCATAACTTCTGAACAATACATTGGATTTTTTCAATCTATACATCATCCTAAAGGTCGTCATAAACTAATCACGCGCTACACAAAATGTGACCCTATTTGACATTGATCCGGTCAAAACCTGAAGTTGTGTTTAACTTTTGAAAAAATTCTTTATAACTCCTGAACCAGGCATTGAATTGATAGGTACAGTGTATAATGTCGTTACCTGTTCATTTTATCACTCTTCACAAACTGAAAGTCTAATTTGCTTTTCCTCCCCTTCTTCCACGGAACTCTTCTCTGCAACATAAATCAAGATTGAAATTGAATTGAACCGTGAAACTCATCAGACAATTGAACCTCAATGTGAAGACAGCACAGCTGTCATGACGTGATGATGACGTCATCAGGTGTCGAATAACAAGGTTTTTAAAGTTGAAAAATGACAATTTGCTTTTTGTTGTATCTCATTGAATGTGAAAGCTATGATGTTCATAATTGGGCATCTGATAGTTCAAGACTGGGGCAACATTTGAAAAGTTCACGCCAAAATCGTATGACCTTAACTTCCGGGTCGTTTCCCTGGGTCGAAGTTCGCCTTCGTTGTTTTTCCTTAATAAAATCGTTTTGGGGCTTATCTACGGAATAACTCGAGATTGGAATTGAATTGAACATTGAAACTCATTAGATAGTTGAATCTCAGTATTAAGACGACACAAACCTAATGATGTCATGATGACGTCATCGGGTATCGAATTACAATAAATCAAAGTTTAATATTTGTAAAAATCATAACTCACGAACCACAATTTGGTTTGTTACAATCTACACATCATCGGATAAGTCGTTTACAGTTTGACAAACGCTACGCAGAACCTTTACAACATTTGGCCTTACTTACGGTTCAAATTGGAAGTTGAAAAATTCAAAATATCTTATTTTATTCACATTTTAATAACAACTTATCATTTCAGCATAATTTTTGTATCAGGTTGTAGAACGTTAAGCCTGCTCAAAATTTTTGCACAAAGATGACAACATTTTGACCTTTTCATCTGGTCGAAAAAGGACGATAAAATGCACCTATCAGTTGACCCGCAATGACGACGCACGATAGTGTATTAACGTGTAAACGACCTTACCCTGGCCACTCAAACTTTAAATTATGTTTCTCAAACGTATTCTCTTAGAAGTAGGTACTTGTAGGAATACATTTTGCATCGATCTGTGTTACAACTTATATTGAAACCCAGAGGATAATCCATGTAATCTTTGAAAAATTTATAACTCCTGAACCACATTTGATTTTAACAATTCATACATCATCTGAAAGGTCGTAAATAAACTAATCATGCGCTACACATTATGTGACCCCGTTTGACCTTGACTTCCGGTTAAAGTCGGAAGTTGATATTTAATGTTGAAAAAATCTTAAGCCTGAACCACATGTTTGATTTTTATCATCTATACGTCATCAGAAAGGACTCTGTTGAAACATTATAATTGAAAAAATCATAACTTCTGAAACACATATTGGATGTTTACAATCCATTCATCATCTAAAAGGTCTTCATAAACTAATCACGTGCTACACAAAATGTGACCCTATTTGACCTTGACTTCCGGTCCAAACCTGAAGTTAATGTTTAATTTTTGAAAAATTCAGAACTCCTGAACCAGGCATTGGATTGATAAAGTGTAATTACCTTCTAATTCAATCACTCTCCACGAACACCTTGTTTTTGTTATTAACAAAAACTGAATCTCTAGTTTTTTGTAAGGTGTTCGGCACATCAGCCGAAAACCTATTGTTATCGTTAAGTTTTTCAGGGGTTTTTTTCCGCCTCGTCTTCTTCCTTCTGAACCTTCTCTTGCAGATTTCGCAAAAAGTTTAGTTGTACAAACTTGAAACTTGGCATGTACTTGAACCTTAATGTGAAGACGGCACGCGAACAATGATGTCATGATGACGTCATCAGGTGTCGAATTACAAGGTTTTTAGATTTTTTTAAAATCTTTGAAATTCTTTAATTAATCACACTTAAGAGGCCGGCAGTTGCCCTGTGCAGGAGTATACTAAGGTCATATAAGTCTTTACTTTTTGTCATGCGCGTGACCTCACATGACCTCTACTTCCGGTCGAAACGGGAAGTGCCTTTTAATTTGAAAGTGGCAAGTTTTGTTGAGTTGTTTTTAACGATGATGTGATCTGGCAAGTGTCTGGTTAACAAAAATAGGACCGATGATGTCACATAACCAAAAAGTGCCCTCTAGGGGAAAGTTGAAAACAGTTCAAAACACACTTTTACTAGATGTCTGTGGCAAAGTTTATGAGAATCTCTTAAAAACTGGTAAATATGATGATCTTTATGCAGACAACATATTTGTATAGTCGTAGTATGATGACGTCATCGTGTGTCACGTGGTAAGGCCCTATAGCTGCACTTTTTGAAGCGGCGTGTATCTACTAAATTAAACAGCTGATTGAGTTGAAACATGCTGTACTGTTGGACAACGACCATGGCTTGTGGAATATGAAGTGACGTCATGATGACATCATCAAATTATGTTTTACAATTTTTTATAAAATCAAAGCTTAGTATTTGAAAAAAAATCATAACTCCCAAACCAGACATTGGATTTTTGTTATCTACATATCATCAGAAAGGTATCCCAAAACTTAATGGATATTACACAGAGTGGATGACCCTGTTTGACCTTGTCTTTCGGTTGAAACCGGAAGTTGAAGTTTATTAACAGAAAATATCATAACTCATGAACCACAAGTTTGTTTTTACAATCTACACTTCATCGGACGGGTCGTGAACAGTTCAACAAAAGCTTCACAGAACCTGACCCCAATTGACCTTGACTTCCGGTTCAATCCGGAAGATGAATTTTAATCATTGAAAAATCATAACTCCTGAACTACACATTGGATTTTGGCAATCTATACATCATTGGAAAAGCATTTTATCAACTTCACAAATGCTACACAGAGTGTGGCTCCATTTGACCTTGAAGTCTTACTCAAACTGTGGCCCGTGTGACCTTTACTTCCGGTCAAAATCAGAAGTGAAAATGAAAATAAATATTCCCAGGCCTCGTTTTGTGATCCGAAAAACATTATAATCTACAATTAGGACTGGGTCTCTTTTTATGATAAAAAGTTTGACCCCTTTGCCTTTCAATTAAAAGAGAAATGACATTATGATTTCAATGCAGCGCCCTCTCATGACAAGAAACTATTAATTGCTGAAAACCTTTTGCATAAATCCAAAAAGATTCGAACTTATGATCTGACAAGAAATAGGCTTTGGATACATCATAAAAGCGTCATCAGCAAAACCACGACGTGAAATCATTTGTAGACGTCACAACATGACAGCTCATGCTTTCTTCACATTTTTGACCACTTCTTACATTACTCCACCACAATTCCAACCAGAGTAATATCAACCCTTGAACGAATGACTTATTGAACAAATGCCGAACACCCTGTTTTAAAACAAAAACTTAAGTCTAGTATTTATCTTCTCTTGGATAGTTACCCTTAATCGTTGTTGCCTTTGCTCACGAAGATGCGTAACTGCTTGTACTTGCCGGGGTTGTATTGCTGCTTCCCTGCCTCTACCCCACCTTCTTGACCCTCCTGCCTCCTCTAGTTGCCCTTCCAGTGCCTTCACTACCACCCCTTACCCTTCCTCCTCTATCTCTCCCACGTCCTCTTGCCTAGCTAGCCCTGTCCGACAGTCACCCCCGAAGAGAGGACAGCCCCTTCACCATTGAATCGCCCCCTGGCGTCTCCCGACATTTATAGAAAACCCATCATATCTCATGAACTAGAAATGTTTCAGACTTAAATCTTACTGGGTACTTACAAGTAGACCCGAGTCTGTAAATGAAATACAAGTAGTTTGTGTTGATGACGTCATCAATGACGTCACGACATACATTAAATCAAAATTTATTATTAACAAAATTAATTTTTTGAGAACCGTAAATTGTACATTCAAGGTTTTTGCACCATAAAAATGCTCTTGACGTATTGTACAGATCATATACAAAGTTTGACCCCAAATGACCTTTACTTCCGGTCGAAACTGGAAGTTGAAATTTAATAATTTAAACGTTTATATCTCATTAATAACCCAAAAGGGTCCACACTGGAAACATACCATGTACTTGGATCTTAGTGTGTGGATGTCACCAATGTTTTCGGGATGATGACCTCATTGATGACGTCACAACACTAAATCACTGTTTAATAATTACAAAAATCATATCTGCAAAACCATAATTGCTAAAGACAAAATATTTGCACCAAGTGAGAACTCAAGGTATTGTACAGACCTTACATAAAGTGTGACCCGTGTGACCTTTACCGTACTTCCGGTCGAAACCGGAAGTTGAAGCGAAAATAAATATTCCAATTAGGCCTCATTTTGTGTTCCGAAAACACGATCTACAATTAGGACTAATGGTCTATTTGTAAAGTTTGACCCCTGGGCCTTTCAATTCAAAGAGAAATTACGTAATTATTTCACCAGCGCCCTCTTGTGACAAGTTTTTTAAAAGGAACTTTTAATTGCTGAAACCTGTTGCACAAATAAAAAATATTCAAACTTATGATCTGATATGAAATTGTGAACGTCAGCAAAACCAGGATGTGAAATCATTTAGACGTCACAACATGACAGCTCACGATTTCTTCACCTTTTCGACCACTTCTTATACATTACTCCACCACAACCAGAGTACTATCAAAACTTTTCCTAAATTTATTTTTAAACATTGATTGTTCTGAGATGAATGGCTCCATAAAAGATTTGTTTGAAGAAGTGTTTTTTATTATTTCATTTACATATCATTTCAATCAACAGATAAAGAGAATTTCATGAAAATGGCGCCCTCTCAAAGTGAGTGTGAGAAATTCTTTAGACGTCTCACTGAGAATCTATCTACTGACTGGGAAAAAGTAGCAACGCAGTGTGGATTAGTGTCTGGTAAAATTGAGATGATCAAACATGATAATTCTAAACTGGCGGAAAGATCATTTCAATTTCTGGTTGACCTGAGGTACAGATTTCCTGATCTGGCTAGTTGGTCGGGAAAATTACGTGACGCTCTCCGTCATGAAGACAGGAACGACTTGGTGGCACAGCTGGAAGAGTTCACATCAAAAGGTTGGTAAAAAGGACTTGTACACTATAACTTTCATCACAAACCATTGAATGAGAGATAATGGTGTTAAAGAAGTCCTTAGCAGTTGTTTTAACTGACATAATGGCATTATAGAGAAAATTTCAGAGTCTTAAATAAATACTTTCTACTGTCAGGATGTGCACAAAACTACCAAGAATACAGTTTTGTTTTTACAGTTTAATTTGTCATACCTTTTGCAAACTGGTTACCAACCAAAATGACCAATGTAATAAATGTTATGGCCTCCCATTTCGACCGTACCATAGAACAGTCTTTCTCAAAATGCTAAATGACAACACAACACTTAAAACAAGTACTAGCGTAACAGAAGCAGTCAAGTGAAATGCAGTCAGAAGAAACTAGAGATGAACAATAAAAAAGGAGACAGAGAGTGGGTTTAGGAAATGTCTGCTCTCTTTAAGACATTCCCATTTTAGACATGCATTCCATGAGAAATATTGCCACTTGAAATTGATAAAACTAGTTTGTTTGCTGTTATTTTAAACAACTAAATAGAAATGATAACACCTTCGAAAAACTCTACCACCTCTTCGAAGGTGCTCTCCCATTAGGATATCAATTTACAATTCATTCCTTTCATCCAATTATTATTTTGCCTATGACCAAATTCTGGCTTCAGTTATTGACTCCAAAGCAATGCCACAAACACACTTCATAGTTAGGCATGATGATGCAGGAGTTTTACAAAGATTACTACATGTATTCATGCAACTATCCTCTACTGCAATTCAGTAAAAAGGACAACGATTTATGGCCTGGTAGTGGTAGGACTTTCAATTTTGCATATTTTCTCAGCTCCAACCTGTTTGTATGAGATAACCTTTCTTCCTATAAAATCTCGGCCAAGTTGAAGATTTATATAACGAGTGTCAATGAAATTAATTTCCCACAACTACACAAGGAATTCTCTCATACTCTACTCAAGCAAAACTAAAAAAGTGAAATGTTTGTGTGAAATCAGATCTTTGGATAGGGGTGAAATTTGAGTTATTAGTAGATTCTAAAAGATTTGTAAAATGTTTTTACATAATTGTTTGTTGGATTGTACTTTGACATTCCTTTATTGAGGTTTTTAAAAACTATGTAAATGTTTTGCTCAATGAAAATTAAAAACTATGCCCAGTTGAGCTTGCACTAACTTGTCTATATATTATTTCGGTAAAACTTCTCATTATAGACATTTTAGATTTTTTTAAAGCATCAAAAAAATTTCCATACATGGATTATGTATCTTGTTGATGCCATTTTGTTACTTACATTACATTCTTACATTACTCCACCACAACCAGAGTAATATCAAAACTTCTTTAAATGAATGATTATTGAACAAATGTCGAACACCCTGTTTTTGTTTTAAAACAAAAACTTAAGTCCAGTTTTATGCCTCTTCTTCTCCCTGAACCTTAATCTCATCACGATTTCGCAAAAAGTTTAAGTTGTACAAACTTGAAACTTGGCATATACTTGAACCTTAACATGAAGACGGCACTTGAACATTGACGTCATGATAACGTCATCAGATGTCAAATTTTGTGTTAAATCTTTGAAAATCTGTAACAAATCATAAGTAGAAGGCCGGCAGGTGCTTTTTGCGGGATCTAAGGTTATATAGGTCTTTATTTTTTGTCATGTGCGTGACCTCACATGACCTCTTCTTTTGGTCGAAACCGGAAGTGCCTAGTAATTTGAAAGTGGCAGAAAGTGGCAATGTTTTTTTTAGTTGTTTTTAACGCTATGTTGTAATCTGACAAGTGTCTGGTTTTAAAATAGGACCGATGACGTCACACAATTCAAAAGCGCCCTCAAGCGGCAGATTGAAAACAGTTCAAAACAAACTTTTACTAGATGTCTGTGGCAAAGTTTATGAGAATCTTTTCAAAATTGGTAAACATAATAACCTTTATGCAGACAACATTATTGTGGAGTCGTAGTGTAATGACGTCATCATCAGAAATGTATTCAAAAACTCAATAGATGATTGATACACAGAGTGTGACTCCATTTGACCTGTCGTCCTGTTGAAACCGGAAGTTGAAACTTAGTAACGGAAAAATTCATAACTCGTGGACCACATGTTTGATTTTTACAATCTACACATCATCGGACAGGTCATGAAAAGTTCAACAAATGCTACACAGAACCTGACCCCATTTGACATTGACTTCTGGTTCAATCTGGAAGTTTAAGTTTAATGTTTGAAAAATCATAAGTCCTGAACCTCACATTGGATTCTTACAATCTATACATCATTGGAAAAGTATTTAACAAAATCACAAACGCTACATAGAGTGTGGCTCCACTTGACCTTGAACTCTTACACAAAGTGTGACCCGTGTGACCTCTGCCGGTCGAAACCAAAAGTGGAAGTGAAAATAAATATTCCCAGGCCTCGTTTTGTGATTCGAAAATATAATGATCCACAACTGTAGGACTAGGTCTCTTTGTATTTTATAAAGTTTGACCCCTGGGCCTTTCATTAAGAAAAATGACATAATAATTTCAACACTGCCTCTCGTGACAAGTTTTTAAGGCTTTGGGAATGTCATTATGACACACGAAAACCCAAACACAAGTGTTTGTAATTTTACAAACACTACATTTCTATTTTTTTAATACTTCTTCTTTTTCTTCTTATCCCCCGCGATTGGATTGTCTGCTAAAAAAGTACGCTTCCCAAGCTCACACAACCTTCAAACTTTAGATATAGTTAAATAATCATTATAGTTGATGAAACCGTTGCAATGACGTCACCAGGTGCCGAAATACAGTAAATCAAAGCTCAATATTTCAAAAACTAGTTAACTTCGCAATGGTTGTACAATCGACACATCATCGGATAGGTTTTTTAGAACCTAACAAACGCTACACATTATGTGATCTCATGTGACCTAATTGACTTATGCTTCAAAAATCATATCTCAAGAACTATCTGGCCCGCATATAAACCCCACGAAAAGAACTGCACTGAAAACCCGTAACTAATCCACGTGGCTGGCTGTTGCGCTCCGTTGACCACAAGGTTCAAAGTCCATCAAACATGCTTGTAGTCTAGTCTCTGTTCAAGGTTCACGCAACCTGATTTTGGCATTACGCTTTGTTAGTCTCTAAAACAACCATTCATGCTAACAATCAAATGTCAGGCTCGCACAGTCATGAAACTTGGCACCAAAATTTACACCTGATAAATAGATGAAAGAGAAGTATGGACAACCTAATGGCGTCACCCAATGATTTATTCGGTAAATGAATGTAATTTATTTTAATCAAATTTTGAGTTTTTGGTTTAACAACCAGAACTCGCAAACTAAAAACGATAAAATCTTTATTATTTCTTGAAAATGAAGGTTATTGAATACGTATCATTTAATACATGGGATCAAACGAACTTTGAGATACATTTGTAGGTGAAATCGGTCTTTAAAAACGTTAAAATCTCAATCCAATGCCTACATGTAACGCAGCATGGCTTGGGTTCATCCACTTGTACCACGACGCGCCATCACTGAAGACTATAAGTAGTGGCATGGTTTCCATGCAAGTTTGGACATGTCAAAGGTCATATCTTACTTATCACGCAAGCTTATCAATGGCGCAACACTGTAGAATTGAAATCCGCCCAACCTGTGCCATGTTCAGCGTCAAATTGTTCCATATTCGCCCTTCTAATGGCTTAATGGTGAATATGGAATTGAAGACGAAGTTTCACTGAGATGGCCACCTGCTTCAGTGATTTATATGACTTTTAATTATGTGAGAAAATGCAAACAGAAACAAACAAACATTGGTTATGTTTTTGTGGAGGGGTTTTAGTAGCCCAGTACCTCGAATAAATTAAAGGCGTTGGACTACCAGTGGATTCAGATTGACTTGCTTTATTGTCTGCAAATAATGGTCGGATAGCAACGACCAGTGACAGAGGCGGGAAGATGGCATAACTCAACTCCGTCACATGGTGGCGCCCTCCCCATTCTGCACGCGAACTTAAATAAACGAAAACGCAGCATCGCTACTACTGCCTCCACATCTCTCCCACACTACTTTGTCGTCGCCCCGACGACAAGCCAATCCTGTAATGCTAAACTTAACACTTAACAATAACCCAACAAGTGAAATACATAACACAACACCTTTAAGCGTGAATAGGCCTAATATCCACCTTTAACATCCTCAGGCATCTCAGCTAAGCTGCCCAGAGAATCTTGAATTCATACCAATATAAACAGTATAGGTCCATTTGACTTTGTTTAAAACGCTGCAATATCTGAAAACCAGCAAGTAAAGTTTCGATCTTGCTCAACACCAATCAACTTCTCAATTTAAGTAAAAAAACATCTTAAAGGAGTCTTCAGATGAAATCAACTGAAATTTCACTACAATTTGACTTCATTACACAGGCTAACTTCAAACAGCATGTATTGTGATTGATGTTCAATAATCAGTTCAGTGTTCTTACAGTGTCACTAAAGTCTAATAGTTCAGCTAACTTTTGTAATATTAAAACTACCATCCAGTGTCACTTTCGGAATCAGAGTCAGAGTTTGTTTGGGTGGCCAATCTGCTCACCTGGTTCAGTAGTCTCATCACGCTGCTAAACTGGTATCGATTAGGCGGCTTCCCTTTAGTAGTTCGGCTAGATCGACGAGGCCTCCTTCCACCAACAGCAGCTTGGTCTCCAGGCTCAACAGTATCAGACGAAGAATGCATCTGGGAACTACTGGACATTGCAAATTCATCGGGTAGTCTGGCAGTACTGGTTGGGGGTAGTGTCTTTGGGTAATCCACAAGGACATCTCGGGAAATTGTAATCTCCTGTGGCTCGTGTTGCTCAGGAACAGTGGCAAGTTCAGGCTGAATGGTACCAGAAGAAGAGTGCATCTGATGACCACTGGGCACCTCAGATCCATCCAGTGACCCGGCAATGCTAGCTTTGGTTGGCGGTAGTGTCACTGGATTACTACTAAGGGCATCCCGGTGGGTGGTGATCCTCTGGGGCTCAGGAACGGAAGCAGAGTCATGGATCGTTGAAGATGTGTCAATGCTCTCAGGAACGGAAGCAGATTCATGGATCGGTGAAGCAGTGTCAGTGCTCTCAGGGACGGAAGCAGATTCATGGATCGGTGAAGCAGTGTCAGTGCTCTCAGGGACGGAAGCAGATTCATGGATCGGTGAAGCAGTGTCAGTGCTCTCAGGGACGGAAGCAGATTCATGGATCGGTGGAGCAGTGTCAGTAATTGTTTGAAGCTCCTCCTCCATGTCAGAGCTTGGGATTAATGGGGCGATTGGTTTCTGCGTTGGTCGGGTAAGTGTAAATCCCCAATCAGTCTCACTGCCTGTGGATGAGCTTTGGTTGGTATCGGTTACATCAGTAGTAGTCCCATCAAAATTAATTGGTTCTCCTGTTGATGGGGTTACATACCACGGGCAGTGTTTCAATTCGCTCCGATGCAAGACTTTCTTAGTGCCAGATGCATTACGGATAGCATACACTGGTTGACCCTCAAAGGGCTGTCCCACGACTAGATATGGCGTCTCCTCCCAGAAATTCTGGATCTTGGCTCTGCCATAATGGGTGCGGTCTCTGATCAGTACATACTCCCCAGTGTGTAAGGGTCGCTCAAACACATCTTTTTCGTGAGCAGCCCGTCGAGCCTCCGACGCTTTATCAAGGTTTCTTACTGCAGCCTTGCGTGCTAAGTCCAGTTGTTGGCCATGCTTCTTCACATACTGATGAACGTTGACCCCCTCAACTTGGGGCGGGTCTACTCCCAGGCTCAGATGTTGTGGTAGGCGGGCCGTTCTCCCAAAAAGTAAGAAGAATGGCTCGTATCCGGTAATTGAATGGACTGTATTGTTATACATGGATACCAACTGTGGGAGGTACTCTGTCCATTTTAGCTTTTTGTCAGTTGGCAGTGTGACTAGCAGATTGTGCAGTGTGCGGTTGAACCGCTCGCATTGACCATTGCCCTGAGGGTGGTATGGGGTGGTGTGCGAGCGGCCGATGCCATACAGGTTACACAGTTCTTTAATGACTTGGGCCTCGAAACATTTCCCATTGTCAGAGTGCAGCCTTAGTGGAGCTCCGAATGGTGTAATGACATGTTTAACTAAGCATTTGGCAACAGTTTCTGCGCGTTGGTTCTTTGTCGGTATCGCCCAAGCAAATTTTGTAAAAACATCTGTAAGTACCAACACGTTCTCATGTCCACTGGTTGATCGTTCCAATACTGTAAAGTCCATTGAGACCACTTCCAGGGGCGCCGTTGCCCTTAGAGTTCCCATGCGTGGTTTTGTCTGGCGGTTGGGTTTCTTTCCTATCGTACACCGTTCACATTTTTTGCACCACGCTTGGACCGAGTCTCCCATACCTGGCCAGAAAAACAGCGGCTGAATCAGTTTGAGCGTCCGTCTTGGGCCAAAGTGTCCCCCATCATCATGAAAGGAACTCAAGACCACTTCTCGTAGTCGAGCTGGAACCACCAAGCGTTCACATTGCCGTCCCTGGAGAATGGAAGAGCGGTAGAGTACCCCATCTCTAAATACAAGTTGCTTCCAGTGTTTCAGGATGGCTGATACCTCCATTGGATGAGTTTGTCTCTCTTCATGAGTAGGTTTTTGGCCTCTCCAAAGGTATATCAAAATTCTGTTCAAGATGATGTCCTCACCCTGAAGGGATTTCAGATCTGAGGGCGTGTAGCCTGGAAGACAGCGACTCCCGTCGCTCTGTTTTACTCTAATCTGATGAAGGAGAGTCACGGGTGTGTCAGAGCCACACTGATTAGAGCCGTTCAGGGCTTGAACCGCACATGATGAAACTTCTATCTCTGGTCCTACCTGCGGAGCATCTGATGCAGCAGTTGGTTCACTGGTAGGTGTACGCTTTAGTCGAGATAGGGCATCTGGGGCCTGGTTGGTCTTTCCTGGTCGGTACTCCAGTTGATAATTGAATGCGGACAACTGTTGAACCCATCGCATTTCAGTGGCGCTGAGATTGGCCGTGTCTAAGTACTTCAGTGGATTGTGGTCCGTGTAGATAGTACATTGTGTGCCCATAAGATAATCCTTGAAGGATTGGCAAACTGCCCATCGAACGGCCAGAAGTTCCAATTTGAAGGCAGAATAATTTCTGTCGTTTCGTTCGGCAGGGCGAAGGGTTCTAGAGGCATATGCGATGACTGCCTTTGATCCATCCTCTCGTCGCTGGGACAGTACTGCTCCTAAACCTGACAAACTAGCATCTGTCTCCACAATGAATGGGCAGTTGAAGTCGGCAAACTGCAGCACTGGTTTCTCTGTAAGTCTTTCCTTGAGAGTCGAGAACGCTAACTTAGCAGCCTCATTTAGTTCGATCTTCCGACAGGATTTGGTTGTCTTCCCTTTTCCTGTTGAGCCCTTAAGGTAGAGGAATAATGGAGAGGCAATGATTGAATACTGCCGAATGAACTTCCGGAAGAAACCTGTAAAACCCAGGAAGGACCGTAACTCTGTGACGGTGGTCGGCTGGGGCCAACCTTGTACAACCGCTGTCTTTTCTGGATCTGGTTTGATCCCCTCTCCTGCCACGATTAAATGACCCAAGTACCTCACTTCTGTTTGGAAAAAGGAGCATTTTACTGGTTTGACCTTGAGGCCGTACTGTTGCAGTCGAGTGAACACCAACTCCAGCCGTTCAAGGTGTTCATCAAATGACGTAGAAAACACAATAATGTCATCAAGATAGATGAGGAGGCTCTGGAGTGCTTGATCCCCAAGACAGCGTTGCATGAGCCTTTGAAACGTGGCTGGGCTATTACATAGCCCAAAGGGCATGCGGGTGTATTCCCAGAGTCCAAAAGGGGTAGTGAAGGCTGTCTTCTCAATGTCGCTTTCTGCCATGGCTACTTGATAGAATCCTGAAGTGAGATCCATAGTGCTAAAGTACTTCGCATTCCCAAGGGCTTGTAGAGATTCATTGATACGAGGCAAAGGGAAGGCATTCTTTGATGTCACGCTATTCAGTCTTCTGTAGTCTATACACAAGCGAATTGAGTGATCCTTCTTCCGCACCACCACAATAGGGGAGGCCCAGGGGCTGGTACTCTCTCTTATGATCCCTTTCTCAAGCAGTTCCCGGATGTGAGCCCTGACTTCCTGGTACTGCGAGGGTGGGAGTGAACGGTATCTCTGTCTTATCGGGGGAGTGTCATTTGTATCAATGCGATGTTTGATAGTTTCAGTATAGCCTATGTCTCCATCGTTCTTTGAGAAAACGCTGTCGTATCTCTGGAGCAGCTGTTCAAATCTGAACATTTCATCATGGGATAATTGATTACTCAACTTGAGAGTATCTCGCAATGGCGACGGTGTATTCTCATGAACTACAGATGCAGACACGGAGGCACAGTGCACACAATCTTGGTTTGTCGAGCAGTCTTCAATGTCATCATTTGTTGTAACCTGCTCTCCATTGTACAGGTTGCCAATGCAGGTGTGCCCTGGAAGAATAACATCTTGGTCTGAATCATTTGCTATGGCGATGAAGAATTTGCCCTCAGAAACGCTAACTAAGGATCTGCTCAACTGAATACTGCTGGGTAGGTTAGACGACTCCCCAGGTTCTAATACTGCTGCATATGTCATGTTGTCCGGGCCACGGCAAGCAGGATGATCATCTGTCTAGCGGGGACTAATAATGCAGGGCCTCGAAGGAGATAAGCTCTACTGATTTGGCCTTGATTCGCAGTAAACTTTACACGTTTATGAACTGCTTGCATGGCTCTCTCCCACACTTTGTGGTTTCCGTGTTGTTCCAACTTCTTCAATTGCGCCTGTCCCTGTGGGGTCACTAAATTGTCCCAACACTCTTTCAGGACGTTCATTCCTAAAATGGCTGGTGTTAAGGCAGATGTCCGGGTGTCTTCAATTACCAACACCATCCGCGATGGAATGTTGTGTCTGAGGACTGTAATGTCAGTTTCGAAAAGGCCAATGTAGGGTATGGCGGTACCGTTCGCTGATAGCAGTTGAAAATACTCTGGAACATTTTCCAATTGTATACCGCGTGTTTTGAAATGTTTGTTGTAGTAATCAAGGGTTATGGTGGTAACCATCGATCCTGTATCTAGAAGACAAGGCACCTGCACTCCGCCAAATAATGCGTCTACAGTGAAACAGTCAGCTGTTGCCTTTGTCGTAAATTCCTTTGCAGTACAGTCCATAGAGCCTTTACTTTCCCCTCTCGCTGCCTGGCTCGACACAGTAGAGGGAGTTAGTTTCCCGTCACTCGGTTCATTCCACTTTGCTCATGGCGTGTAGTGGCAGGAGTTGTGTTGTAGGTGTGGTAGGTGGCACTTGATTGGTTTGAAGGAGACTGGTATACGACGACGTGGGGCTGGACAGTCACGAGAAAAGTGGCCTGGCTGGCCACAATTGTAGCACTTTGAGGTCATTGCTGCACCCGACTGGAAATTTTGGTTACTCTTTGGCCAGTCCATCACAGCTTCAGGTGGCACTCTGGTCATGTTGAATTGGTGAACCGGTGTGTGGCGGGACTGCTCACCCGGATAGTATGTTGGCACCACTCTCTGGGGCATGGCCGACATTGCATCAAGTCTGTTCATCACCATCTTCATCTGACTTTCTAGTCTCTTGACGGAGTCATCTTCTCTAGTCTGTATTGAAGAAATGGTTGTGCGTTGCCTGGATACATCAAGGTGTACTTGCTCACGTTCTGTTCTTTTTATCGCCCAATCTTTGAGGCAACTGAAGGAGATGTCAGCATTACGGTCCAGCAAATCTCTACAAGAGTGGCGGAGCCCCTCTGCCTCGATGCCATCAACAAACTGCTCCCTTATTATGACTTCGGGATTTTTGTACAGACCAGGGTCCTTTTTCTTCAGCCTGTGGAATAACCTTTCCAGTTCAATGCCAAACTGGCGGACCGACTCACCACGTGTTTGGCGGCGTTCTAGAAACTGGCGTTGGAGCTCACCGCTTGTGAGTGGCTCACCATAGGATGTCTTGAGGTAAGTCAGAGCTTCTTCTACCTTCTTTCCTCCGGAAAGTAGTGATCGCACTTCGATCTTGGGACCAGCTTTCAAAAAGTCCAGAAGAAATTGACCTCTCTGGTCCTCAGGGATGCTGTAACGCTCAAAGGCATACTTGATAGCCGTTACAAACTCATCAACTGGAACCGATTTACCATTAGAGTCGTCTCTACCCTCGAAAGTTGGAATTTTTCTGTCTGGAGCCATGACTACTTGAGTCGGTTGGGTCAGTGGAACAGGGGGTTTGGTCTCAGACTGTTCTTTTTCAATCACTTTGTATACCTCGTCACCCCAATCATCGTCATAGGGCAAAATCATGTTGTCAACAATTGGTAGAATGATGTCATCACTACCTTCTGTATGTGTAAGGCTGACTGCATTTTTGAAGTAGCCATGTAGAGTGTCAAATGGAAGCTTATCCCCTACTAGGGCAAACCGCACAATCTTTTCGTCACCCTTCTGTACTCTGATGGATGTCATGTTGCCACTCCGTCAACTTTTTCAAGTTTTTGAAGACAGATCTGTAGAATATTGCTTCTTGGATGTTTTATTTTTTTATTTTTTTATTTTTCCTCTAAATAATTGTGCTCTTCACACCACTCCCGGCCTCCAGTCACTCTAAAAATTGATATTAACTTTTAAATTGCTAGCCAAGTCAATCCCACTTCTGACACATGTGGAGGGGTTTTAGTAGCCCAGTACCTCGAATAAATTAAAGGCGTTGGACTACCAGTGGATTCAGATTGACTTGCTTTATTGTCTGCAAATAATGGTCGGATAGCAACGACCAGTGACGGAGGCGGGAAGATGGCATAACTCAACTCCGTCACATGGTGGCGCCCTCCCCATTCTGCACGCGAACTTAAATAAACGAAAACGCAGCATCGCTACTACTGCCTCCACATTTTGATCACACACCGAGAAGCATGGGACGCGACATCCGCTTGTGAAGGGCGTTTCAGACCGGCACTTACGGAAGTGTTTATCGGTGCGACACGATGAATAAAACGGTAAGCTTCGCGTGAACATCATCGCTTTTCAAGATGAAAGCCAACGTATCCTTCGCGTGAACATCATCGCTTTTCAAGATGAAAGCCAACGTATATCTATTAATCGGCATTTTAAAATAATACTAAGCAGAAAACATGCGTATAACGCAACAACGATCTTCAACGTTAACAGCGCATTTGCAAGTTTACAATGAATTTGCAATGTTGTGTTTTGCACTCATGGGGCCCAATTTAAAAATATGTGCTGGAGCATTATTTTTTTGCTTCTAAAGTAAAAGACATGGGTATATTGCAAGATTGAGTTCAAGCCGGGCTCCTTAAAGTTGCAGTTTTACCAGATTTTTATACACAGCATTTAAATGCTTAGTCAAGCTTAAAACCAAGCTGACAAGCTGATATGAGTAGCATCCCAGATTTGAATTTCATGCCAAACACCTTGTTTTTGTTATGTAACAAAAATTTATATCTAGTTATTATTATTGTTATTATTTATTTGGCCAAAATATGCAACAATCAAACAGACATACATGAGAGTGAACGGATAACACATTTTATCATTCAGTGATCAAATGCCTTATTCTTAGCTACAGTGGTTGGATCCAAGCTCAAGATCTGTTGACCAATCAGATGCTGGTATGTCTTGTAAGTTGACCTACATTGATGCCATGCACAGTTCTTATGGAGAACATTTAACACATAAAATCCCATTGACAAATTTGTGTCAAAACAAGGATCCAAGCTCAAGATCTGTTGACCAATCAGATGCTGGTGTCTTGTAAGTTTACCTACATTGATGCTACGCACAGTTCTTATGGAGAACATTTAACACATAAAATCCCATTGACAATTTCATGACAAAACAAGGATCCAAGATCAGGTTCTGTGGACCAATCAGATCCTGGTATTTTAACCAATCTGGGCTCAGTGGTAGTTGCTCTGATTGGCTCCTTTAATAGCCAATAGGAGGAAGGTTTCAACTTGCATCCAATCAGCATCTAATCTTATGTTTTTGTTAGAAATTTGTCTCACTTTGTCACAGCTATTCATGGAGGTCACATCTAAGTGAGCTCCATCATGCTTTATCACCCACCTCCATCCCCAACTCAGCCTAACGCTGGCATTTTTGGGGCGGGAAAGGTTTTCAGACACAGGATCAATTGGGAGGGTTGTATCATAACGGTCATTTTGTTATTAGGTAATTTAACCTAATTTTACTTTGAGTTTTTTAATACATGTACTTGTCAGGCAACTAAGTTTACATTTAATAGGCTTTGGCGCCCTGTTATGTTTACCAGGGGTCATTCCAACCATATGTATAAGCGGTGGGCCTTTCTGGGTTTATTGTGTAAAAAATTGTTTTATTGTGCTTTATCATTACAGGCTTTTTGAATTGATATTGAAAGAATTTCTTCATTCAATATTTTGTTGGCATGGCTTGCCCAAAGTTGTTACACATAGTTACAGGTGTAACTGCTCAGTAAGTTTGTAGTTTGACATTAGTCACGCTTCTACTTGTGTGTTTGAATGGGTCAGGTGTGCCCAACTTTCAAATGGGTCTGGTGTGCCCAACTTTCAAATGGGTCTGGTGTGCCCAACTATTAAATGGGTCTGGTGTGCCCAACTTTCAAATGGGTCTGGTGTGCCCAACTATTAAATGGGTCTGGTGTGCCCAACTATTAAATGGGTATGGTGTGCCCAACTATTAATTGGGTCTGGTGTGCCCAATTTTCAAATGGGTCTGGTGCACTGATCTCTATATACTGACTGGATAGCGCTTCGACGCATACGCTGTGCACACAGCCGTGAAGCACGCGCGATGACGCAGCGGCCATTTTACTACTCACAAGAAGCCACGTGAGCGGGCATTCTGTGTGCGTTGAAGCATTCCTACTTCCATGGTTTGAGTAGGATTAGGCCTACTTTACATGATATTTCGTTTGAAATAAATGTTTTACGGTGCTCTAGTCTTTAATGTGCGCTTGAATTTTGCGTTTTAGCTCCAATTCCCCAAGAATAATTATTTTAAAAAGGGATATTAGGTTTAGAATCCATTAAAAAAAATTAACAAATAAATCCCTTATGTGGCGGCCGGATACGAAACTTTTCCAACTGGGCCGGGGTACACGAGTCCCGGACAATATGGGACACGGGGGCGATGGGACAGTGCATTTACCAAACTATTTCTTGCAAACCCCCTTTCTGCAAAAATAGTTTCGTCCATATGTAGTCTGTCTGGCACACTGCTGGAGGTCGCCCTTTTACTGTTTTCTTTTTCTATTATTATTAGCGTGAGTATTACCATGGAGGTAGGAATCTCCTACCTCCATGGTATTACCAGCACGTCGTCAACTTATCATACAACAGGGTGCGGGTCATCATTTGTCCATGGGTATTTTTGAAAGACTGTCAAGATGTCTTTACAACAGCACTTGTCCCATTTTGTGAGCACAATATCAGAAATGATATTACTGTCGGCTGACCGAATGCAGAAATATTTTATATCTGGATATTTTTTGTTATTTGTCCCGTACAACCCCAGTTGTTATTTTATTGGGGTAAAATGAGCCAATTTGTCAACAACTAGTAATATCAACAACCTATCACGGTAGGGGTAAAATGGGATTGGGACGCATTTAATAATTGTTTGAAATAAAACTGTAAACAGATTTGTTTTTAAAATGCTCAAAGGTGTAAATTATTGTTGAATAATATAATTTTGTTTAAAAACAGGTTTTTTAAAACCTAGTTTTCACACTAAAAACTCCGGACAGTTATATTGTAGTAGTATTACTACTACTACTAGTAAAGGTCATGCAATTTTTGTCACTTGCCCCAATTTGACCCACATTAATTTTCAATATCCCACTAAAAAATTTCTTTCACCCGTCATTACAGTGCATGCATCCCATTGTGACTCAAGGGGGGGGGGGGGTTGGCAGGAAAAGTAAAGTTTTAGTATCTAAAAACCCTTGAAATTTCATTAAAATGTTACAATCTAACCTTCAGTAGTAGAAAGCCCACATGACAGATTAGGGTTAAATTCAATTTATATTATCTAAAAACTAAAATCTAAAAACTAAAATCTGTCCCATCTTATCCCAGTATTTAAACAAAAAACGTGGCAAATTTTCAAAATTATGATTTACGGGCCGGGGGAATTCCATGTCAACTCAACACTCACACATGGATTGGAAGTTGGAACAATATTTGGTGTTGACTTACAAAAAAATATAACTTTTCGGAGCTTGTGGTTAGTCTTTGATATATAAAGACAAATCTCAAAACTTATAAAAGTATACATAGAGAACCTAAAAACTAAATTTTCATTGTTTTAAAGGTCTTTGAAATGGTCTCCATTTCATAAAATTAAACCAAAGTCAAAGCATGAAGCACAAAGAAAACTTTTATGCTTAAAATTTTACATTTTTTCATGGTTTTGATATACAAAGCAACATTGTAATTATTGTGATGGATTCTTTAAAAGTTTCTTGTGTTTTTCTTGTCCTGATGTCTATGAGAAAACGTCAGTGAATGCTCCTACAGAATTTGTAATAACAATAAAACTATACTTTAAAAGAATGCAAACAAATAAATCAGTCAGTGAGTGAAAAGTTCAGTTCAGTTCAGTTTATTTTTTCAGAGTATCTGTATCATATAGACAATCAGAATGGGAAATTAAAAGGTGTAGATAATTTAGACATGACATGGCACCAACAGAAAAGTCAATGCAAGACCAGAAGACTTTGCATAACAAAAACAAAACAAATTGACAAGGAAGGACAAAAGGAGACAAGGACAAGGCAAGTAAACAAAGCAAAACACAAGTTGACAATAATAAAATCATGTAATAAAACTACCTCATCATGGAAAAACATCCACCTTCAAAGGGACAACACATTCTGCAAAATTACTTCAGGGATGATATTATACAGTAATTCTTTACAGTACCTCACTTTTAACAACCTGACAAATCTCAATGCAACACATGAAATCAAGTCTTATAAAATAATGTCCCTTTGATACAATTATCATACTTAGTGGAGGTGTAACCCCCCAAAAATGGATCACTTGAATAAAGTAAATCAAACTTAACACTGGGGAAACAAATAAGAAACCACTAAAAACAACAGTGCCAAAGTAAGTCATAGATTAAAATCAAAATGGCTTTAAAACCTGTGTAAATGAAACAAAAAGAAATACAATTAATCAAAATACAGTTTTCAATCACATTTAAGAAGAAAAACATAGTCTTAAAAAATCGAATCCAAACAAGTTCATAACAAAAGATATTTCCAAATCAGATTTCCAAAAATACAACTTTAGGAATGAAAATCCAAAGAAAGTAAGGGGTATTAGGCCTATGATTGTCAAAATAAATAACAATACAAAGTTTAAGCTTACTGAGTATGAATTTATTGAGGCAGGCAAGACTTAAAGGGTCTGTATACCTTTGGTAATGAATCTGAAAATTAATGGCAGCAGCTTTGGGTAGTATAATGAATTTTGAGAAACTTTTAACTTCGAATTACTACGGTTATGGAAAAATATGTCAGACTGTGTATTCATATGGGGAATAGTCTTCCTGTGTGGAAATATTCGCTCTGGATTTTTGGTAATATCTCAAAAATGGGTAAATGTTATTGTATAATACCTTCATTTATAGGATTAACACAATCAGTAGGCTCCAATTACCAAACGTATACAGCACCTTTAAAACATGAAGAACCCGTACATACAATTTAAGTAATAGGTGATGGTGGAATAGCACATAAATGTGGAGTATTTTCATTACGCTGCCAGGCTGCTATCTGAAGTAAACTATGTACAGGGGTGACTAACCACACTATGGTTGTTTAGTACAAAATATTCTGAAGAATTTAACTTCTACCAGGGTGCTATAAGAGCTTAAGGTGGAAATATAAACAGTGGAAGAAGGGTAATTAACTCCATCATAAACAGTGGGTCTTTCTACAGAACAATAGTCTTTCTACACCTGTCACAGAGGATTTAAAAAAAAATAAATCATGACAATTTCAATTGTTACTAATGTAAAATTTACCAAGAAATAAACCATGAGGGAAACTGACTTGGCAAATTTAATTCCATTTTGGGGTAATTAAAAAAAATTACTCACATGGGGTTCTAACATTTGACCTCTGGATTAATTATCATGATGTTGACACTATACCAGCTTTGAGTATCGTTGTCTGACCTGTTCTATCAAAGCATGACTCTTCAAAATGAACAGAGCAGATAATTCTTTTCTTTGATGGGCTCCAATTGTCCCGCTTCATGCTGATCCCCCATTTCTTTAAGATACTAGGTTGACTGATTGGAAAGCTGAAACAAATGGAAAGAAACAGTTTAAACATGTTTTCTTTATTTTTGTTCAATTAACAATATAAGAACAAGAGTACATATTTAGAATCGGCTGTAAGTTATGATATAGACTTAAAGTCTACATTAGTCTACATATGGCTAATGAGAAATCATCATCTCCAACCTGCATGTTGTATGCCATGATTTTACCAAAGGAAATGCACACAATCATATACTAAAAACAACTATCAGTTCAGTTAAGTACAGGTTCTAAAAGCTACAAAGGGATAGAGAAGAAATGGACAAGCTTGCAGTGATTTACCTAACCCCACTCTTGTGGCAAACTTGGAGTCGTCGGCCTCAAAAGTGGGGCTATGATTTACCGTAATCTAAAATTCTCAGTTGGTTGGTCATCTGCTGTGATCTGTGATGCCAAATGTAGCTAGAACAAAACCCCAACCTTTCTCTCTAAAGAAATACTAACTTTGCAACATTTTCTGATATAGTTTATGGATATATCAAACCAAACAAAGGGGGGAATGTGTAGTCAAGTGAATGTGTATTGTGTACACAAATCCATGGATGTTTGTCATTTTGCCAACGATATGACCAACCAATGTCAAATGTGTGCAACTGCAAGCCCAAGTCAAGACAGTGTTGGTTGTTAATTCAGATAAAAATAGTTTATAGATACAGTAACGGATACTTACGGAACCTCGGGCTCTGAAGTTGTGCCCCCCTTGAATTTGAAGTATGTGTCACACCAGTTTTTATTCATAAAATCATATGATTATCATTATGAATCATATTTTTCTTTTGACTTTAATTAATAATTGTCACAAATGTTTGTAAATATCGTTTCATAACAACCTTCTTCATACCTGGAAATTGTGCGGTGTTTTAATTATGAAAAACGAAAATGCAATTCAGGGCCTGGCGACATTCTCGCCGTAAAAAGTACAAATGACATGACGACAATCATGTATGTACATGTACCAATCAATGTATGTACACAATACACACGTTTTATATCCTTCGACGTGAAAGATACACTACAATAGTACAAACACAGCTTACATTAAACAAGTACAAACAAACAGATTACATCGTTTTAAAACATGTTTATTCCACTTAATTTCCAAATTAAAAAATAAAACCATAAATGCTTACACATAAAATGTATTTCCACATCCTTGCTGGCATTGTTGAAGTCAAGAACGATGATCAAAAGGAGACAAGAAGACAGGACAGTCTACTCATTTTTATTCATCAGCCGTTTGTTGACAATAGTTACCGGATCGGACCATGGAGGTAGGAATCGACCGATGATGTGAGTAGTAAGATGGCGGCCCGATCGATGCGGCGCCTTCATCGCACGAACCCGAAGCGCTATCCAGTCAGTATATACATGTAGAGATCAGTGGTCTGGTGTGCCCAACTTTCAAATGGGTCTGGTGTGCCCAACTATTAATTGGGTCTGGTGTGCCCAACTATTAATTGGGTCTGGTGTGCCCAACTTTCAATTGGGTCTTGTGTGCCCAATTTGCATGTGTGCCTGGGTCTGGTGTGCCCAGGGGGTCTGGTGTGCCCCTCTTAATTTTCTTAGAGTTATTTGCCGGTTTACCCTGAATACAAAGTATTGGTATCCGGTAAGAATTTTTCTGGCTGAATCAAGAATAAATTCAAGCTGTGGCATTATGTCACGAAACAAAATAATCCTGTCTCCTGTGTCAATTAGTCTAAGAATAATTCAATATTTGCTGCAAAAAACTCCCTAGTCCCTAATTACTTTGAAAGTTTTGACATTGTAACACAAGATACTGTGGTGATTTAACGAAAACTAATTTCAAACCTATTCTTAAGAGTTCTTTAAAATGGGATCGTGTAGGAATCTCTATTTGGAGATTGGCGCTCATGTAAAGCGTATCGACTACAGACCTACTTACAATGTGGCATATATATTAGAACAGTTTAATTACCCAATACTAGGGGTTATGAGTGAGCAAGGTGCAATCCGGGGGGAAAAAAGGACACAGCGAGATTGATCACCCCTCGGAACGAGGTTGAAGAAACAGTGGTTTTGTGAGGGTATTCAACCAGTTTTTCATGACTTTTACAATATTTCAGACATACTTTTTCTGTGGAGGATTGACACTCTTGGTGATTGTAACCTGTACTTGGACTTTCTTTTATTTTACAGCCCTGGCGTCAAGAAACAGAGAGAAAGAAAAAGACTTTTCCAGAAGTCTTGAGTCACTCACACTACATGTAGATGGTGATCTTATGGAAGATGATACAACACATCAGGGTCAACCAACAGGTAGTATTTAATTTGATGGAAAACAGAACTGCACTGTACTGGAACATGATTGAGGGCTTTCTAATGGGCTCTGAAGCACAAGCGGTATATTGGGAGAGTTGTGACATAGAGGGACAAGTTTTCTTTGGATAAAGTGGTTGCTGGATGCCATTTTTGGTTCAAATATAGCACAAAACCCAATGTGCAGCCTAGTCTGGCACCCTAGTCTGGCTTCGTGTGTGCGCACATACAATTTTTTCATGGACTGAAAATGGCTTCTAATCGCAAGTTGTCGCAACTCTTCCTTTACACGGCTCTGCTCTGCAGACTGCGTAAGGCCGTGTCCAAATCTAGCGACTTCAGCTACGGCTATGGCCTTTGGCTGCAATGACAGATACAACTGCTTAAGCAGGAAACTTGGATTGCAAACTACATAATACAATGCTAAGTACATCCTCACCCCTCGTAGGTTCCCATATTCAAGGTGTTTTGCTCAAGGACACAAGTGTCATGACCTGGATTCGAACTCACAATGAAATGACTAAGGAGTCCAATGCGCTAGACCATGCACTTGACCACGATGATTTTAAGCTGAAAAAACTCCATAGTCTGTGAAAAACTGTGAAAGTTTTGACACTGTAACACAAGTTACTGTGGTGATTTAAAGGAAACTAGTTTCAAACCTATTTTGAAAAGCTCTTTAACATGGGGCCCTGTAGGAATCTCTATTTAGAGTGGTAATAACTTTTCAAATAATTTGTTATTCCATTCTTCCAAAGATATCCTATCAATGGAAGAGAGTGAAGGCAGTCTACAGTATGGATTATTACACGGGACGGATTCATTTGAGCAAGTGACGCCAAACATCAGAATTGTTGGAAAGTAAAGAGAAGATCATATTACATGTACCTACCTATTGGTTTTCATCATTTTCATTACATCAATGAGTAACAAATTCATTGGTATCAACATGAACAAAGCCTTAAAAGGAATGTATACCTTTGGTTTTTGGACTGTTTGATTGTTTTAATCCTATATAAATGTCGATTACAATAAAACTAACCTGTGAAAAATTAATTTCAAAAGGTGGAAGCGTTTTTTTAGATATCGCCAACAGTCCAGAGCGGTTATTTCCACGTAGGAAGAATAATCCGTAAATGGAATACTCAATCTGAGAAACGTATCTGACAGTAACGCTTCTCAGATTCAAATTTTGGGGGATAAAAACTGAAATCTTTTTCACTAACAACATTACTTCGAAGTGAAATGATTCTCAAAAATGCTTTAAACTATCGAAAGCTGCTGTACTTCTTACCAAGTAAGTTTTTATTGCCATTAATTTTAAGAGTCATTACTAAACGTATACCTTCCCCTTAAAAGACAAATTACAGGGTTGGTAAGTCTCTAGAAAGCCCCTTGATTCTAAAGTTTGGTAATAGTGTATAAGCCCTCCAGAGACGTCTGAAGATCTGTCAAAGTTGAGAAAACTGTATTTGCAGCAATAAAAGTTGTTGACCAAAACGAATATATATATATATATATATTTCTTTTACAAAACTGAAACACCTTTATATGTGATGATATGTACAGTTGTTTGGATGGTGTGTTTTTTTAACTAGAAGATGGAAATGATCTTCAAAAAATAGTAAAGATTTTTTAACAACTTGTTTGTGTAGTTCACATTTTAGCATTCAGGTTGTCTTTAGTGATTCCTTTCACCTCTGTGATCCCGGTTTCCATTGTCGTACTGGAGCCTAACTGTCTGTGTTTTCGTGTCAAGTGAAATTGTGAAGATGAGCGATCTTTACTTCATTCAAGGGCCTTAGCACAATACAATGACCAATTTTGTTTTTACCCATGCCCTTCAGTTCACCAGACTCATCACGTCCAAGAACTCAACGAAGATCCCGTTCGCCCAGCATGAAACGATCTCACTGCAGTCCGCAGAGAAAGCTGGAGAAAACTGGTGAAAAAGTTTCGTTAAAAAAAAAAAGGAGTCAATCAAAGGAGCAGCCTCATAAAGAAGGTTGGTTCGTACAGGATGTTCTACAAGGGATTTTATCCCCATTGCATGTCACATTCGCAAGAAGTTTAGATTAGTGTTAATCTTGTTGTTCGTTTCATCAATTGCAGTATTCATTGTCTAAAACAAATCCACTTGTTTGCTTTCATCAGGTGTAGTACACAGCTCGTCAGTCACCAATTATAACATTACAGTGGTAGGTAACAGTAATCACACCACCATCTTGGAGGACGGGAATGGTCATGTTTCAAGTAAGGCATCTTTTCAGTCAGTTGTACATAGATTTGACCCACATCTCCGACAATATACTCCCAGGTGGTAGAGCTTTAAGAGAAGTGACCAATTTTAACAAGATTTTTTGGTTGTGTACAGAGTAGACATGCTGCGCACTCTAAATTAAAATTTTATTAGGAGTTTATGTAAACAAAGTTTTTTTTTTTTTTTCCAGTGACTTGTTGACACACATCAATGTTCAAAACTTTCCAAACAGACTGGTAGTTTTATTAAAAAGTCAGATCTCCTGAGGGTGGTCTGTCTGCTGCTGCTTCCCAGGCTAACTAGGTTGAGATCGCGGGTTATATTCGGCAGTTATATGTTGAACAGTGGCTTCATACTAGCGGGACCTTCCAACCACTTATTGGTACAGAATGATGTCAGTTGGTTTTGTATTGACACAAAGATAGATATTGACAAAATAAGGAGATGGCCAACATTAGGGCTAGATAGCTCAGTTGGTAGAGCGCCCATGGCACATTAATCGAGAGGTAGCATTCATATCCTACTCTAGTAAGTTTTGGTCAAAACAAAGTTAAGTTTTATTGTGACCTGGTGCAACCTGGATTATCTTTGATATTTTTCAACCAGCTTTTGACACAAACTGGTTAATTTGTTCGAACTAATGGTGTATCTTACGCTTTGGCGTTTAGAAATAGCAGTTATGGCACAACCAGATGAAAGACATGTTGGGGAAGACCAACTTGATCATGCTGCGATGCCTCTTGAAGATGATATACATGTACAAGCTGACTACATGACCACAGGTGATGGAATTTCACCACAAAGAGGTAAGCTACTACTGTAGACAAGACCATTGTTATGAGTGGTTGAGGGTGGGGGGTGGAGCTGAACCCATCTTAACCTCAACAGCACTTCTGAATGAACACCCCCATCCCAGCTATCTTTCTCAAAAGCTAACGGTTAACCTTGAACTAAACTAGTTACCCCTCCAAGGATTGTTAACAATGATAATTTGTCTTAAAAATTACAGTGCTGCCATCTTGAAATGTTTTTCTTTAGACAAAACGACGTCTGCAGAGCAGAGGCCGATGTTATATAAATACCAACTGGAGCTTGCTGAGGATGCAGTCAAGGGGAAAAACACTGTCTTGGTAGCACCCACTGGATCCGGCAAGACTCACGTGGCTGCTTACATCATCCATGATCACTTCATCAGACTACAGTCCACACCGATCCAAGAGAGATGCGCCCTGTTTCTTGTTACCACGGTAAGACAGGCAGGGTTGAAAATGAGCGACTCTGGCTAGTGCTGTGTGGCCATTGGCATGGTGGCATGGTCCTAGCATGGTATTAGCTAGAGACCTCACTTTGGGCACAGTCTCGCATCTTCACGGATCATCATTGAGTGATCTTGGCATTGGTTTTAACATACTCAGAGTAAACTTATAACTGCTTGTCACTTCCCGTCGTCGGTTCATACTCGCTCAATAAAATACAAAAGCTTTACGGTTAGAAATCATCAATCTTATACTTTCCAGTAATATATATACTTTTTTGATACCATACACTCATTATAGTAAATTTTGAAAGATTTTAGCCTTCGAGAAAGACTCTGCTAGGGACGAAACGTCAGGCCACGAACTAATTTTTTAATTGTGAAATTTATCTTTACTTTTCCCTACAGGTGAATCTTGTTGCTCAGCAGGAGGATAAGTTGAAGGAATTACTACTCCCAAAAGACTTCTTCTCCATCACCGGATTATTTGGTGCCTCTGAGTTATCCCTTCGGGACGTGGTTATTACAAGCAAGAATGTGATCGTCCTGACCGCCCAGCTCCTGGAAAATGCCCTGAATGACGACTCGAGCAACATCACTCTGGATCGATTCTCACTGTTGGTTTTTGATGAGTGCCATCTCTGTCAGGTCAGCCAACTTTGTCTTATTCCCAGTGTTCTGTAATGGGAATGAACTGGTGCCTATTAACAAGAAAAGGGGCCAGACTTTAAATGTCCATCAAATAAACTGAATTTAGTTATGAAGCCCAACAGGCATTTGAAAATGGTGTGGGGCAAAACCAACAAAACTCATGTTTATATTGATTTGCATTGAGGAAAAAGAGTGTTACGCATGGCAAGTTAATGTTTTTTACATTTTATTTTATCCTTTTAGAAAAACCACGCTTACAATGCTATCATGGCACGCTTCCTTGATGAAAAACAGAGTGGAAAGGCCAACTTACCACAGGTAAAATAGTTGTAGACCAATAATGCTACTACATAAAAATGCCTGCTTATTTGGCATCATTTTATTTCCCTTCTATTTGTATAAATTGAAACCATGAGCTGAAGATTTTACTGGCAGGTTGTTCTAAACTGTAATCAGCAATTTACTAAACTACCAATGATTTATCTCATCTTCATTCAAAGAGAGTATACACACCAGTAGTATAGGTTTTTTTAACAAAATTCACATGAACTCTAGGAGTTCGATGTGTTGTAAAATTGTCACTGCTATACCTTATATGTATTCAAAGATAAGCACCATAACAAAAGATACAATAACTTGACCAATGGAAGAAGTGCACTGTTATTTAAAGAAAAGGCTGAAGATAGGGATAAACCTTCAAGATCTTGGTTGATGTGTATTAAATGCCACAACGGTACAGCACCCAGTTACTTATCATCTTGCCTGTCTCCCCATCGGCCTGGACGCTCAAGCCTTTGCTCAGCATCTGACACTACTAGCCTCACGGAACCAAACTCTGTCAAGTTCCTCAAGTCTGCATCTAGTTGCACCTTTTCTCATTTTGCTCCCCAAACGTGGAATGCACTCACTATTATCTCCATTAGAGAATCTGACTCTATATGCAAATTCAAGAAGTGTATCAAGCATTATTTATACCCATTCTTACTGCTTCTTAATATTGTGGCGCCATATAAATGCCTTATATGCATGTTTTGTATGTATGCTCTCACTTTCGGTACCTTTTTATGGAGACCAAGGACAAAACAAAAAAGGGAAAACAAAAGGTCCCCATATGGAATTTCTAAAGACTGGGGTACGTGCTCCACAAGGAAATCTGTTTCCAAAGTCTATGGGAAACTGTTAAGTGCAGGGACAAGGGAAAGAACAAAGGAGTGCTCCACAAGGATGCATTTTTGAGAATGTGTGTATGTTTGTGTGAGTAGGTAACCACATTCAAACCAGGGACCTATAACAAAAGAGGACAATAGGTCCACGGTTCGGGAAAGGTCCACGGTTGGAAATCGTGTACAAAACCAATGGAAGCTGTTGAAAAAAGATTATAATCAAAAGAGGTCCATGATTGTAGGCTGTTACACACTTGTGTGAACTTACGAGAGTGCCCTTGTGAATGTGGTTACCTACTCACACACACACCAGGGACCTATAACAAAAGAGGACAATAGGTCCACGGTTCGGGAAAGGTCCATGGTTGGAAATCGTGTACAAAACCAATGGGAGCTGTTGAAAAAAGTTACGAGTATAAACAAAAGAGGAACAATAGGAGGTCCACGGTTGCAGGCTGTTACACACTTGCGTGTGTGGGCATGTCCACGCATTCAAACCGAGTACTTTAAGAGGATTTTAACAAAAGGGATCCGGGAAAAGTCACACCGAGATCGTCCTTGATTCCTTTTTGTGTACAAAACCAATGGGGACGTTGCTAAAAAAAACTATGTCCAAACAATGGGAGAACAAAGAGAAGTCCTCGGTTGACACCATAAACACAGCTGTGTGTATGGGTATGTATGAGTAGGTATACACATTCAAACCGGGGACCTATAACAAAAGAGGACAATAGGTCCACGGTTCGGGAAGGGTCCACGGTTGGACAACGTGTACAAAACCAATGGGAGCTGTTGCAAAAAAGTTAAAGAGGGACAATAGGAGGTCCACGATTGCAGGCGTATACACACTTGGGTGTGTGTGTGTAGGACAATGAATAATTATTCAGTTTTAGATGTGAGGAAAATACCAAACATTGGCAGTTAGGGACTGAAAAAATCAATCTGCATGAGTCGTTCGGGTCCAAGGTGGATATTAGAAAGGCAGGGAAACTTATCACTAAGCCAAGCCAGTTCACAAAACTACCAATGTTACCTTAATATGTAATTCCTTTTATCCGACAGGTCATTGGAATGACAGCCAGTCTAGGAACTGGAAAGGCAAAGAATCAGGAACAAGCAAATCAGCATACCATTCAGATATGTGCCAACATGGACGCCCAAAGCATTTCCATGGTAACCAGCCCTGAGTGCACAGAACAGCTGAAAAACCGTGTGAATATTCCCACGGAGGGTAAAGACCTAATTTCCTTTCACAGAGTCAAGTTAAAGATGATAGGCAATCATGCAGAGGTCTTCTTTTTACCTCAGTGAGGCTGCTGGTTGATGAGTTTGTGAGGTTGTATGGAGTGCATTGCTTTGTCCATAAACCGAGGATTTCAGAGCATAATCTCTCTTCCTGTTGTGTATTATACAACAAACCATATAGTTTTTACCTCCATGATCAAACTCTTTTCAAACAAAATAGTACTTATTTGGGCTTATATTTTTAGTTGAACCGATTGAGGTGAACTGCAGACAAGTCGACCCTTTTGCTGACACAATCAAGGAAGTTATGAAAAAAGTGGAAAAACTGCTACTGGAATCTCCAAGTAAGTACATAATTTTGACCCTGCTCACCAAATGCAAGTTTAATACAGGGACAGGAAAGTCAGAATGAGTCTACCAGGCCAGTAACAAAAAAAGATGACTAGTCGAAATAAATGGTTATCTGTGGAACTAATTTGAATTTCACTTACAAAGCTTCTAAAACAGAAATGAGGTAATAACTTATAAATTTGGGGAATGATTGTAAAGCTTACAAAAACAGATTTTCTTGCACTGTTAGTGATTTGCCAAAAAGGTGTAAGCGTTTTTAGAGATAGCACCGTAAATCCAGAGCGGTTAATGACCACGTAGGAAGAATAATCCAGAATTGAAAATGCACAATCTGAGAAACGTTACTGACAGTAACGTTTCTCAGAATTAAATTGTGAGGGATAAAAACTGGTATCATTTTCCATAACCACAGCCTTGAGGTGCCAGCATCCATAGCAATGGCAGTGCAGCATGTAGCACCTGGGTGTACAGATTGGTTAACAAATTATTATAATTACACAATTGTTATTCATGGTTTTTGAACAATTTCAAACTCTTTGACAGAAGCAAAATCGCACTTGATTTGTATTTTGTTTAACAGCAGATGCAATTCATGAACAAATGAGAAATGAGAAAATTCCAACTGAGAAGGGGAGCCAGGCCTACCGTCAATGGTGCGACAGAATTAAGAAAAATGCACAGCAAATCATCACACAAGATACTGATGATTATCGCACCCTCGTAATATGTATCAGGCATCTGATGGTAATAAAAACAAGTCATTTATGATTATAGCTATTTAAAAAAATGCTTAGCAGAAACAGCGTAATTTGTAATAAATAAGCACTTTGCAATTTTAATGCCAAAAAATAGACGGTCATGTTGGATCTCAGACGTGTCATACGTAGGTGCGCATTTATGTCCAAGCTTTATGTTTACTTGCATGTACTGATTGTACTACTGCTGCAGTCTGGTGCACCATGGGATAATCAGGTGACAGGGGTATGGAAAGTTTGTCTGGTATCTGGGTATTTTGAACAAAAGAGTTAGTGCAGAGCGTTGTTTCACACCTTGTGTACCATTTGATAAAAGGATTACATTTGAGCCAAGTCTGGATTGGCGAACTCAGCACTGGCTAGATACAGCAGGATAACTGCAACTATTAAAGGGCTATTATTCAATATTGCATCTTAAGCCAACAGCATACCTGATGATACTTTAATGCACTTTTCATAGTAAATTGTACGGCAGGGATCTGTTGTTTTTATGCTAGCTGCAATACTCATATTTTGATCCCAAATATATTTTCCTCTATTCTTCAGGATTATAACTCTGCCCTGCTTATAAATAAACAAGTGCGGAGTAAAGACGCCTATAAGTACTTAAAACAAATGATTGATAAAGAGAAAGACCGGATGGCTAGTTTTGATGACAATGGCCGTCAGCTCGTGCACATCTTTTGGGGTAAGTTATATGAACGTCAAAAGACTACTACACACAAACAATTTGTTTAAATCTATCAATCGAATGGAACAAATAATGACAATGAGATTACTCATCTCTCACGATGTATACAAAACAAAACCTAAGAAAAGATCGATCCCTCAAGTTTTTCATACTAATTAATCCTTTTTTTTTAACTGGTGTTAAATTTGCATCGGGATAAAGTATACAAATTTTATTTTTTTGTTTGTTCACCAATGTATGTTAAGGACTGTACAAAATTCCACAGGCATTTACTAGGCGGGTTTCAAGGTTTTTTCCATCAATATCTGTCCCTGCCAATTGGGTTGAAGATAACCACCATATGCAGTGGTTTTTAATTGGCACCACAAAGGCACAAATTCCTTGAGCTGCAAAATGCAGAATTCAACAATAAAGCAGCTTTGTATGGATCTGTGGATCCTGTTTAGTGGACATCAATTAATTTATTTATTTCCCCTCTCATGAATTAAGATGTGCAGTTGGCCTTGGAGGTGATCAAAGATAACCCCGACAATGAGAATCCACTCTTGGAGAAACTCTGTGAGATCATCCTGGAAGAATATCGAATCCGTCCTCAGTCTAGGGCCATCCTGTTTGTCAAGACCATTGATACCACTCAAGCCCTTCAAGACTGGATACAGGATACACCGGTATTAGCATTCCTGAATCCGGGAAGGATTGCTGGGTCAAGAGGTCAGTTCACATGGTCATGTTTTTACTATTTTTCGCAAGATGTCATCCAAAATAAATAACAACTCTACCCAGGCCATTTAAAGTTCATGACTCAAGTTGGAGTCATTAGCAGAAGACTAGGACTCGGACTTGGACTTGACTATCGTGACTTGGACTTGACCCCAAGGACTTGTGACTTGCGAGTCAAGTATTTTCACCTATAATACCTTTTTTTTATTTTTATTAAAAACCATTTTGACTATCTGATCGTCATGCACACAGAGAAATATTAATGTTCAGCACATGAAATAATTACAGGTCGTATGGTGCTGTAAGTAAAAGTGTTTGTGATAATTGTGTATAAGGCCATGTACATTTATCATAGTCAATACGCATAATAACACTGGGACATATTTCTGTAAAAGCATTGTTGTGCACGACACCAATATTAATGTTGATATTTTGTACTAACACTTTTTAATGTTAAAAGCACAGGCGATTCGGCAGCATACGCGCTGATTTAGCCATAGATGCAACCAAAGCTGTAATTTAGATGCAGCTTGGGCTACTAGTAAAACGCAGCCCAAATAATTGGACTGAGATGGCTGTGTGTCGTTTGCATTGGTTTTTAGACACTTACCTGTATTTTATTGTTTTTGTATATTGTTGCTTGTCTGCTTATTGATAGTTTTATGAGTGTGGTATTTCTGTAATATGTAGTTGCTGACTTATATATTTTTGTGAAGCACTTTGAGGCCGTGCTTAAAGGCCCTGTACACTATTGGTAAGATCGAAATCACAAATGTTCACAGATTCACACATAATTCTTACATGATTTAAAGTAAGTAATGGTAGAAAGGGTTCCTTAAAATATTTCTGCCTAAAATGGTATCGTTTCTGAGAAATGAGTAAAACAATAGTTTTTATCACACGTGATAATAAACTTGATGTTTGAAAAACAGAAAACACATAAGGTCCCTTTTCACTTTTTTCTCGTGACCTCGATAACCAATTGAGCTCAAACTTTCACAGGTTTGTTTGTAGAATGCAGTTGTTGGATCACACAAAATGTGGACACTGATTTTGAGCTGTTACCAAAAGTATACAATGCCTTTAAGGCCCTATATAAGTTTGCTTTATTATTAGCTGTTTCGACGTGTTAGTCGGAACAGCTATTGTTTTCGTTGAGATTTTTATTTTTAGCTGTTCCGACGTGTTAAATCCAGTCACCTGCTAGCTTACATTTGAATTAATAATGGTTCGCACTCTGTGTATTAAAGCCTAATTAGAATGGGACTTATTCTGATCGCCGGAATTAGTTCTAAGATGTCATAGATAAAAATTCTTAATAGACTGTGCAAGTCTCGCGCGCATTCGAACTTCCGGGACCATAGTGGTCCCAACCATATGGAGTTTTACGTGGGCGAGATTTTGTTTCGTCAATTATTTTAGTTTAACGTAGTTTATGACCTAGAAAATTATACATGTTGTTGGGAATGTAATACTAAGTGATAACAAAATATGAAAGTAAAACCAATTCAACAATATAACGAAGAAAACCCGAGAATTAAACTTGACCTCAGCTTTCGGTTATTGCAAAAAATTAAGAATTTTGTGCTCGCCTCCGATCATAAAACTTATGTAAAAGCTTGTTTTGGATGCGCGATTATAATCGCCAGATGCTGTATTTGCAAAGCGAACCCTTTTCATTGCAGTCTATGGTTGTTGAGGCGTCAGCATCCTCTTTAAACTGGGATACGGGTCAATTTTAAACATCAAAAAAGCATCCTTGTCCCAGAGTTTAAATTTGTTTTCAATAATAATTAACACACTTTTCCGTAATTTTTTCAAAAGCTAAAACTAATTTTATAAAATTGTTATGATTTATTTTAGTTGTTTAGATTTTGTCATGAGATATAATTTAAAACAAAGATTTGATTTCAGAAATAAAAATGTTCTTCGTTTGACGTGTTCTCTCGTTCGGATACGGGCGAGACTTGCACAGTCTATTAAGTACTCATGTGACAGCGGTGTGAATATTTAATTAGCTAATCTTGTGTCTATTATATCTCAAGAAGTATACAAGCGATCTTCAAACTTGTTTCAGTTATAGACTCCATTGGCATTGGAGATTAGCCATGGGTAACCCTGACCCCATGTTGACCCCATGTTGACCCATACCTATGGGTCAATTGGAAGTGGGACCATATCTCAAGAACAACACAGCCAATTTTAAAACTTTTTTTCAGTTATAGACTCCTTGGGCACGGGAGATTAGCCTTGGGTAACCGTGACCCCATGTTGACCTTTACTTCCGGGTTAACCGGATGTGGGACCCTATCTCAAGAACTATACAACCGATTTTCAAACTTTTTCAGTTATAGACTCCTTGGACATTGGAGATTAGCCTTGGGTTGTCGTGACCCCATGTTGACCTTTACCGATGGGTCAACCGGAAGTGGGACCATATCTCCAGAATTACACAACCGATTTTAAAACTTTTTTCAGTTATAGACTCCTTGGGCATTGGAGATTAGCCTTGGGTAACCGTGACCCCATGTTGACCTTTACTTCTGGGTCAACCGGAAGTGGGACCATATCTTAAGAACTACACAACCGATTTTCAAACTTTTTAAAGTTATAGACTCCTTGGGCATTGGAGATTAGCCTTGGGTAACCGTGACCCCATGTTGACCTTTACTTCCAGGTCAACCGGAAGTATGACCATATCTCAAGAACTACACAACCGATTTAAAAACTTTTTTCAGTTATAGACTCCTTGGGAATTGGAAATTAGCCTTGGGTAATCGTGACCCCATGTTGACCTTTACTTTTGGAAGTGGGACCATATCTCGAGAACTACACACCCGATTTTTAATTTCTTTTTCAGTCATAAACCCTTTGAGCATTAAATGTTAAACAACCATGACCCATGTTGACCTTTATTTCTGGTTTAAAAGCTCCTTTCGGTTCAGTATCAGAATGAAGACCAGGTTTAGGTTTTTAGGCACACTTTGATGACCTTACTTTGACCTTTACTTCCGGTCTAAACAAGAAGCTCAAAAATTGAAATAAGCATAACTCCTGAACCACATGTCATAAAGTTGTAATGTCTGTGTTTTATTGTAGCTTAGAAAACTCAAAATTAACAAAAATTACCGGAACAGCTCTGTGATTGTTCACAATCACCATCTCTAGTTATTATTATTATTATTAATATTATTATTATTATTATTTACAACGCACCCACACACGTCAAGCTTGGAGAAAAGGGGCAAGGGATATTGGTAAAATAAAAACCAGAACTGATCCTTAAATATAACTTAAGGATTTGTGAAAGCTTGTGTGCATGAGCTCAGTTTTGCTAGTAAGTGCAAAAATTGTCATTTTGAATTCAACGGGTATGTGTACAAATTTTCTAAAACAACAATGTTTGGCTTGTACAGTAATTACATAGTATGAATTTTCATGGGAAACAGTAACTATGATCAATGCAAGTTTCTTTTGGATGTTTTGGTTTTATACAATACAGGGTTTGTGTGCATATTTCAGTCAGTGCGTTATTCAATGTTAGTGATTGTACTAACTTATTGCAGTAATGAGTAACATGCTTTTGTGAGGAAGTGCGGTCACCTATCTTTTGTCTGGAAAGTATTATTATCGGTTTTACTTATTGTTACAAAACAATGGAAGGGAAATAATTATCCACAGGCAATCTCAAAAGAAGGCACCATTTGGGATGTATTGTTTAATTCAAAAGAGGGCGCTATATCAGGCAGACAAAATACCACCATCACAGACTTGAACAAGACTCATGGCCTGATCATGAGCGATTGAAACAATGTCCGTGGTTGATTTGCGAAGGCCATTATGCAACGCATTCTAGAAATATATTTTGTTTCACTATTGACAATATGGATTGGCACCAAGCTCAGCAGCTTCGGAGGACAGCCTATAATTTCCAGGCACTTGAAGAGACCTTCTCTGTAGACTAGATCAAATGTCTTAGTAAGGTCAACAAATGCTATGTTTGGGTTGTTTCTGCTCTCTGCACTTTTCCACAGAGTTGCCTCAAAAAGAACACCATCCACTGTGGATCTTTTGGGACGAAAGCCACAATGCTCCTCTTGGTAAACTTTGGCGGCAAGAACTTGTAGTCTCTTTAGGATGACTGGTGCAAATGTTTCTCCCACAATGCTCAACAGAGAGACGCCAGGGTAGTTGTTGCAATCGGATCTGTCACCCTTGTTGTATATTGTGACAACAAGTATGTCTTGGGGAATGATTTCCTCATTCCAGCATTTATAAGTTACTGGTGGAGGTCAGGAAGCAGGGTGTCCTTACCGCATTTGATAATTTCAGCTGGGATACCGGATACTGTCTTTCCCTGGAGCTTTTCTGCTGGCTAGGCTGTCGATGGCCTTCCTAAGCTCTTGCGTTGTGGGCTCAACATCCAGCTCTGTCACGGTGGGGAAAGTGTGAAGGGCATCCAAAGCGGCTTGTGAGACTTTGTTTTTCTCTTGAGTATATTACGATCTGAGTAGTGATCAAACCAGCGTTTCATCTGTTCACCTTTGTCAGTTATGATAGATCCTGTCCAGGATTTCAGTTGAACATTTTTCTTGATGCGTGGGCCAACTTTTGTACAACAGGACAAACCTACCCGGTAATGTGAAAAAATTTATAAAATTATGCAGCAGCAATGCGTGACCTGGATTTTACTTTCCCCAGGTCGCACCTCCATATGTTTGTGACTGACCTATAAATAAAAAATGAAGGTCAGGCCCGCTCGGCAAATGTGAGCAAGCAACAATCACACAACAACCACTATATTCATATCACTAAGCATAAGGCAGTTCATCATGAATAAATGAATAATAAAAGGAATTGTTGGGTTAATTTGCCCTTATTTTCCCCCTTTTTACTTTCATCATCTTTAGCAAATATAATTTTTTTTTTTCATTTTCAGATATGAACTGCAAACAACAGAACAAAGTGATTAAGGACTTCCGCAATGGTGAACATCACATACTGGTAGCAACTAACCTGCTTGAGCAGGGTACCGACGTACCAGCTTGTAATCTTGTCATACGGCTGGACTATGTGCCAAGTGACTTTGGGCACGTCCAGATAAAGGGTGGGTTTTTTGCTTAAAACCTATTTGTTCACACTTTAATCCATTTCCCCAATTTTTAGGTGTTCGGCAGCCGAAAACCTATTGTTATTGTTAAGTTTGTTTTTTTTGTGGTTTTTTTAGGTGTTCGGCCAGCAGCCGAAAACCTATTGTTATTGTTAATTTATATTTTTTTTTTAGGTGTTCGGCTAGCAGCCGAAAACCTATTGTTATTGTTAAGTTTTTTTTTTTTTTTAGGTGTTCGGCTAGCAGCCGAAAACCTATTGTTATTGTTAAGTTTTTTTAGGTGTTCGTGCAATATGAGCACGAACACCTCTTGTTTTTGTTCTGGTTTTTTTTTTAGGTGTTCGGCTAGCAGCCGAAAACCTATTGTTATTGTTAAGTTTTTTTTTTTTTTAGGTGTTCGGCTAGCAGCCGAAAACCTATTGTTATTGTTAAGTTTTTTTAGGTGTTCGTGCAATATGAGCACGAACACCTCTTTGTTATTGTTCCGGGGTTTTTTTTAGGTGTTCGTGCAACTCAGCACGAACACCTCTTTGTTATTGTTCCGTTTTTTGTTTTGTTTTTAGGTGTTCGTGCAATATGTGCACGAACACCTCTTGTTATTGTTCCGTTTTTTGTTTCTGTTTTTTTTCTTCTCCTTCTTCTTCCACTCAACTCTTCTCTGGATCATAACTCAAGATTGAAACTGAATTGAACCTTGAAACTCATCAGACAATTGAATCTCAATACGAAGACGGCACAGTTGTCATTACGTCATGATGACGTCATCAGGTGTCGAATTACAAGGTTTTTAAAGTTGAAAAATGACCATTTGCTTTTTGCTGTATCTCAACGAATATGAAAGCTATGATGTTCAAAGTTTGGCATCTGATAGACCAAGACTGGGGCAACATTTGAAAAGTTAACGCCAAAATTGTACGACCTTAACTTCCGGGTCGTTACCCAGGTCGAAGTTCGCCTTCGTTTTTTTCCTTCAAAAAACAACTTTCGAGCTTATCTACGGAATAACTCATGATTGAGATTGAATTGAATGTTGAAACTCACCAGATAGTTGAACCTTAGTATCAAGACAACACATACTTAATTACGTCATGATGACGTCATCGGGCACTGAATTACATTAAATCAAAGTTTAATATTTGTAAAAATCATAACTCAAAAACCATAATTCGGATTTTGACAATCTACACATCATCGGAAAGATCGTTAAAAGTTTGACAAACGCTTCACAGAAACCATACAATATTTTAACTTATTAACGGAAGTTGAAAATTTCATAATATCTTATCTTATTCATATCTTTAAAACTACTGATCACTTCAGCATAATTATTGTATCAGATTGTAGAACAGCAATCCCTCTTAAACTTTTGCACTGAGATAACAAAATTTTGATCTTACTATCTGGTCGAAAAAGGACGTAAAAGCACACCTGTTGACCCTTACGTTTTTCCCCATTTTGATCGACAACGCGCTATATACGTTACATGCAGTGCAAGCGCTGACTGTACGTGTGTGATGTGGCGCGAATTTTGTTGGGGGGAATCCCAACAGCGCTCTTTTTCGTCCAACGAAAGGGGGCGCTGTTGTGAATAAAGTTTTCAGTAACATCGAGCGCTGAGTGCATAGCGGAGAATCGCAATAGTTCAGTGATAATGAACAACGTCTCGCACCAAAACTACAAGTAGGAATACATTGGCATTGATATTACAAGAAACAATGCACACCCTCAGATAATTAATCTAATATTTGAAAAACACGTTACTCCGGTTCACATAATTATAGGGTTTTTTTACAAGTCATACATTAGCTGAAAGGTTTTAATGTACTGATTAGGATCTACACAAATGAAACCAGTTTAAACTTGGCTTCTTATTGTTCAAACCGGAGGTTGAAATTAAATTTTTCAAAGAAAAATAATTTCTCAACCACACGTTTGATTTTTTTATTTATTTATACGTCATTGGGTAGGTATGTAACAACTTAAGAAACGACACACAACATTTACCATTTAACCTTGACTTCCGGTTAAACAGGAAGATACAATTAACTAGACATAATTTTTTGTAGGAAACAAAAAAGAGGTGTTCGGTGTGACCTCGTGTTTCAAAGAAATGTTATAAACATGTCTGTGTATTAAATATTGATATACTTCTATAGAGTCTTTAGAATGGTGGTTCTAAAGATTTGACCAAACTTTTTGGATGTAACACATCCCAGCTTGAGTACATGCAAAGTTTCCATTTGATCACCAAAGTTGTTCTGTACATATAGATCTTGTAAAACACTACCTTGGTGGTGACATAACATGAAAATCGATGACGTCGTGAAAACGTCACTCAACATTATATCCTTGTAGGACCTTCCAAGTCTCATGCAAAATGAAATTCGATTATAGCTTGCTTTGAACTGAAGATATGTAACAATTGGTCAAAATTTCAAAAATTTGTAAAAACTAAATTGATGACGTCATCAAGTCGTCACTCTAGCTTTAAGTAGTCAATATCACTGTCTATCAACATGCCAAGTTTCAACTCAGTCAAACTTGTGGTTTTGTAGATACACAGCTTCAAAAAGTAAACCTTTAAGGCGATACCACGTGACACATGATGACGTCATCAATCTAAAAATTCACACATATGTTGTCTGTATGAAGGTCATTATGTATACCAATTTTGAAACGATTATCATAAACTTCACCACAGACATCTAGTAAAAGTGTATTTTTAATTGTTTTTAACCTGCCGCTAGAGGGCGCTCTTGACTTTTATGACGTCACTTGTCTTATTTTTTTTAAACCAGACTCTTGCTCGACTATAACACCGTTAAAAAAAACTTCAAAAAGTGTGCCACTTTTAAATTACAAGGCACTTCCTGTTTCGACCGGAAGTAGAGGTCAAGTCATGTCACGCAAAAATAAAAAATGAAGACCTATATGGATTTTGAAAGATTAAAAATTGTAATGTTTAAAAACCTTGTAACTTGACACCTGATGACGTCATCATGACGTCATTACTACATAATGGAGGTTTTATTAAGGTCCTAACATGGTGTAAATTTGAATTTGATCAGATATACAGAAGTTAAGATTTTTGCCGGAAATTGTTTTTTTGAAGAATTACACAAAGGCAAACTTTGACCTTCCGGTACGACCGGAAGTAAAGGTCATGTGAATTTGGCGTTAACTTTTCAAATGTTGCCCGTGTCTTGATCCATCATATGCCTAAATATGAATACTGTAGCTTTAATATTCAGAGACATACAGGCATTCGCATGAGGTCACTAATTAAACTTAAATGGCTTGTAATTTGACACCCGATGACGTCATCATGACGTAACTGAAACGGTTTCATCTCCTAATGGTTATCTAACTACATGTAAAGTTTAAAGTTTATATGAGCTTGGGAAGTGTGCTTTTGTTAGCGGACAATCGACGGAAATTGTTAATGTTTAAAAACCTTGTAACTTGACACCCGATGACGTCATCATGACGTCATTACTACATAATGGAGGTTTTATTAAGGTCCTAACATGGTGTAAATTTGATTTTGATCAGATTAGTTTTAATAAGATTTTTGCCGGAATTTTTTTTTATTTTTAAGAATTACACAAAGGCAAACTTTGACCTTCCGGTACGACCGGAAGTAAAGGTCATGTGAATTTGGCGTTAACTTTTCAAATGTTGCCCGTGTCTTGATCTATCATATGCCTAAATATGAACACTGTAGCTTTAATATTCAGAGACATACAGTCGCATGAGGTCACTTTTTGAACTTAAATGGCTTGTAACTTGACACCTGATGACGTCATCATGACGTAAATGAAACGGTTTCGTCTCCTAATGGTTATCTAACTATGGTAAAAAATTTCAAGTTTATATGAGCTTGGCAAGTGTGCTTTTGTTAGCGGACAAGCGACGAAGAGAAGAAGAAGAATCTGAAGAAGTAAAAAAAAAAGAACTAGACATAATTTTTTGTTGGAAACAAAAAAGAGGTGTTCGATGTGACCTCGTGTTTCAAAGAAATGTTATAAACATGTCTGTGTATTAAATATTGTATACTTCTATAGAGTCTTTAGAATGGTGGTTCTAAAGATTTGACCAAACTTTTTGGATGTAACACATCCCAGCTTGAGTACATGCAAAGTTTCCATTTGATCACCAAAGTTGTTCTGTACATATAGATCTTGTAAAACACTACCTTGGTGGTGACATAACATGAAAATCGATGACGTCGTGAAAACGTCACTCCACGTTATATCCTTGTAGGACCTTCCAAGTCTCATGCAAAATGAAATTTGACTATAGCTTGCTTTGTACTGAAGATATGTACCAATTGGTCAAAATTTCTAAAATTTGTAAAAAAACATTTGATGACGTCATCAAGTCGTCACTCTAGCTTTAAGTAGTCAATATAACTGTCTATCAACATGCCAAGTTTCAACTCAGTCAAACTTGTGGTTTTGTAGATACACAGCTTCAAAAAGTAGGCCTTTAATGCGATACCACGTGACACATGATGACGTCATCAATCTAAAAATTCACACATATGTTGTCTGCAAGAAGGTCATTATGTATACCAATTTTGAAACGATTATCATAAACTTCGCCACAGACATCTAGTAAAAGTGTATTTTTAATTGTTTTCAACCTGCCGCTAGAGGGCGCTCTTGACTTTTATGACGTCACTTGTCTTATTTTTTTAAACCAGACTCTTGCTCGACTATAACACCGTAAAAAAAAACTTCAAAAAGTGTGCCACTTTTAAATTACAAGGCACTTCCTGTTTCTTCCTGTTTCGACCGGAAGTAGAGGTCAAGTCATGTCACGCACACAATAAAAAATGAAGACCCATATTACCTCTATATAATCCCGCAAAAAGTAACCGACGGTCTCTTCATCTTGATTTGATATGGATTTTCAAAGATTAAATTGTTTAATTTTAAAAACCTTGTAACTTGACACCTGATGACGTCATCATGACGTAAATGAAACGGTTTCGTCTCCTAATGGTTATCTAACTATGGTAGCAATTTCAAGTTTATACGAGCTTGGGAAGTGTGCTTTTGTTAGCGGACAAGCGGCGAAGAGAAGAAGAATCTGAAGAAGTAAAAAAAAAAGAACTAGTCATAATTTTTTGTTGGAAACAAAAAGAGGTGTTCGGTGTGACCTCGTGTTTCAAAGAAATGTTATAAACATGTCTGTGTATTAAATATTGTATACTTCTATAGAGTCTTTAGAATGGTGGTTCTAAAGATTTGACCAAACTTTTTGGATGTAACACATCCCAGTTTGAGTACATGCAAAGTTTCCATTTGATCACCAAAGTTGTTCTGTACATATAGATCTTGTAAAACACTACCTTGGTGGTGACATAACATGAAAATCGATGACGTCGTGAAAACGTCACTCCACGTTATATCCTTGTAGGACCTTCCAAGTCTCATGCAAAATGAAATTTGACTATAGCTTGCTTTGTACTGAAGATATGTACCAATTGGTCAAAATTTCAAAAATTTGTAAAAAGAAATTTGATGACGTCATCAAGTCGTCACTCTAGCTTTAAGTAGTCAATATAACTGTCTATCAACATGCCAAGTTTCAACTCAGTCAAACTTGTGGTTTTGTAGATACACAGCTTCAAAAAGTAAACCTTTAATGCGATACCACGTGACACATGATGACGTCATCAATCTAAAAATTCACACATATGTTGTCTGCAAGGTCATTATGTATACCAATTTTAAAACGATTATCATAAACTTCGCCACAGACATCTAGTAAAAGTGTATTTTTAATTGTTTTCAACCTGCCGCTAGAGGGCGCTCTTGACTTTTATGACGTCACTTGTCTTATTTTTTAAAACCAGACTCTTGCTCGACTATAACACCGTTAAAAAAAACTTCAAAAAGTGTGCCACTTTTAAATTACAAGGCACTTCCGGTTTCTTCCTGTTTCGACCGGAAGTAGAGGTCAAGTCATGTCACGCACACAATAAAAAATGAAGACCCATATTACCTCTATATAATCCCGCCAAAAGCAACCGACGGTCTCTTTGCTTGATTTGATAATGATTTTTCAAGATTAAAATTTTTTATTTTAAAAACCTTGTAACTTGACACCTGATGACGTCATCATGACGTAAATGAAACGGTTTCGTCTCCTAATGGTTATCTAACTATGGTAGAAATGTCAAGTTTATACGAGCTTGGGAAGTGTGCTTTTGTTAGCGGACAAGGGACGAAGAGAAGAAGAATCTGAAGAAGTAAAAAAAAAAAGAACTAGACTTAACGTGTTTGTGACAACAAACACTAGGTGTTCGGGTATCGCTGGTGGGCTCACTGCTGTTTTAATGCGTAAGCTATATCATTGAATCGCTGAAAACAATCCTGATAGCTTTTGAAATATTAGAGAAAGTAAAGTATTAATAGGTTACACAAGAAATAAAGGGCTGCTAAAAATTGTATAAATTTTATAAATAACAACCTTCTGAATAGGAAAGCTATAATATTCATATTTAAACATTATGATAGATCAAGACATGGGCAACATTTGAAAAGTTAACGCCAAAATCACATGACCTTTACTTCCGGTCGTACCGGAAGGTCAAAGTTTGCCTTTGTGCAATTCTTAACAAAAAAACATTTCCTGGCAAAATTCTTAACTTCTGTTTGTCTGATCAACTTCAAATTTACACCATGTTAGAACCTTGATGAAACCTCCATCAAGTTAGTGTGACGTCATGATGACGTCATCAGGTGTTGAAATACAGTAAATCAAAATTGTATATTTCAAAAAATCATAACTTAATAATTACTGAATGGATTGCTTTAATCAATACATCATCGGACAGGCCTTTAAAAACTCAACAAATGCTACACAAAGAGTTACCCCGTTTGTTCTTAACTTCACGCTCAAAATGTAAGTTGAACATTACGCAGCAGAAGCAAAGGGCTGGTCGTTCCGCTCCATTGACCACGTGCAAGCTTGCATGTACATGTAAACTGTACACACACTGCGCCATTGATCTTAAGGTTCAAAGTCCACGAAGACTGCATTGCTGGCCCACATGTATATTGTACATGTACTGAAGCGTACAGTAAAGTTGATGCGTTATCCATGGTGGCGCTATACCAAGTTAATGGTCCTTTGTTACTGCACTCGTCGATAAATGCAACCATCCTTCGGAAATCTACGTTGTTCGACGGTGGTCCAATGAATAGCTCATTGCATAACCTTCGTGTTAGCCTTTTGTTGGCTTGGTGGTAAATATCAACTGAACGAGTGTATTTTGCTGAACTGTTTTGGTGATTTGAATAACTTTTGATAACTGAGAAAATGCAATCGGAAAAAGGTCAACATAAATTTGACTCTGATCAACAACGGTTTTTATGCGAATCTAACTTTTAGATCCTGTTGAATACTTCAAAGAAATACAATGTGACTAGCAAAATAAATTCAACATAAATTGCACATCGTGTAAACAGTAGGTTCTTATGCCCTTTTCATAATCATGACAAATGATGTTGCTTACACATAAGGTAGCAAGCATGCGTAGTTTGATAACATTTATTTTTGAATTGTTAGTGATAGTCTTTTAATTTATCAGTTAAGCATGTTAAGTTTGTGACTATTTACATGAAAATTGTTATACATGTGTATCTAAACTACTTTATGGAGACTCATATACAGCAACGATATCACTTTCCCCTGTGTACACTAAAAGTATAAAAGTAATAGGTTTGCAAACGACTTTTTTTGGAAAATTAAAAAACTTTCAATATAAATCTGCTTACGCATTTTAGTAACATAACAGCCCCATACCCGAACACCTAGTGTTTGTTCTCACAAACACTAAATCTCTAGTTGGATATTGATTTTCCTACAGAACAGTTTGTTAATTTTTAGACTATTGAAAGGGCACTTGTTTTAAATCATAATGCAAAACGAAGGCAAATCATGAAGACGGCAAATCTAAGCCTCTCTTGAATTTTGACTTATAACATAATGATTTATAAGTTCTATTTCTACCTGTATGGTGCATCATACAGGAAATGAAGAATGCAACACAACAACACGTGGAAAATCTGTCACTGGATCCAAGACCATGCCGGTGGATGTGCTGTATTCTGAAGAAGAAAAAAACAATATTACAAAATAAACAAAGTATGACTCTAGGAAAATTAAGTCAAGCTGAAACTGTTAAAATAAACAAAAATCAAGACTTAAAACGTTTCATATTTTTATAATAATACTACTAATTTATTTAATTTATATTGCGCTCTCTCAATGACCAACCTGTTCAAAGGGGGTGGGGGTCAAAACAGTAACAACATTCAAACTTAGGAAATTGCACAAGAAAAGGTTAGTGGAAGGTGCACATATTGTTTTGGAAGTGAACAACTTATAAACAAAACCTACTTTACTTAACACAAACGTCATCAAAGTTGCCGACAAACATTCTTCAGTCGGACCATTTTCTGACTTTAGTGACACAGCCAACAATCATACCAATCCCCCAATTCTACTCCTCGACGATCACACTAAACGTTCTTTAGTTTTAAAAACATCACCAACGCCACCACTTGATGATAAAGGATAAACTTTATAACATAACTGTGCATTAAATAAATACTCTTTTTGAAAAGCAATGATTTTCACACAAAGCTTACCGTTTTATCACCGTGTGGCACCGATATAGCATCGATAAACACTGCCGTGGACGCCGTCCGAAACACCCATTCATGAGCTGATGTCAAGTCTCTGCTTCTCGGTGTTTGATAAACACATAACCAATGTTCGTCTTTTTCTGCTTGCATTTTCTCAAACAATTACAAGTCATACGAATCACTGAAGCAGGTGGTCATCTCAGTGAAACTTCGTCTTCAATTCCATATTGATCATTAAGCCATGAGAAGGGCGAATAGGGGAACAATTAGACGCTGAATATAAGCGGTATTTAGATCTATAATCTTAATAGTACGCCATTGATAATCTTGAACTACGTTGAATGTACATACGGTAAAGGCGCTTCGCCGCTCGCGCTGGTCTTTTTTCGTGCGTGATATCCGGGCCGGGGGTGCCGCGGTGCGCCTTGACTAAAGGCTAGCTTCCCGCCACATGAAACAACAATGACGACACTGAACTGCAGCTTGCATCAGTTTCAACGTTATGTGTACATAATGTTTTGTCAATCAAAGTGGGGGGGGGGGGGGGGGGGTACGAGTGGGTAGTTGCTCTTCATTGTCCGGTTTTGACCATATATTAAGGTCAAAATGTTGTCATGTCTGTGTTCAGAAGTTTGAGCACGACTAACGTTCTACACCCTGATACAAAAATTATGCTGAAATGATCAGTAGTTTTAAAGATATATATAAGATAGGATAATAAGAAATTTTCAACTTCCGATTTTAACCGGAAGTAAGTTCAAATGTTGGACGGGTTCTGTGTAGCGTTTGTCGAACTTTAAATGAGCTATCCGATGATGTGTAGATTATAAAAAACAAACAAATGGTTCATGAGTTATGCTTTTTACAAATATTAAACTTTGATTTATTATAATTCGATGCCCGATGACGTCATCATGACGTAAATAGGTTTGTGTCGTCTTGATAGTGAGGTTCAACTATCTGTTGAGTTTCATTGTTCAATTCAATCTCAATCTTGAGTTATTCCGTAGATAAGCTCGAAAGTGTTTTTTGAAGAAAAAAAACGAAGGCGAACTTCGACCTAGGGTAACGACCCGGAAGTTAAGGTCATGTGAATTTGGCGTTAACTTTTCAAATGTTGCCCGTGTCTTGATCTATCATATGCCCAAATATGAATACTGTAGTTGTAATATTCAGAGACATACAGGCATTGGCATGAGGGCACTTTTCGAGCTAAAATGGCTTGTAACTTGACACCTGATGACGTAATCGTGACGTCACAACTTACTCGGCTTCTCCTAGTTATGTTCTAACTTCACATGAAGTTTCAAGTTGATCAAAGATTCGGAAGTATGCGTTTGCTTGCGGACAAAGCTCACTGAGAAGAATAAGCAAAACAAAAAAGGAAAAAAACACACACAAAAAACCGAACAATAACAAAGAGTTGTTCGGTCTGTAGACCGAACACCTAAAAAACCGAACAATAACAAGAGGTGTTCGGAGCTACGCTCCGCTCCGAACACCTAAAAAACCGAACAATAACAAGAGGTGTTCGGAGCTACGCTCCGCTCCGAACACCTAATTATTTGAACAAAACATTACTCCAAAACCAGGAATTAGTTGTTTATTATCTGAACGTCGTCAGATAAGGCTTTGAAAAACATTACTAACGCTATAATTTGTAACCAGATGACATTGTCTTCCGGTTCAAACCGGAAGTTTAAATTTTACATTGAAAAAAAAAATCATAACATCTGAACCATACATTTGATTTTTTCAATCTATGCATCATCTGAAAGGTCTTAATAGACTTATCACGTGCTACACAATATGCGACCTCGTTTGACCTTGACTTCCGGTTACAGTTGGAAATTGATATATAATATTTGAAAAATAAAACATCCTAAACCACATGATTGATTTTTATCATCTATACGTCAAAAGAAAGAACTCAAAAGACATCACCAACGCCACCAAGTGTGACCTCATTTGACATCACCTTCCGGTTCAAAACGGAAGTTGAAACTTTATATTTGAAAAAATCATAACTTCTAAACCAAATATTGGATTTTTACAATCCATCCATCATTTTAAAAGGTCTTAATAAACTTATCACGCGCTACACACATAGTGACCCCTATTTGACCTTTTATCCGTTGCGAACCGGAAGTTGGTGTTTAATTTAAAAACAATTCAAAACTCCTGAACCAGTCATTGGATTGATGAGGTAAAATGTTGTCACCAATTCATTCACTCACTCACCACGAACACCTTGTTTTTGTGGATAACAAAAACTGAAAGGCTAGTTTTTAGGTGTTCGTGCAATATGAGCACGAACACCTCCTTGTTATTGTTCCGTTTTTTTTTTAGGTGTTCGTGCAAAATGTGCACGAACACCTATTTGTTATTGTTCCGTTTTTTAGGTGTTCGTGCAATATGAGCACGAACACCTCTTTCTTATTGTTCCGTTTTTTTGTTTTTTAGGTGTTCGTGCAAAATGTGCACGAACACCTCTTTGTTATTGTTCCGTTTTTTTTTTTTTTTGTTTTTTTTTTCTTCTCCTTCTTCTTCTTCCACTCAACTCTTCTCTGGATCATAACTCAAGATTGAAACTGAATTGAACCTTGAAACTCATCAGACAATTGAACCTCAATACGAAGACGGCACAGTTGTCATTACGTCATGATGACGTCATCAGGTGTCGAATTACAAGGTTTTTAAAGTTGAAAAATGACCATTTGCTTTTTGCTGTATCTCAACGAATATGAAAGCTACGATGTTCAAAGTTTTGGCATCTGATAGACCAAGACTGGGGCAACATTTGAAAAGTTAACGCCAAAATTGTACGACCTTAACTTCCGGGTCGTTACCCTGGGTCGAAGTTCACCTTCGTTTTTTTCCTTCAAAAAACAACTTTCGAGCTTATCTACGGAATAACTCAAGATTGAGATTGAATTGAATGTTGAAACTCACCAGATAGTTGAACCTTAGTATCAAGACAATACATACCTAATTACGTCATGATGACGTCATCGGGCACTGAATTACATTGAATCAAAGTTTAATATTTGTAAAAATCATAACTCAAAAACCATAATTCGGATTTTGACAATCTACACATCATCGGATAGATCGTTAAGAGTTTGACAAACGCTTCACAGAACACGTACAATATTTTAACTTACTTTCGAAAGTTTCGGTTCATAACGGAAGTTGAAAATTTCATAATATCTTATCTTATTCACATCTTTAAAACTCTTGATCACTTCAGCATAATTTTTGTATCAGATTGTAGAACAGCAATCCCTCTTAAACTTTTGCACAGAGATAACAACATTATAGTCGTATGCATCTGGTCAAAACTGGGAAATGAAGCGCACCGTCCTACTCGTACCCCCCCCCCCCCCCCCCCCCCCCCCCCCCCCCCCACTTTCATTGACAACGCATTGTACACATTACGTGTAAGCTCTGACGACTGACAACAACGCACACTATGTACGCTACATGCAGTGCAAGTGCCGACTGTGCGCTTGTGTTGTGGCGGGAATTTTTGGGGGGGGAATTCCCAACAGCGCTCTCTTTCGTCCAACGAAAGAGGGCGCTGTTAACGTTTTTAGTAACATCGAGCGCTGAGTGCAGAGCGGAGAATCGCAATAGTTGAGTGATAATGAACAACGTCTCGCACCAAGACTACAAGTAGGAATACATTTGCATTGATGTTATAAGATACATTGCACACCCTCAGATAATCAATCACATAATTATAATATTTTTACAAGTCATACATCGGCTGAAAGGTTTTAATGAACTGATGAGGATCTACACAAATGAAATCAGTTTACACTTGGCTTTTTGTTCAAACCGGAGGTTGAAATTTAATTTTTCAAAGAAAAATAATTTCTCAACCACACAATTGATTTTTTATTAATTTTTACGTCATTGGGTAGGTATGTAATAACTTGAGAAACGACACACAACATTGACCATTACCTTGACTTCCGGTTAAACAGGAAGATACAATTAATTATTTGAAAAAATCATACTCCAGAATCAGAAATTAGTTGTTTATTATCTGAACGTCGTCAGATAAGGCTTTGAAAAACATTACTAACGCTATAATTTGTGACCTGATGATGACATTGTCTTCCGGTTCAAACCGGAAGTTTAAATTTTATATTTGAAAAAAAAATTAACTTCTGAAAAACACATTGAATTTTTTCAATCTATACATCATCTGAAAGGTCTTCATAAACTAATCACGCGCTACACAAAATGTGACCCTATTTGACCTTGACTTCCGGTCAAAACCGGAAATTGATGTTTATTTTTTGAAAAATTCTTAACTCCTGAACCAGGCATTGAATTGATAAGGTATAATATCGTTACCTTTCATTTAATTACTTTCCACGAACACCTTGTTTTTGTCACATGACAAAAACTGAAAGGCTAGTTTTTTTTTCTTCTCCTTCTTCTTCCACTCAACTCTTCTCTGGATCATAACTCAAGATTGAAACTGAATTGAACCTTGAAACTCATCAGACAATTGAACCTCAATACGAAGACGGCACAGTTGTCATTACGTCATGATGACGTCATCAGGTGTCGAATTACAAGGTTTTTAAAGTTGAAAAATGACCATTTGCTTTTTGCTGTATCTCAACGAATATGAAAGCTACGATGTTCAAAGTTTTGGCATCTGATAGACCAAGACTGGGGCAACATTTGAAAAGTTAACGCCAAAATTGTACGACCTTAACTTCCGGGTCGTTACCCTGGGTCGAAGTTCACCTTCGTTTTTTTCCTTCAAAAAACAACTTTCGAGCTTATCTACGGAATAACTCAAGATTGAGATTGAATTGAATGTTGAAACTCACCAGATAGTTGAACCTTAGTATCAAGACAATACATACCTAATTACGTCATGATGACGTCATCGGGCACTGAATTACATTGAATCAAAGTTTAATATTTGTAAAAATCATAACTCAAAAACCATAATTCGGATTTTGACAATCTACACATCATCGGATAGATCGTTAAGAGTTTGACAAACGCTTCACAGAACACGTACAATATTTTAACTTACTTTCGAAAGTTTCGGTTCATAACGGAAGTTGAAAATTTCATAATATCTTATCTTATTCACATCTTTAAAACTCTTGATCACTTCAGCATAATTTTTGTATCAGATTGTAGAACAGCAATCCCTCTTAAACTTTTGCACAGAGATAACAACATTATAGTCGTATGCATCTGGTCAAAACTGGGAAATGAAGCGCACCGTCCTACTCGTACCCCCCCCCCCCCCCCCCCCCACTTTCATTGACAACGCATTGTACACATTACGTGTAAGCTCTGACGACTGACAACAACGCACACTATGTACGCTACATGCAGTGCAAGTGCCGACTGTGCGCTTGTGTTGTGGCGGGAATTTTTTGGGGGGAATTCCCAACAGCGCTCTCTTTCGTCCAACGAAAGAGGGCGCTGTTAACGTTTTTAGTAACATCGAGCGCTGAGTGCAGAGCGGAGAATCGCAATAGTTGAGTGATAATGAACAACGTCTCGCACCAAGACTACAAGTAGGAATACATTTGCATTGATGTTATAAGATACATTGCACACCCTCAGATAATCAACCACATAATTATAATATTTTTACAAGTCATACATCGGCTGAAAGGTTTTAATGAACTGATGAGGATCTACACAAATGAAATCAGTTTACACTTGGCTTTTTGTTCAAACCGGAGGTTGAAATTTAATTTTTCAAAGAAAAATAATTTCTCAACCACACAATTGATTTTTTATTAATTTTTACGTCATTGGGTAGGTATGTAATAACTTGAGAAACGACACACAACATTGACCATTACCTTGACTTCCGGTTAAACAGGAAGATACAATTAATTATTTGAAAAAATCATACTCCAGAATCAGAAATTAGTTGTTTATTATCTGAACGTCGTCAGATAAGGCTTTGAAAAACATTACTAACGCTATAATTTGTGACCTGATGATGACATTGTCTTCCGGTTCAAACCGGAAGTTTAAATTTTATATTTGAAAAAAAAATTAACTTCTGAAAAACACATTGAATTTTTTCAATCTATACATCATCTGAAAGGTCTTCATAAACTAATCACGCGCTACACAAAATGTGACCCTATTTGACCTTGACTTCCGGTCAAAACCGGAAATTGATGTTTATTTTTTGAAAAATTCTTAACTCCTGAACCAGGCATTGAATTGATAAGGTATAATATCGTTACCTTTCATTTAATTACTTTCCACGAACACCTTGTTTTTGTCACATGACAAAAACTGAAAGGCTAGTTTTTTTTTCTTCTCCTTCTTCTTCCACTCAACTCTTCTCTGGATCATAACTCAAGATTGAAACTGAATTGAACCTTGAAACTCATCAGACAATTGAACCTCAATACGAAGACGGCACAGTTGTCATTACGTCATGATGACGTCATCAGGTGTCGAATTACAAGGTTTTTAAAGTTGAAAAATGACCATTTGCTTTTTGCTGTATCTCAACGAATATGAAAGCTACGATGTTCAAAGTTTTGGCATCTGATAGACCAAGACTGGGGCAACATTTGAAAAGTTAACGCCAAAATTGTACGACCTTAACTTCCGGGTCGTTACCCTGGGTCGAAGTTCACCTTCGTTTTTTTCCTTCAAAAAACAACTTTCGAGCTTATCTACGGAATAACTCAAGATTGAGATTGAATTGAATGTTGAAACTCACCAGATAGTTGAACCTTAGTATCAAGACAATACATACCTAATTACGTCATGATGACGTCATCGGGCACTGAATTACATTGAATCAAAGTTTAATATTTGTAAAAATCATAACTCAAAAACCATAATTCGGATTTTGACAATCTACACATCATCGGATAGATCGTTAAGAGTTTGACAAATGCTTCACAGAACACGTACAATATTTTAACTTACTTTCGAAAGTTTCGGTTCATAACGGAAGTTGAAAATTTCATAATATCTTATCTTATTCACATCTTTAAAACTCTTGATCACTTCAGCATAATTTTTGTATCAGATTGTAGAACAGCAATCCCTCTTAAACTTTTGCACAGAGATAACAACATTATAGTCGTATGCATCTGGTCAAAACTGGGAAATGAAGCGCACCGTCCTACTCGTACCCCCCCCCCCCCCCCCCCACTTTCATTGACAACGCATTGTACACATTACGTGTAAGCTCTGACGACTGACAACAACGCACACTATGTACGCTACATGCAGTGCAAGTGCCGACTGTGCGCTTGTGTTGTGGCGGGAATTTTTGGGGGGGGAATTCCCAACAGCGCTCTCTTTCGTCCAACGAAAGAGGGCGCTGTTAACGTTTTTAGTAACATCGAGCGCTGAGTGCAGAGCGGAGAATCGCAATAGTTGAGTGATAATGAACAACGTCTCGCACCAAGACTACAAGTAGGAATACATTTGCATTGATGTTATAAGATACATTGCACACCCTCAGATAATCAATCACATAATTATAATATTTTTACAAGTCATACATCGGCTGAAAGGTTTTAATGAACTGATGAGGATCTACACAAATGAAATCAGTTTACACTTGGCTTTTTGTTCAAACCGGAGGTTGAAATTTAATTTTTCAAAGAAAAATAATTTCTCAACCACACAATTGATTTTTTATTTATTTTTACGTCATTGGGTAGGTATGTAATAACTTGAGAAACGACACACAACATTGACCATTACCTTGACTTCCGGTTAAACAGGAAGATACAATTAATTATTTGAAAAAATCATACTCCAGAATCAGAAATTAGTTGTTTATTATCTGAACGTCGTCAGATAAGGCTTTGAAAAACATTACTAACGCTATAATTTGTGACCTGATGATGACATTGTCTTCCGGTTCAAACCGGAAGTTTAAATTTTATATTTGAAAAAAAAATTAACTTCTGAAAAACACATTGAATTTTTTCAATCTATACATCATCTGAAAGGTCTTCATAAACTAATCACGCGCTACACAAAATGTGACCCTATTTGACCTTGACTTCCGGTCAAAACCGGAAATTGATGTTTATTTTTTGAAAAATTCTTAACTCCTGAACCAGGCATTGAATTGATAAGGTATAATATCGTTACCTTTCATTTAATCACTTTCCACGAACACCTTGTTTTTGTCACATGACAAAAACTGAAAGGCTAGTTTTTTTTTCTTCTCCTTCTTCTTCTTCCACTCAACTCTTCTCTGGATCATAACTCAAGATTGAAACTGAATTGAACCTTGAAACTCATCAGACAATTGAACCTCAATACGAAGACGGCACAGTTGTCATTACGTCATGATGACGTCATCAGGTGTCGAATTACAAGGTTTTTAAAGTTGAAAAATGACCATTTGCTTTTTGCTGTATCTCAACGAATATGAAAGCTATGATGTTCAAAGTTTTGGCATCTGATAGACCAAGACTGGGGCAACATTTGAAAAGTTAACGCCAAAATTGTACGACCTTAACTTCCGGGTCGTTACCCTGGGTCGAAGTTCACCTTCGTTTTTTTCCTTCAAAAAAGAACTTTCGAGCTTATCTACGGAATAACTCAAGATTGAGATTGAATTGAATGTTGAAACTCACCAGATAGTTGAACCTTAGTATCAAGACAATACATACCTAATTACGTCATGATGACGTCATCGGGCACTGAATTACATTAAATCAAAGTTTAATATTTGTAAAAATCATAACTCAAAAACCATAATTCGGATTTTGACAATCTACACATCATCGGATAGATCGTTAAGAGTTTGACAAACGCTTCACAGAACACGTACAATATTTTAACTTACTTTCGAAAGTTTCGGTTCATAACGGAAGTTGAAAATTTCATAATATTTTATCTTATTCACATCTTTAAAACTGTTGATCACTTCAGCATAATTTTTGTATCAGATTGTAGAACAGCAATCCCTCTTAAACTTTTGCACAGAGATAACAACATTATAGTCGTATGCATCTGGTCAAAACTGGGAAATGAAGCGCACCGTCCTACTCGTACCCCCCCCCCACCTCCCACTTTCATTGACAACGCATTGTACACATAACGTGTAAGCGCTAACGACTGACAACAACGCACACTATGTACGCTACATGCATTGCCAGTGCTGACTGTACGTGTTTGATATGGCGCGAAATATTTTTGGGGGAATCCCAACAGCGCTCTTTTTCGTCCAACGAAAGAGGGCGCTGTTGTGAAAACAGTTTTCAGAACATCGAGCGCTGAGGGGAGAATCGCAATAGTTGAGTGATAATGAACAACGTCTCGCACCAAAACTACAAGTAGGAATACATTGGCATTGATATTACAAGAAACAATGCACACCCTCAGATAATTAATCTAATATTTGAAAAACACATTACTCCGGTTCACATAATTATAGGTTTTTTACAAGTCATACATTAGCTGAAAGGTTTTAATGTACTGATTAGGATCTACACAAATGAAACCAGTTTAAACTTGGCTTCTTGTTCAAACCGGAGGTTGAAATTAAATTTTTCAAAGAAAAATAATTTCTCAACCACACATTTGATTTTTTTTATTTATTTATACGTCATTGGGTAGGTATGTAACAAGTGAAGAAACGACACACAACATTTACTATTTAACCTTAACTTCCGGTTAAATAGGAAGATACAATTAATTATTTGAAAAAAAACATTACTCCAAAACCAGGAATTAGTTGTTTATTATCTGAACGTCGTCAGATAAGGCTTTGAAAAACATTACTAACGCTATAATTTGTGACCTTATGACATTGTCTTCCGGTTCAAACCGGAAGTTTAAATTTTATATTAAAAAAAAAATCATTTTGACATCGGATAGATCGTTGAAAGTATGACAAACGCTTCACAGAACACATCCAATATTTTTACTTACTTTCGAAAGTTTCGGTTCATAACGGAAGTTAAAAATTTCATAATATCTTATCTTATTCACATCTTTAAAACTCTTGATCACTTCAGCATAATTTTTGTATCAGATTATAGAACAGCAATCCCTCTTAAACTTTTGCACTGAGATAACAACATTTTAACCTTTTACATCTTGTTAAAACAGAACAATGAAGCGCACCTACCCACTCGTAACCCCCCCCCCCCCACACTTTCATTGACAACTCATTATGTACACATAACGTTGAAACTGATGCAAGCAAGTTCAAGCGCTGTGCCGTGCACTGTCGTCGTGTTTGATTGTTTTATCTTGCAGAAACCAAAAATTGCAACAGCGCCCTCTTTCGTTTGAAATTTAGAAAACGGGGCTGATAAAATAAATTAATAACATTGTTTTCGGGCTTATCTACAGAATAACTTAAGATTGAAATTGAATTGAACATTGAAACTCATACGATTATTGAACCTCAGTATCAAGATGACACAAACTTAATGACGTCATGATAACCACATCGGGTATTAAATTACAATAACTGAAAGTTAAATTTTTGTAACATAACTCATGAACCATTTATTTGATTTTTTCAATCTACACATCATCGGATAGGTAATTAAAAGTTCGACAAACGTTACACAAAAATTGACCCCATTTGACCATGATAATTTAGTATCTGAACAAATCATAAGCAGACATTGGTTGTTTATTTTCTGTACGTCGGCAGATAAGGCATTCAAAACCTGAAGTTCAAACTTTATCTTTCAAAATATCTGAACCACACAATGGATTTCTTCAATCTTTACATCATCTGAAAGGTCTTCATAAACTTATCATCATGTGACCCTATATGACCTCCACTTCCGGTCCACACCGGAAGTTGATAATTAATTTCTCCAAAATTCATAACTCCTGAACCAGGAATTGGATTGATAAGGTATAATGACGTTTCCTATTCATCCAATCACTCACCACGAACACCTTGTTTTTGTCACATGACAAAAACTGAAAGTCTAGGGTTTTTTTTCTTCTCCTTCTTCTTCTTCCACTCAACTCTTCTCTGGATCATAACTCAAGATTGAAACTGAAATGAACCTTGAAACTCATCAGCCAATTGAACCTCAATACGAAGACGGCACAGTTGTCATTACGTCAAGATGACGTCATCAGGTGTCGAATTACAAGGTTTTTAAAGTTGAAAAATGACCATTTGCTTTTTGCTGTATCTCAACGAATATGAAAGCTATGATGTTCAAAGTTTTGGCATCTGATAGACCAAGACTGGGACAACATTTGAAAAGTTAACGCCAAAATTGTACGACCTTAACTTCCGGGTCGTTACCCAGGTCGAAGTTCACCTTCGTTTTTTTCCTTCAAAAAAGAACTTTCGAGCTTATCTACGGAATAACTCAAGATTGAGATTGAATTGAATGTTGAAACTCACCAGATAGTTGAACCTTAGTATCAAGATAATACATACCTAATTACGTCATGATGACGTCATCGGGCACTGAATTACATTACATCAAAGTTTAATATTTGTAAAAATCATAACTCAAAAACCATAATTCGGATTTTGACAATCTACACATCATCGGATAGATCGTTAAGAGTTTGACAAACGCTTCACAGAACACGTACAATATTTTAACTTACTTTCGAAAGTTTCGGTTCATAACGGAAGTTGAAAATTTCATAATATCTTATCTTATTCACATCTTTAAAACTCTTGATCACTTCAGCATAATTTTTGTATCAGATTGTAGAACAGCAATCCCTCTTAAACTTTTGCACAGAGATAACAACATTATAATCCTATGCATCTGGTCAAAACTGGGAAATGAAGCGCACCGTCCTACTCGTACCGTCCTACTCGTACCCCCCCCCTCCCACTTTCATTGACAACGCATTGTACACATAACGTGTAAGGGCTAACGACTGACAACAACGCACACTATATACGCTACATGCATTGCCAGCGCTGACTGTGCGTGTGAAGTGGCGCGAAATTTTTTTGGGGGAATTCCCAACAGCGCTCTTTTTCGTCCAACAAAAGGGGGCGCTGTTGTGAATAATGTTTTCAGTAACATCGAGCGCTGAGTGCATAGCGGAGAATCGCAATAGTTGAGTGATAATGAACAACGTCTCGCACCAAAACTACAAGTAGGAATACATTGGCATTGATATTACAAGAAACAATGCACACCCTCAGATAATTAATCTAATATTTGAAAAACACGTTACTCCGGTTCACATAATTATAGGTTTTTTACAAGTCATACATTAGCTGAAAGGTTTTAATGTACTGATTAGGATCTACACAAATGAAACCAGTTTAAACTTGGCTTCTTGTTCAAACCGGAGGTTGAAATTAAATTTTTCAAAGAAAAATAATTTCTCAACCACACATTTGATTTTTTAAATTTATTTATACGTCATTGGGTAGGTATGTAACAAGTGAAGAAACGACACACAACATTTACTATTTAACCTTAACTTCCGGTTAAATAGGAAGATACAATTAATTATTTGAAAAAAAACATTACTCCAACACCAGGAATTAGTTGTTTATTATCTGAACGTCGTCAGATAAGGCTTTGAAAAACATTACTAACGCTATAATTTGTGACCTTATGACATTGTCTTCCGGTTCAAACCGGAAGTTTAAATTTTTTATTTAAAAAAAAATCATTTTGACATCGGATAGATCGTTGAAAGTATGACAAACGCTTCACAGAACACGTACAATATTTTAACTTACTTTCGAAAGTTTCGGTTCATAACGGAAGTTAAAAATTTCATAATATCTTATCTTATTCACATCTTTAAAACTCTTGATCACTTCAGCATAATTTTTGTATCAGATTATAGAACAGCAATCCCTCTTAAACTTTTGCACTGAGATAACAACATTTTAACCTTTTACATCTTGTTAAAACAGAACAATGAAGCGCACCTACCCACTCGTAACCCCCCCCCCCCCCCCCCACACTTTCATTGACAACTCATTATGTACACATAACGTTGAAACTGATGCAAGCAAGTTCAAGCGCTGTGCCGTGCACTGTCGTCGTGTTTGATTGTTTTATCTTGCAGAAACCAAAAATTGCAACAGCGCCCTCTTTCGTTTGAAATTTAGAAAACGGGGCTGATAAAATAAATTAATAACATTGTTTTCGGGCTTATCTACAGAATAACTTAAGATTGAAATTGAATTGAACATTGAAACTCATAAGATTATTGAACCTCAGTATCAAGATGACACAAACTTAATGAAGTCATGATAACCACATCGGGTATTAAATTACAATAACTGAAAGTTAAATTTTTGTAACATAACTCATGAACCATTTATTTGATTTTTTCAATCTACACATCATCGGATAGGTAATTAAAAGTTCGACAAACGTTACACAAAAATTGACCCCATTTGACCATGATAATTTAGTATCTGAACAAATCATAAGCAGACATTGGTTGTTTATTTTCTGTACGTCGGCAGATAAGGCGTTCAAAACCTGAAGTTCAAACTTTATCTTTCAAAATATCTGAACCACACAATGGATTTCTTCAATCTTTACATCATCTGAAAGGTCTTCATAAACTTATCATCATGTGACCCTATATGACCTCCACTTCCGGTCCACACCGGAAGTTGATAATTAATTTCTCCAAAATTCATAACTCCTGAACCAGGAATTGGATTGATAAGGTATAATGACGTTTCCTATTCATCCAATCACTCACCACGAACACCTTGTTTTTGTCACATGACAAAAACTGAAAGGCTAGTTTCTTCTCCTTCTTCTTCCACTCAACTCTTCTCTGGATCATAACTCAAGATTGAAACTGAATTGAACCTTGAAACTCATCAGACAATTGAACCTCAATACGAAGACGGCACAGTTGTCATTACGTCATGATGACGTCATCAGGTGTCGAATTACAAGGTTTTTAAAGTTGAAAAATGACCATTTGCTTTTTGCTGTATCTCAACGAATATGAAAGCTATGATGTTCATACTTGGGCATCGCATAGATCAAGGGTGGGGCAACATTTGAAAAGTTAACGCCAAAATCGTACGACCTTTTCTTCCGGGTCGTTACCCTAGGTCAAAGTTTGCCTTCGTTTTTTTCCTTAAAAAAACAACTTTCGAGCTTATCTACGGAATAACTCAAGATTGAGATTGAAATGAACAATGAAACTCAACATATAGTTGAACCTTAGTATCAAGACAACACATACTTAATTACGTCATCGGGCATTGAATTACATCAAATCAAATTTTAATATTTGTAAAAATCATAACTCAAAAACCATAATTCGGATTTTGACAATCTACACATCATCGGAAAGATCGTTAAAAGTTTGACAAACGCTTCACAGAACCCGTACAATATTTTAAATTAATTTCGGTAGTTAACGGAAGTTGAACATTTCAGATTATCTTATTTTATTCATATCTTTAAAACTCTTGATCACTTCAGCATAAATTTTGTATCAGATTGGAGAACAGCAATCCCTCTTAAACTTTTGCACAGAGATAACAACATTGTAATCGTATGCATCTGGTCAAAACTGGGAAATGAAGCGCACATTCCTACTCGTACCCCCCCCCCCCCCCCCACTTTCATTGACAACGCATTGTACACATTACGTGTAAGCGCTGACGACTGACAACAACGCACACTATGTACACTACATGCAGTGCAAGTGCCGACTGTGCGTGTGTGTGATGTGGCGCGAACTTTTGGGGGGAATTCCCAACAGCGCTCTCTTTCGTCCAACGAAAGAGGGCGCTGTTGGCAATATAGTTTTTAAAACATCGAGCGCTGAGTGCAGAGCGGAGAATCTCAATAGTTGAGTGATAATGAACAACGTCTCGCACCGAAACTACAAGTAGGAATACATTTGCATTGATCTTATAAGATACAAACTTAAACTTTTGCACTGAGATAACAACAGTTTAAGCTTTTACATCTTGTTAAAACCGGACAATGAAGCGCATGCACCTACCCACTCGTACCCCCCCCCCCCCCCCACTTTCATTGACAACGCATTATGTACACATAACGTTGAAACTGATGCAAGCCAGTTCACGCGCTGACTGTGCCGTGCACTGCGATGTCATTGTCGTGTTGATTATCTTTATAAAGCAGGGAACAAAAATTGCAACAGCACCCTCTTTCGTTTGAAATTTAGAAAACAGCGCTGATAAATTAATAACATTGTTTTCGGGCTTATCTACAGAATAACTTAAGATTGAAATTGAATTGAACATTGAAACTCATAAGATTATTGAACCTCAGTATCAAGATGACACAAACTTAATGACGTCATGATAACCACATCGGGTATTAAATTACAATAACTGAAAGTTTAATTTTTTGTAACATAACTCAGGAACCATTTATTTGATTTTTTCAATCTACACATCATCGGATAGGTAATTAAAAGTTCGACAAACGTTACACAAAAATTGACCCCATTTGACCTTGATAATTTAGTATCTGAAAAAATCATAAGCAGACATTGGTTGTTTATTTTCTGTACGTCGGCAGATAAGGCTTTCAAAACCTGAAGTTTAAACTTTATATTTAAAAAAATCATAACTTCCGAACCATATACATTTGATTTTTAGAATTTATTTATCATTAGAAAGGTATTCAAAATCTCAACAAGCGCTACACAAAATGTAACCCCCATTTGCCCTTGACTTCCGGTTCATACCGGAACATGATGTTTAATTTTTACAAAACTCATAACACCTGAACCGGTCATTGGATTGATGAGTTAAACGTTGTCACCAATTCATTCAATCACTCATCACGAACACCTTGTTTTTGTCACATGACAAAATCTGAAAGCCTAGTTTTTTTTTCTTCTCCTTCTTCTTCTTCCACTCAACTCTTCTCTGGATCATAACTCAAGATTGAAACTGAATTGAACCTTGAAACTCATCAGACAATTGAACCTCAATACGAAGACGGCACAGTTGTCATTACGTCATGATGACGTCATCAGGTGTCGAATTACAAGGTTTTTAAAGTTGAAAAATGACCATTTTGCTTTTTGCTGTATCTCAACGAATATGAAAGCTATGATGTTCAAAGTTTGGCATCTGATAGACCAAGACTGGGGCAACATTTGAAAAGTTAACGCCAAAATTGTACGACCTTAACTTCCAGGTCGTTACCCAGGTCGAAGTTCGCCTTCGTTTTTTTCCTTCCAAAAACAACTTTCGAGCTTATTTACGGAATAACTCAAGATTTAAATTGAATTGAACATTAAAACTCATCAGACAACTGCACCTTAGTATCTAGACGACACACACCTGAGGATGTCATGATGATGTCATCGGGTATCAAATTACACTAAATCAAAGTTTAATACTTGAAACAAACATAACTCATGAACCACTGAATGAATTTGTACAATCTACACATCATCGGATAGGTCGTTAAGAGTTTGACAAATGCTACACAGAACCTTTACAACATTTGAACTGACTTCCGGTTCAAAACGGAAGTTGAAAATTTCAAAATATCTGATCATGTTCATATCTTTAAAGCTACTAATCATTTCAGCATAATTTTTTTATCAGGGTGTAGACCGTTAAGCCTGCTCAAACTTTTGCACAGACATAACAACATGTTTCTTTTACATCTGGTCGAAAAAGGACTAAAACACGCACCTATCAGTTCACCCGCATTGACGACGCACGATAGCGTATTAACGTGTGAACAACCTTGCCCTGGCCACTCAAACTTTAAATTATGTTTCTCAAGCGTATTCTCTTATTTATTTTTTTATGTTTGAAAGTCTGTAACAAATCACACTTAAGAGACCGGCGGTTGCTTTATGCGGGATCATACTAAGGTCAAATAGGTCTTAATTTTTTGTCATGCGCGTGACCTCACATGACCTCTACTTCCGGTCGAAACCTGAAATGCCCAGTAACTTGAAAGTGGGAATTTTTTTTGAGTTGTTTTTAACTATGTTGTGATCTGGCAAGTGTCTGGTTTACGTCACATAATTCAAAAGCGCCCTCTAGCGGCAGGCTGAAAACAGTTCAAAACACACAATTTAAAGCTCTTGGGCAATTCTAGATACTTTGTACAAAGTGTGACCCCATTTGACCTTTCCCTGTCAAAACCGGAAGTTGAAGTTTCATATGACAACCTTTAGGCTATGATTTTGCACAGAGATCAACAAGAGGTTCAAATAAATATTTTGCCCGTCATCACAGCACAATTAGACAAAAAACCTTCACACAATAATTTTCCTATTTTTATTTACGCAGTCACTTTATTTCGTTCGAGCCGAACACCCTGAGTTGTCCACAAACTCTAGATTTCTAGTTTTTATTAAGTTTGTTGTTAATGCAAAAATTAGTTGGTGGCCTGATGTTCCAACCCTAGGAGAGTCTTTCTCTAGGCTAAATGACAACACAACACACATAAAACAGGTAAACTGGTGTAACAAAAGCAGTCATTGGAACGAGATCACAGAGATGAAAGTGCACAGACAGAGCAGGGGATGAACAAAGAGGGGGTTGACAAAGGGGGGGAAGGGGCTGCTTTGACCACAAGAGGTGGGGAACAAAAAAGAAGCAATAATGGGAAGAGGGAGAAAATAGAGTGATTAGGAAGATTGAAGTGATGTCCTAAAGGTATATCGAGCTTAAGGGTGTTGACTGAATCCGTGGCCTTGGAAACACCTCTTGAGAAACCACAGAGATTTTTCCTTTAAGTTGAGAGAAACTGTGGATAAGGCGACTCCAGACCATCCAACCCCATGGTCTGAACATCCAAGAAGGAAACTACTAATAACCTTTTGTCTTTGCCTTCTCCTTTTTACCACAGACCCCCTTCTTAGTCTTAGTCAAATGAGCAATGATCTAAAAAGCAGCTGCGGATTATAGCATAAATTCTTTTGTGAAATCTGTAATTTCCTTTATTAATTCTCACCGTCTTGCTTACATCTTCAACCTAACTTTCACCACTGGTTCTTTTCCTTCCAATCTAAAGGCTGCTAAAGTCATTCCCGGCTTCATAAACAGTGACAAACATCACATTAGCAATTACAGACTTATCTCCATTCTTCTTTGCTTTTCTTAAATCCTTGAGAGACTTTTGTACAACAGACTCACTTAATTCATGTTTCGTTTCCATCTTCCTTCTGACTCTCAGTACAGCTTTCGATCAAAACACTCAAAAGAGCATGACTCTAACTGAATTTGCTCAACAATAGGCAACAGTTCACCTTCTTCAAAAACCACAACTCATAGTGGCGAGAAATCCATCATGGAGTTCCCTAGGGTTCTATTCTTGTATACTAATGATCTTTTTTAAGCTAACAAACTTTCCCTTAAAGGTGCTGCATACGTTTGGTATTTGGAGCCTACTGATTGTGTTAATCCTATATAAATGTAGGTACATACATGTACACAAACGGCGCAACCAGGATTTTGTATTAGAGGCTTTAAAAAAATGGGTGGGGTCCAGGGGCCGGCCTTACGGCCCCTGGTGGGGTCCAGGTGCGAAGCCCCGGTGGGGGTTCAGGGGGCGAAGCCCCCTGAAGCTTTGAGCCTTTGGCATTCTGTGGGGTGAAAAATCAAGCCTCCATGTGCCTAAAACAGAGAAATAGACACACTCTTATTGGAAATCAGATCCATATAAATCTTCTAAGTTTACTGGAAAAATTTCTGTAACATCGATGGTAGGGTCCGGGAGTGAGGCCCCGGTGGGGGTCCAGGGGGCGAAGCCCCCGGAAGCTCTGAGCTTTTGGCATTTTGAGGGGTGAAAAATCAAGCCTCTGTGTGCCTGAAACCGAGAAATAGACACACTTTTTAAGCACTTCTGATCCATACCAATCTTCTAATTTTACCCAAAGAAAATTTTAATCCCACAAATCTCGCGTTTGGATCTGGTCGCTGCAATATCTGGTTTCATGCATATTCATTCAAAAAATATAGTTCAAGCTTAGTGTAGTCTTTACACTTGAATGCCAGAACGACATGAAATATATTTTATCCAGGACAAATTGGCACGTCAGGTTTCAAACGATTATGTTATCGTTGAAATCTAAGCAATTAGAAGTGACATATCATGAAAGATTCATTTTGGCAGAAAGAAACAAATTTGATAGGCATAGGATGAAAAAGAAATCCATCCTGCCGCTGGGGGAAAAGACACCACACACACACTTGTGGCTAAGTTTTAAGCAGGCAGATAGTAAAAAAAGAAAAAATTAAAAAAATCAAAAATCAAATTTTACCCGGGGGGCACGTTCCCCCTGCCCCCCCCCCCCCCCGGATCCGCGCCTGATACAATAAAACTAATCTGTGAAAATTTCACTTCAAAAGGTGGTCGCGTTTTTGAGATATCACCGAAAAACCGGAGCGAATATTTCCACGCAGGAAGAATTTTCCCCATAGGAATACACATTGGGGATAAAAAGTGATATATTTTTCCATAACCGTAGTACTTCGAAGTTAAAAGTTTCTCAAAATTCATTATACTACCCAAAGCTGCTGTATTTTTTACCAAAGCGAAATTCATGGCCTTCAGTAAATCTTCTCATCTCTTGGACGATATTCCTATTCTCCACATGGATATTAATCCTATCCTTCAAGTTCCTACTCCACAAACTTTCTAGGTGTCATTATTGACGATCAACTCTCCTGGCCTGAACACATTTCTTCCATTACCCATGTACTTAAACTATCTCACGCAACACTGGTGTTATGTCTGGACTTGTGCTTTTCTTCCTCCCAAATCCTTGGTATTGCTTTTTAATAATCTCATTCTTCCTTATTATCCTTTGGGCACATGTTTCTGAAAACAATCTTCGTTCACTAATCACGACTTCAAAAAGAGCTATTATTAGGATTTGCACTTCGTTGCATCCCGGGAGCACCGACCTGCACCTCTTTTTGCCCAATTACACTCTCTAGCACTTGCTGATTTAACAAATTGTATACAAATTTACTAATAGTCTTTTACCCACTTCCTTTAGTTTATTCTTTACCTCTGTCCGTGACACCCATGGGTACTCAACCAGATTGCATAACAAATCACACCTTTTATGTGCCTTTCCCGCACTCATTCCACTGAAAAACACTTCGCTTCTTCGCGCCGCTTCTTTGGAACGGTCTTAGCGAGTTTATAAATCACAATCTTCTGTGGGTCAATTTAAAAGCACATAAAAGAGCTCTCCTCGCCCAGTATCTGACATAGTTTTGTTCTCACTATGGCTAATCTACAAAATGTTCTCATTGTTCTATTGTTAAGTATAGTTAGCTAGTGTTCTTTTTTTGTATACACTACTTAAGTTATAACTATTAATACTATTATTAGTGTTATTATTGATATCTTCATCAGTTCTGTCTTTGTTCTACCTGTCTGTCCAGACTTTCTTGTTCCTGTTTACGTTCTGTCTGTGTGTCCTTCAGGCATCTCACCACCCTTCTAGATGATGCCTCCATACTTTTTTTCTCCATTCAATTTTCTGCCTTGTAAAAAATTCCTTTTTGGTGTATCTTTTAAGTAATGTTTTGGCTTTGTTCTGTTTAGAAATTGTTATGAAGTATGGAATTATACATGTATGAAGGTTTTTAATTTAATTTAGTTTAATTTAAATTAATTTAATTTAATTCAATTGAATTTAATTAATTTAGTCAGCCTCATCATTCACTAATTTTTAAATTGTTGTTCTCCCTCTTTCCATTACTGATTTTTTCGTTGCCAACCTCTTGTGGTCAAACCAGCCCCTTCACCCCCCCCCCCCCCCCCCCTTTGTCACCCTTCTCCCCACCCCCTTTGTCACCCTTCTCCTTGTTCATACCCTACTGCCTTTTCTGTTTGCTTTCATCTCTGTCATTTCTTTCCACTTGACTGCTTTTGTTACACCAGTTTACCTGATTATGTGTGTGGTGTTGTCATTTAGCCTTCAAGAAAGACTCTGCTATGGTCAAAACGTCAGGCCACAAACTAATTTTTCTATTTATACCATAGTTTCTTTTGGTTGGTAGGCCCTAAGCATTGACGCCTTTGAAATTGTAACGTTGGTGATGAGTTTCCTTTATAGTTGAATAAGTTTGAATTTTGGCTTTATGTCTCGCAGGTCGCACTCGAGCTAAGGGTGGCAGAAGTTACCTCATCTCTCTGATTGACTCCAACGCCGCCGATCGCAACGAGGTCAACTGTCAGCGCGAGTTCATGATGAAAAAAGCAGCTCGTAACCTCAATAATAAACCGAAGGTAGCGTTTCGAGAGCTGATGAAATCCCAACAGGAAATAGACAAGCGTGACCGAGAAGCCCAAAAAATGCAGAAGATAGAAATTATGCAGAGTAACAAAGGAAAGATCTTCAGTTTTCTCTGCGTGAGTTGTGGGAAACACGTCTTAAAATCTAACCAAATTGGGGTCTACAAAGATACAATGCATGTTGTCTTGGATTCTGGTATCTCAGGGAAGATGAGAAAGAAAGCTTACCCAAAACTCAAGAAGCTCGACCAAGACACAACTATCATTGCAAAGATTTCCTGCTACTGGTGTGAGGGTGTTTTTGGTTCACTGATGCGGGTAAACAAATTGTACTATCCATGCATAAAGATTACTCGCTTTAGTCTGGTGAATGAAAACAGCCAAGATGAAACGGGTAAAACTTACGGTAGTTGGACAAAAGCCAATTTAGATATCACAGAACTTAAACAGCTACCAAAAGAAGCTGCTGTCAAGGTGTCCAATGACCTACTAAGAGAGATAAAGAAGATAGATTGCTTGCTTTAGCCTAGTGAGTGTAAATACCAATGATAACAGGAGTAAAACTTACAGTAAATGGATATATGCAAATGAAGATGTCACAAAATTCGCCAATCTGCCAAGAGGAGCTGTTGTCAATGTGGCCAGTGACCTGCTGTCCGTAAACAAATTGCTATAATAAGACAAAAAGCTAGAGCAAATGCACAGTTGCAGGATCAGGATGTGTGGATCAGGGGAAGAGGGTAGTTGCCTGGCATTTTAAAACAAAACAATTTTATTTTATTTTTTAATGGACTTCATAAAGAGGGTTTATTGAAAGTTAAACAGTTGATATTGTACTAAATAGTATCTTATTTTTATGGTTGTATATATTGATGTAGTTTATTATATTACAAACAATATTTTTACTGTACTCTTTGTGTATTCTGCCAACTGGTTAGAGCTTATTGGCTTTTATGTGAGAGAAAATTGCGAAGTACAACATGTTCAACGTTTTTGATTTGCTTCACAATTGATATGGGGAGGAAAACAGGAAATCAGCTGAGTATACCTCAGTGGATATTCATTTTATCAATGGTAGATGAGTACTATTCTAACATTTAACATTCAATAGTCACTGTCAGTTTGAGACATGACCGTTGCTATTTTTCGAATGTGGCAATTTGAATTTGTAAAACTAAGAAGAAATAATAAGGGTAATTATAAAAAGAAACACAATTTATTCTACTTCAGCCAAAGAAATAAGTCTTTAAAAAATTTGTCCCGAAGTATAGTGTTACGCTAGTTAAAAGTATCTTTATATATATTTTTGTTTACTTAGACTGAAATATATTGAATTTTTCTTGTTTTAGGTTTGTGGGTTTGCCTTATTTAGTCATTTTAAGATTGCACTAAAATTAAACAATTGCTTTCAGTAAAATAATTCGGAAAATTATACCTAATAAGTTCATTTGCTAAAATTAAAGATTTAAATGTTCACAATAGTGATGTAAATAATGGTATTTTGGCTGGTAACCGTGTATGCTAACAAGAGTGTTTATGTATATATTTGTCTTGCCAAAATATAAAGTACAAAATGTTCAAAGTTTTTTGATTTGCTGCACAATTGATATGAGAATGCCTTATTTAGTCATTTTAAGATTGTGCTAAAATTAAACAATTGCTTTCAGTACCATTGAAATTTCAGAAAATTATACCTAATAAGATCATTCGCTAAAATTACAGATAGTATTAAATGTTCACAATAGTGGAATGGTATTTTTGTTGGTAACCGTGTATGCAAACAAGAGTTTTTATGTATATTTGTCTTACCAAAATATAGAGTTTGTATTAGACAAAAAGCTGGACCAAATGCACAGTGGCAGGATCAGGATGGTTGCATCAGGGGGAGGAGGTAGTTGCAGGAAGGGAAAGCCAATGGCAATTCAAAATAAAAACAAGTGGTAGGCCTATTGTTGTTTTTCTAATTGTCTTCATTTAAGAGGGTTTATTGAAAATTAAGCAGTTGATATTGTACTAAATATTATCTTGTTTTTATGATTGTATTTATTGATGTAGTTTGTTATAATTACAAAAAACAACTTTACTGTACACTTTTTGTATTCTGCCAACGGGTAGAGCTCATTGGCTTTTATGAGAGAAAATTGCTAAGTACAACATGTTCAACGTTTTTTGTTGCTGCACAATTGATATGGGAAGGAAATCAGCTGAGTATACCTCAGGGGATATTCATTTTGTCAATTTTGATGAGTATTCTAACATTTAACATTCAAAATAGTCAGTTTGGGACATGACCGTTGCTATTTCCGAATGTGGCAATTTGGATTTTTAAAACTTAGAATAATTAATATGGGTAATTATGATTAGAAACTACTTCAGTTAAAAAGTTTGTTAAAAGCTTGTAAAAAGTGTTAACGCTTGTTAAAAGTCTCTATTATAATCTATTTTTGTTTACTTAGAATAATATTATCTTGACGTTTACTAGGTTTAAGGTTTGTGGGTTTGCCAGTTTAGGATTGTGCTAAAAAATAAAATGATATTGCGGTCTTTACCCAATTTCAGAAAATTATGCCTAACAAGTTTGTTTGCTTAGATAAAAAAAAAAGTAGGGCACCATGGTCACAATAATTATGTTAGGCCTACTATTGGTATTTTGGCTGGTATAACCTCTTGCATGTCTACTACTAGCAAAGTGTTTATGTTGGGAAGTTAATGTGCTTATGAATTATGAGTGAATACTGACTGAAATGTCTAGTCAAAACAAAATTCAATTTGGACTTATCAAATTTTATGCGACAAAATCTTTTTCGGAAATGAAACGATTGTGTAACCCTCCTAGCTAAGTACATGCGCACTATAATGGCCCTTTTCAAAGCCGCGGCTTTGGCTTGAGCTAGGCGCAGGCTTCGCTAGGTTTTAGTAGAACTGAGCGCTTTCCTTATACGTTACGTTGCTTCAAACAGGCGGACGGAGCCTAAGCCTGAGCCCAATCCAATGCCGCGGTTTCGAACCGCCTATTTTATTATGATAAGTCCAAGATAAAACACATTATCACCATATTATTCCTTAAATAAAATACCACGCAACAATAAACATTACCCGCTAGCCAAAATTAGCGCAGTTTGAACCTTGTGCACGTGCCCCCGGGTAAAATAAAAAATTTAAAGAGCGGCAGGATGGATTTCTTTTTCATCCTATGCCATTCACATTTTTTCCTTTCTGCCAAAATGAATCTTTCATGATTTGTAACTTGTAGTTGTTTAGATTTCCTATTCCAACAATAACATAAGCATTTTGGAACCAGACGTGCCAATTTGTCCTGGATAAAATATATTTCATGTCGTTCTGGCATTCAAGTGTAAAGACTATAGTGCTTGAATTTGAGAAACGCAAGATTTTACCAACTAATATGTTTTTAATGAATATATTATGCATGAAACCAATAATGCAGCGACCAGATCCAAACGCGAGATTTGTGGGATTAAAATTTTCTTTGAGTAAAATTAGAAGATTGATAGGCCCTATGGATCAGAAGTGCTTTCTCTGTCAGACACACGGAGGCTTGATTTCCACCCCCTCAAAACGCCAAAAGCTCAAAGCTTCCGGGGGCTTCGCCCCCCTGGACCCCACCGGGGCTTCGCCCCTGGACAACCATCAATGTTATAGATATTTTACCAGTGAATTTAAAGGAGTGATATGGATCTGAAGTGCTTGAAAAGTGTGTCTATTTCTCTGTTTCAGGCACACAATTCAAAGGCTTGATTTTTCACCCCTCAAAACGCCACAAAACCTCAGGACACCCACCGGGGCTTCGCCCCAGGACCCCACCATCGATGTAACATAAATTTTCCCAGTAAATTTAGAAGATTGATAATGGATCTGATTTCCTATAAAAGTGTGTCTATTTCGCTGTTTTAGGCGCATGGAGGCTTGATTTGTCACCCCTCAAAACGCCAAAGGCTCAGAGCTTCAGGGGGAGTTGCCCCTGGACCCCCACCGGGGCTTCGCCCCTGGACCCCACCAGGGGCCGTGAGGCCGGCCCCGATGGACCCTACCAATTTTGGGGGGTGCGCCGTTGTGCCGTTGTGCCCCCGCCAGTTTACAAAATTCTGGATCCGCCCCTGACTTGTATCCACAATTATACGTAGTCGTTTTGGGGGGTCAAAATACTCAAGAATAAAATGTTTAAAAAATAGAGTTAAATTTGGTGCAGTAATTAATTATTATACGGCTGGAAGTAAAACTAACTCCGAAGATATCACGAGGGTTATCCGAACCAAAAAATGGTTCGGATAACCCAATTGTGACCATCGTGTTTTCAAAAATGCTCGAAAACGGCAACATTTGTTGGTTTTATTTAGGAACTGTTCTTGTCCATTCCTGGAAGACCTTAGGAGTCGTGGTTTAGTCTATTTTGCAGCCCACAAATAGCCCAACGAAGCCGGTGTGCGATCCCTTACCAAAATAATTGATTTTAGTTTCAAACTCAATTGAATACAACACAAAATCAAAGATGGTCTCCGGATATTACTTATAAACGTGTGAGACTTTCGAATCCAACCGTGAAGCGTCATTTTGTTCAGTCGATTATAAGACCAACTAATTATTACCAGTAACAACAAATATCAAGTTTACACATGAAATTAGTCGGATTGGGTTTCCTTTTTTAGTCATCAAGGCGAGTACTAGCCGCTCGGCGCGCGCAGCTACCCGTATCCATGCAGCTAAATAGCTAGCTCTGGGTATACAACGCGAACAGCGCCACCACCACTGCTCACACAAAAAGGGCTAGATTATAATAAACTAGAGTAATGTTGTATGCCGCGATGAAGGAACAAGTTTGTCAGTCGGGTTTGTTGAAGCGCTAGTATCATCAAAAATTAAACCACCAGTTCGTATGTACATGTATATTTATCATGACTGTATTGAAATAAAAAATAAAAAAACATAGGCCTAAATGTCAATACTATACGCAAGGCCCTTGTTCCAATAAGTGGCTTGCAAATCAAGGGTCGAGCAATGTCAAATACCATGTCCTTTCTGTATAGTCCGGGAGCCCCGCGGGGTTTATTGAAAATACTAAATACAAAAGGTTTGAAGTGTGGAATAGTATGTCGTTAGCACTCACAGAGGTAACCTTAAAATGTGAGTGCACCGAGTGGTGCGTTGGGACCCCTTGACTGCTCTTGGGGAGAGATTGCAAAGGTTTGATTTGTGCTAACTCACCCAAGCTGCTGGAAATGATGAACAAACACCAAGCACCAAAAATATACTTTATAAATATACTTTATAAACCATGATTATCATGATCTTAGATAAAGAGTTAGCCCTTACAAAAAAAAACTATAAGAATCTGATAGGAATCTTATAGGAATCGAGGAAATGACGAAAAATCTATAAGAATCCTCCAAGAATCCTATTGAAATCCTATATGATTCTATATAAGAATTTCGGCTATAGATAGGACTGTTTTTTGTAAGGGAGGCCTTTTGCGGAAAAATCTCCTTGTAAAAATATATATAGGCCTAATGGTGAAAACTAATTTTCATATTTTGAGTGCACATAATTATAACTCTATAATGCATGTAAAAATTCCAGAATTGTGCTAATCACCATCACTGACCATAAAGGGTCTAGCTTATAAATTATACCAAATTACTGCAACAGGCTGGTTAACTAGTCCACCTATTTGAGGGTTAAACCCTATAGCCTTTCTTGCAAAGATGGCACAGCTTAAAATTTGATTAAATAGTCAGCACAGTATAGGGTACATATTGGCACATGATTCATCTTCGCACTCAAAATTTAGATTAAAAGTGTAATTAGTGCTAATTAAGGGCCTTCTTAGTTAAACTTTGCACCAATATTCATTTTCTTAAATATGGAAATCTTATTCAGCGGACCATAACCTTTCAATCCATGAAGAAATCTTGCTTGCACTCAACATTTTGATTAAATCGAATTTTGACCTATGTTGACCTTTGACCCTTTCAAGCAAAGATGACACCTATTAAAAATACTTGATTTTGAGTCAGCACAGTGTAAGATACACATTAACACATGTTTCATCCTTGCACTCAAAAATTCGATAAAAAGTGTAATTAGCGCTAATTAAGGGCTTTCTTAATTACACTTGGCACCAATATCCATTTTCTTAAAAATTGAAATCTCATTCAGTAGATCCAATAGCCTTTCAATCCATGAAGAAATTTGGCTTGCACTCAAAATTAAATCGATTTTCTTGGTGAGTTTAGGGCTGCCCCCTCCCAACGCACCACTCGGTGCACTTAATAATTTAATTTCAAGGTTCCCTCGGTGGATGCTACACATATCACACAGTTCACATCTTTTGCACTAAATATTTTCAATAAACCCCGTCGGGCTCCCGGTGTATGATTATACCAAAAGTAACCACGGTGGTAGTAAAAGAACGCCTCCTTTTAAAACGATAAAAACAAAATAAATCATAACTTTAAAAAAAATATACATATGGCACACATGCGATAGTTCCCAAAACTTTACAACCCCCCCCCCCCCCCCCCCAATATAGTTTTCAAAATAATATCCCAAAATTAACTGGGAAATCACAAATAGTGCCTGCCATGATGACCGACCGTAGGGCGGGTACCGACCTCTGTTGTGCATTGAGCAAGCAAGCATAGCCTTTATTCAAGGAGCGCGTCGTGCGATGTGGCTGGACGCGTATTATCATAAAAAGCCCGCCACTCCGTTTATTCCGTGCAAGATGCGCCGAGTGTGTTACTAAAGCCCTGATTAAAGGCTAGCTCAGTTGGGGGAAGAGGTCGAGGAGTAGTTAGAGAGGAGCACAAGAAGTTTTTATCACACGGTCTTTCTCAAGTGTTATAAATAATGTAGAGACGGAGGTGGTAGGCGACGGCCCGCGCCGCTGGCTGATATTGAACTGCCGGGCTGACATCATATTATAGCCTATTTGTTTTCATTTCATTTCGTCTGGTTTGTGTTTCTGCTAATATTTGACTAGTGGGAGTCTTAGTTACGGTGGTTTTTGTATATTTGTATTTTAATACTGATTTTGCTTGCCATAATTAAAGCTTCAAACCCTACATAATAATTTTTTTTACTTTACTGCAATTTTTAGATGTCTGTGTGTTATATAATATAAATTTGTATTATTTTAAATGATATAATATAAATGTGTATTATTTTAAATGAGCAAGGTCTGGACCGGGAGGGCACATCTTTTTTGATGGCATTTTTTTGACTTTTGCCTTTCCCAGGCTGGACGGCCGCCTCTCTGCCTCTTGGTCCTTGCTATAATGTTCAGACCATCACTTATCACTAATCGGCTCTGCGGCAGGGGCGTGGCGCGGGGAGAAGATGGGGGGGGGGGAGGGTCATGTAAACTTTGATTTTAATTCACAAGTTTTTTAATTTTATCCACTGTGTGTGGGCGTCGTACACACCCGGCCGTTATGGTCTCGAGTCTAGTCATCATGCACATAATAGCCACTTTGAACGTTATCATTCGGGTCGTGGCTGGCTGGCTCTGGCGTCGGATGATGGCGGTGGTTCTAAGATGGCGCTAGTGTGGTGTAGTGGTAGCCAATTCGGGGGGGGGGGGGGGGGGGGTGCAAGGATACATACGCTGTCATCAAAGGATAAAGATTGGCGTTCATCGGTTTTTTTTTTATACAGAGTCCCTTTGTGCATGCACTCGCGTCCTCTCTCATGGCTAAAAGTGAAAAACTATAAGTTTCAATTCGCTGGTACTCTGCTAAGATATGTATTTATTTGAGATTCCTAGTATGTAGCAGTACAACCGTGATTTTAATAAAATCACACAATCCTGAAAGATGTTAACAGAAATAGTCTATTTTAATATAGTGCATGATATAATGCAAAGCTTCAAGTGAGATAATTTGCCCTCTCCGGCCGAGTTAATGAACAGTCAGAAAACGAGCCGAATTGAGGGCAATACAAGGGAAAACGCTGTGTTACCAGTGGCGCATATTCATTCATTACAGTAGCCCTGTCTACCAAATCGGGAAACCCGTAGTCTGTTCTTCTATGGCCGCCATCATGAATCGCCTGTGAATACGAATGCAGTCTTAGATTATCAAAAAATGAAGCATTCTAAAAGTGAAGAATTAACCTCATAATAGCTCGTGTACCGGATTGGATATATACCCACTGTATTCCTGGAGAAATAGTCTATCAGCTTTTGATAAAGTGAAATGTGAAACTGCGTTTCCGCGACCTGTAGCACACAGTGAATTTTGGGCAGTGAAAACAGAGGTCCGTGGATCGAAGATTACACGTAAGGTCTGTGTAATGTCAACCTATCTGTAATCGGCTGTATACTTACTGCATACAATTTGTGAGTGTAATGACATACCGCACCGTGGTTGTTGTGTGGACGTTTTCAATTCAATGCGTTAACATTTGAATGCATCCTGTGAAATGCATTTCACTTTGACTGCGAAAGGAACTACCCAGTATATGAATATTGCTCTTATCACCAGGTGAGTTTCTTTGAGAATACTAAATAATAACACGAACAATTTATGTTAAAATCCCGTCATGATAATTGCCAAATTTAGAGGGGAAAATATAACTGATTTTAAAATTTAAATTAACAACATTTTATTTGAACAATTTAGTCTGTAGTCTGTTTAAATGCAAAGATTACAATTTGAATCAAGAATCTATTTTTTTTAACAACAAAGTACCAACTAAGAGTGGTAGGCAGAATAATTGTATAGTTATGTATGAATATTCATTAGCTTGTTTAATCAGTTAATCATATTTTAAAGTGACATGATGTTTAAGCATACCTTACTCCTTAGACCCAGTAACTGGGGCCACCTCCATGCTGGGGCGCTGTACTCATTTAAAAAAAATTTGATGTTCCATCTTTCGTAGTTACGAAAGATGAACATCTGAAATTTTGATGTTCATCTTTCGTAGTTACGAAAGATGAACATCAAAATTTCAAAAAATGAGTACAGCGCCCCAGTTACTGGGTCTATAAAGCATACCTCTTAACTGTCAAATGTTTAAAATTTCAAGAGTGGCTTCAACCATGGAGGTAGAATTCCTTCAACAGGTCAAATTAAGTTTTGTGATCCACTCATTTTCCAATAAATATATGAAATGGGGAAAACAATTGAAGTTTCTATTTAAAATTACCAGTATTTATATCCTTAAGTTTACTTTTTTTTAAATCCTAAATCTAAACCTATTTGTGAAATAAAATGGTGTAAAATGCCACGTGTTTGATGACATTGACAGTTGATACCCTTCAATCAAGCACATTTTTGTCCAAATCCAAAAACATTTGACAATATTTGATGGCGTCACATTTTATTTTCGTCTATATGTTTTTTTAAATTATTGAGCATTGTTAGTTCTTTCCTGAATTTTGATGATATTCAATTATTATACAGCTTTGGATTTGACGTTATTTGTTTTTTTAGAAGACTAAAAGAATAAAGAAGAACGGTAAATTCTTTGAGGTGGATTTAAGTTCTACATGTAACTTTCATGCTTATCCAAGACACCCTTACCCTTCCGATCAATGATATTGACAAAATGTTGAGACCGCCAACATCAGGCTAGATAGCTCAGTTGGTTGGTAGTGATAGTGCAGTGGTAGAGCGCTGGCTCGTTATTTCGGGGGTCGTTGGTTCAAATATCAAATCCCGCTATTTTACTTAATCCCAATTTATTTTTCAACAAATAAATGATATATTTATTATCATTTAAATTGCCCCATTGCAGATGGAAGGTACTTTGTTTATAAACAAAGTACCTTCCATCTGCAATGGGGCAATTTTTTAAAACATGTAAAATAATCTGCTTACAGAAATGTATACGTACATACAATGGACAAATTAGTTCGTGGCCTGACGTTAATACATGTACAATGTAGGGCAGACTAATAAAGTGGATATCTGTGTGGGAAAAGGAGAAGGCAAAGACAAACTAATTATTTACCTCTCTTCTAACCTTCCATTTTGTCCTTGTGCCAACTTCTTGTGGTCAAGCTATCCCCTTCCCTTCATAACCCCCCCCCCCCCCCTTGTCTTCATAATCCCTGCTTACCCTCTGCTTTCTCTGAATGCTTTCTGCTTTTCTCCCTCCACTCTCTCTATTCATGTATTTCCACTTGACTACATGTACTCTTGCAACTCTTGTCTGCTTGTAAGTGTGTTGTGTTGTCATTTAGCCTTCCAGAAAGACTCTGCTAGGGTCGAAACGTCAGGCCACTAACTAATTTTTGCATTTATACCTCAGGTCCTTTTGGTTGGTAAGCAGTTTGCAACAGCTAATTCTATTTTATCATCGTACATACAATGGCACACACTTGCTATGTATTTCAAATCTAAACGTTGTGTAAGTTCTGGGTAAATAAATGTCAATACAGTTGTTTTCAAGACTTTGGTCTGAAAGCAGAACTAATAAAAGACTTCCCTGTTTTGTCTCAAGAGTCAAGACGTTGGAGGTATTCATTTCTTCAGTGCTGTTACATACAATGTATGTATGCTGTCACTGGTTAGTGGTCATACTAAGGTGCAGCTTCTTACTCGTGCAAATCAACACATGCTGTGATACTGAAACAAAATATACTCCCCAATTTCTTTCCTATTTGGTTAAGTCTTGTGTAACGTGATATTAATGACATCAAGACCGAAAACAACTATTGTGTATTTGATGGCATAAAGATTTATTGGTTTAACTCAAAAAGAAACAAAGGAATTAAATCAATTTGTATGATTTAAAATTGAAAACACGAGAATGCAGCAATTGATAATTAATTATCTACATTTTTAAGAAGTTCAGAGAAACAGAGCATTTTACTTGTTAAATGTTAACCTTTTTTTTTATTGTCAGACTAAGTTCTACAGTTAAGCCCGGTTCATACTTAGTAGCTAATTGATATTCATCTTTTGATGTACATGTACAGACGTAACCTACGTGTTTTCTGCAGTGAAGCAAATTTTGGTTATAAATGCAATAATACATGTAGGTAAGCCCAGTTTTTCCACTTACGCGTGAAGTATGAACCAGCCTTTAGTACGGCAGGTAATTGATGGAATTCTGCCTTTGATGATGCAAGCATGGAATTTAGCCAGAGTAAAATTGAGAAAGAAAATTTGTCCAAATATAGGAAGAACATTGACAGCCATTTTGAAAATGTTGAAAATTGCTTGTTACTACAATGTACATGTACCTGATATTTTTTTCAAATGACAAATCTGCAGTGGCCAATTAATGTACAGTAATTATCTGTTCTGTCAACTAGTCTTATGTGGACCATATAGTTTGTCAAAGAGATTCTTTCAAGATGGACTGAACATTTAAACAGCACTGTGGGAGCGTGGGGTCCAACAGCCACGTGTATTACGAACAACCTTACTCTAAAGCAACACTATTATTTTGGGCATTATCATCACAATACAGTGCAGTCACATCATCAATAATTTGACAGCTTCCATTATGCACCGCGTACATGTAGATCACATGACTCACTGTTATTGATATTTAATTATTTGGTACAGAAGTGTAACGTACATTGTACATGTACATGTACATGTACTCTGAACAATGCATTGTGTACTGTGTTCACTGTACGTATGTTAATGACATGTTTAGTACTATACAAATGTACGTTTAGGCCTATTTGGTGCACAGTGTACAAAGATTTCAAGTTATAATATCGGAATTCATACTGTGTGCATTTCATACAGGCTGCTAAAATTTGATGTGCCATGTGTTGTACATTATACATCTGTACATACATTTAGTTGTACATGCATCAGTACGGCTGGTGAAATGATTAGAAGAAAGCGTGCAATGGAAATAATTCTCAAGCGACTGTTTACAGTGAATGTAATGTATACATTGTACAGTGTAGTTAGGTGCATAATTAGCAATGGCCCAAGCTTTCTCTTTATACACTATGGGAGAGGCCAGCATTAGCATTTCAAAGGCTGCCTTCAAGGTGAGCGTTTTATGCTGCCTGCTTTCCCTGTGCAGCATGTATTCAGACATGATTCAGTGGTACAGCTTACATAGTGTGTAGCAGTTGGTCAGCCTGAGGGTGTTCTGGGCTTTGCATGTAGTCCCATGTGATTGTATTAAAGCCATGATTAAAGTAAATTCAATAATAATAGTAGAAATCCTAACCAAGGAAAAATCTCCACTACTGTACTCGCCAGGCTATTTTACAGTTTCACTTGCGGAGAAAATGCTATTTTTTTTAGTTGAACAGTTGATTGCTAATCTGCCCTTTGACAAACCTGTAATTTCAGGGATGAGAAATTTCAAACTTTTCTGAATTTGCATGTATATTTTTTTATGTCTGTCTCATGAAAAAAATAAGCTGCTATTTTCCATTTATAAATAAATCCTGCTCTTTGATCCACTTCTCTAGCACTGAGGTTACTATATTCATAATAATACCGGTAGCTCTTTTACATAGACGCTCTACATGTATAAACTCCAAGGGTTACCAGGGCAGTAGGTGGAAATACCATAATTTCAAAATATCGCTTGAAATTTGAAGCGTGGTTTCAGATATTTTTGTCAGCGATGATTCTCACCCCTGGTGATTTAGAATAAGGTAAGGGCTGGTACTGTTTTACATAGCCATTTTAAAATCACAGGAATACAATATTTATCAAGTACATGTAGGGGAGACTGGGGTAATTGGGCCCCCCTTTTTAACATTTCCTATTATTTCTGTTTTATGAAATGCTAAATTGTCAGTATTTGTTTACCAAGTGAAAAGGTATATAACTACCTACATTTCATAACTAAAATAATTTGCATAATGTCCATCGTTTGCATAAAAATTAGCATAATGTAACCGATGGCCCAGGGCCACAATTGCCCCGTGGGTTGGGGTAATTGTGGCCCCATTCTAACAGCATAATTTCTCTGTTGTTTACACTAAAATAACAAATCATATCTAAAACTTACACACTTGAAACTATAGTAGAGATTGTAAGATCAATCAAGAAGGAATCTTAAGGCTTTTATTATCCAAAGTTCCTTTATTCTAGAGTCAAGCAGCTATTTGAAGCACATTTTACATTTTGCCTGACATTCACCGCAAATAAAATCGATTGTTGTCACATCTATGGGGTTGTTCTAAAACCCCCTCGACCCCCACGACCCACGACCCCTCGACCCCTCGACGTCCGCCCCGTTATCGAAACGTGTCCCAATTCCAATTCATAACACATCGCTTTACGGCCGAGTAAGAATTAAGTTCCCGATTTAGAATTCACAGCGTGTGATCCAAAGAGCTAGCTGGTCTGGCGACGCGACTTCCTTCCGGCGACCTGCTGATGACCAACAGACCATACGTCCAGAGTCAGTGGTGTTGCACCGACCGAGTGAGAGAAATAATGTGCATTAAACTTTATAGCTACGTTTTGGAATTTTGGAAGACATATAAAAAATTGGGGGGGGGGGGGAAAGTTCATATTATCGCATGTAACTTGGTCCTTAATATTAAAATTAGCCAATAAGTTACTTAAGATCTAATTTTCTTAAAGAAGCATTAATGTACAGCCTAAATATAAACGGCAATTTTAATTTTAGCATTCTGTGGCCAACACCAAAATCCGAAAAGAAATGGTCTGCGTATTTTCCCCAGGACAAATGAGGCCACTTTATAGCATAAATGGGCGTATTTAATCCGCTTCCGCACGTTACGTGCACACCGATCATGATCTCGTTTCATATGGTCGGGGGCCCGGGTGTGGGAGACTGACAACCCCAAAACACGTGTGGGCCATGGTCGGTCGGGTCTACAACCTCGAGCTCCGCATAGAGCAAGTAGTAATTGTTGACACAGGACGGGAGCGATCAGCCGGAAATGAGTCTGCCTGATCATCACGTAATGAGTTGGCCTAAATCGTACTCGGGCGGTAAACGCAGGATCCCAGTTGGGATATACTCCTATTCAGGCTCGGGTCGGCCAAGAGATACGCTTGGAAATGCCGCGATTTTTTTTCTGTACACCAAAATTGCCACAGTACCCGATCTCAGCCAATCACGCGCAGTTTGCTTCGTGCGTGATTGGCTGAGATCGTGTCATGTGGCAATTTTGGTGTACATAAAAAAAAATCGAGCATAAGTCGAGGGGGTCGTGGGTCGTGGGGGTCGAGGGGGTTTTAGAACAACCCACATCTATGTTAGGAGACCAATCAATACCACTACATGCAAGTGTTTTACAGAACCATCTTGGACACAGATCACATCCAATAAACTGATCAGAATTAGTGTTATCATCAACTTTTCCACAAGCTTCACACTTTTCAACTTCCAAATTGTCCATCTCAATATCACTGATGAGTGCTTGATATCTCATCTTCCACATGCTTTGGTAGGACGGTGGGTCGGCCTGCTCCAAACGCTGATTCCGAGACTATTAAATCCTTGGACACGTTTCTGCAGTGCCTTTCGTTTTACTCCAAAGGCTTTGCAAGCTGCCTTCAGTCCCATTTTTCTTTCCTTGACTGCTTTCACAGCATCTATCATATCTTGGTGCGAGTAGGTCAGTCGGTTTGTGGATTTGGGCTTATAGTTTCGAGGCATGATGAGGCAAATTTGGTCCAGATCTTACAGACTAGGGGTGAAAAAGAACATAGCAGAATGATTTAAGATTATTTAGGATGAAACAGCTAAGAAACATCCTCAAATATGAGTAAATAGCCATTATAACCTCTATACATGTAGGTGACACTTACATCACATGTATAGCACATTTTACTTGATGTTATTGTACAGTCTTCTATGGGGGCCACAATTACCCCGGAGCACATGTTTGGTATCATCGCCTCCAGAATTTTAAATAACCAGAATCCCTTGAATTTTGTTTTATAATTGATACATCTGAAGGTTAGTGTTACCAAAAATCAAAGAGAAAAATTTAAAGGAAGTAAACAGTAGTTGCTACATGTACACTCACCGATTCAAAGCAGCCACGTCACTTTTTCGAAGACGATTTTGAGGTACATAGAGAAAATAGGTCCTCCTGGCTGAATGTTGCAAGCTAAATTTGTGATTTCTGCTGTAGGAATATACACTGTACATGTACATGTAGGGCAGGGTGTACCCTCTTACATACCAAACACTCCAGTCATCATGACCTTTTTCCCTAGAGAGATGCACTGTTAAAACCAAAGGGGCCATAATTACCCGGGGAGGGGGGGGGGGGGCCACATTTACCCCAGTCTCCCCTACATGTACATGTACAAAGTATACCATAACATTAATACCCATTACTGTAATTTTTGGATTATTATCTCTTTATCTGCAGCTTATTGATTTTCAATCTCAAAAAAGTAAGCTTGGGCAGTTTTGACTTTTATAAAAACCAGTAAATTCATCTGACCTCAATAGATTGCCTTATGCGAAAGTCGGTGCATGTGTATTGGGTGCCACTGCTGGTGTTTAGGTCTGGAAACTTGAAAGGCCATGGAGGCTTAATGGCCTTTGTTGCCCAGGGACCAATTTCATAGAGAAAAAAACCCACCAAATTACATACAAATAAGCCAATTAAATAAACTAAGAATAACGCTTGTTATCTAACTTTAGTATTGTAAAAGTAAATTTACAGTGTTTTCTTCTGACCCTTTTCTTTGGATATTTTACTCAGGATCCTGTACCCAGAATACGTATGAAGCTCTGATAGGCCGAGCTGCTTAAATGCAGAAATTGTTGCTTAAATTTTTTCTGCAAAGCAAATTTAAGTAAACACGATACCAGTCACTTACCGTATTTTCCTGCGGATAAGACGCGTCTTATCTGACTTTTTAGACCCCCAAAACATCGGTGCGTCTTATCTTTCGATGCGCCTTGTCTGCTGACGATTGATTTTTTTTGGATGATCACTGCGTAAAATAATACCTTTATTTTGTCCAGTTCAAATCAACGGTCTTTGTGTGAAGAATACTTACTCAATAATGCGGTCAAACAAGGCTCAACTATCCAGACACTGAGACAGTATTTTCGTTTCAACAATGCCGCAATCCCCCAGACTGTCCTTTCATTCCAACAATGCCGCAACGTGTTGATCCCCCATGACCGTGCTTTAATGCCGCAATGAGTTGGTGCTTTCGGTCCAACAGACGTCGGCGTCGTACAAACGTATTTCTGTGTGGCCGCGTAATCGTTCCGAAAATGCTGCAATCACTACTGTCAATGCTGTTGTACAAACGGCATTCACCCAACCTCTATTGTGTGGTGAACTTTGAGGGTTTTTATTGTACAGAATATCTCCGAAGTGTGCTTTAGGCTTGACGTACTATTTAAGGATGGGATAATTAAGTACCAATGTTTGTTGGCCTACCTATACGAATTGCACTTTCGTTTGTTTGATTAAACGTTCAAATATTCATTTGAGAGATGGTTCATGTGTCTGTTTCGTTTATTTCATTTATCAAATAAAAAAATGATCCTTGAAAACAAGGTAATGATCCTTGAAAACAAAACTAACATTATTAAAGAAGAGGAGAGATGTTTTAAACAAATATCTTTCGAACGAGATTATAAGTTTGAAATAAATAAAAAGAACTTTAAAACAAAATCTTATGAACGAGATTAACAAATTAAAGGTTTGAAATAATGGAAAAGAATTTTATATACAAAAAAAAAAATTACAAAAACTTAAACAAATATATATAATGAAACATTTTGTTACGTCTTCCCGGGTGTGACGGGATTATTTGCGTAAGGTAGGCCGCGCCTATATATAAAGGCGACGCTAGTTTTGGTATTAGTCACCGGTAGAGGGCGCAACATCTACTGGCTCGGAGGGACTTAGACTGGTAACCTGTCTTTATCAGCAAGGATCCTCGTTGTGGGAAGTCGGATGTTCAGGCTAGGAGGGCCTGGGTTCGTGTTGCAATATCTTCAGACAGTGCGTGGACCATCGTTTCTGGCCGCTGATTGGGCCGGACTTCATATTATTAACAATGCACAGCGTTGGCTGAATGGATGGACGAAGGTCGGTATCAATTTACGTTGGTCTTTTCTGCATGGCTCTACACGCCCATGTGGTTACAGTTTCATTCATGCTTCGAATAGTGTGAACGCTCCAAAAGGTAACAAAATTACGTCTTTGTGTCAATGTACCGACACCGGGTGGCGCCTGGTGTTCTTCTGTGTGCTGTTAAACATGCGTCTTATGCGGCGGTGCGCCTTTTCTGTTGACGTTTGAATTTTTTTGGGGTCATTTTAGGGTCCTGCGTCTTGTCCGCCGAGCGTCTTATCCGCAGGAAAATACGGTATTGTACATGTGGTACATGTATGGTATTTTGGCTGGTAACCTTTTCTGGTTAACATGGTAAACATTTCTTGGTGCCTCTTCAAAGGTTTCCCATAGACAAAAAAATAAAAATAAATTGAAAATGGCCTAACAGTAACACTATTAAAGATAAAATTCCAGGCCTGCAGTGTTGAGAACATGCTCACCACAGTGGTCTTGTTCCCTACTCATTTGAAAGTTGCAAGGGAGGTATACATAATGGGCACCGTACTACAAAGCATTTAAGTCTCACAACAGGAGGCATGAGAGAAGTTTTAATGAAATTTCAAATAGTGACAGGGAAAGTTCTTGGGCAAGTGTTATCTTCAGTTTGGAATTATTAAAGTCAATTAATTTACAATCAAATGCTGTCAGGTAATAATTAGTGAACATTATTAATTAAATATACTAATTTCATTTATTTATAAGTTTGTTTTTGCAGTTAAAAACAACCCCCAGAAAACAAAAAAGTCCTTTGGAATCTGCTGGCAATACATAGTGGCACCTGCCAACTGTCGGGTGTATTTTTGATGCAAAAAGTAGCGATTTTGGTAGTGGCTTATTTAGTGACATCTGAATCAATCTCATTTTAAAGGGGGAGGTCTATATTCCGAAAAAACTACAGTACTTAAGTTACCTTTTAAACTTTGGTGTGTTTTTTATGAAGGAAATGTGCTGCATGGTTTATAATAAATACAGTACTTAATGTTAATATCAGAGAATATAGAAGTTTTATTGCAAAACTTGCATTTTTCCTGTCATTTATGGAAATGAATAAAGATGTACATTTATGCTATAAATCTGAATACATTTTAACAAGGAAAATATGTAGCCTGAATATGGTGCTTTTCAAAGTTTAAAATCACTGAAGATGTCATATCTGTTTTGTTTTAAAATTGACAATAAATGGATAGCCTCTTCACTATTTTCTTGAGTAAGAAGAGAGTAAGAAAAGAGTCAATGTACATGGGGCTGTACAGTGTACACACATGATGAACACTGTATAGCAATTTTTGTTTCAATTCAATTCTCTTGATTTATATCCACTCTACCCAAGTGTAACAATCAACCCATTCAAATCAGCCAAGCAAGAATGAGTTGACAATTGATATAAATATAGCTCTGAACATGTTCAATAATATATTTAACCCTAACAATCCCTAACCCTACAAATTCAAACAGGGCAAAGTGTTTAATTTTGTTAGGTTAAGTACAGTGAAGTTAGGATTGGGTGTTTGATTCTGTGGGATTGTGTATCCTTGCTGACAAGTAATGGTGTTGGAATTTGATTGAGTGGGTATGGTGGATGTGTGAAATGTACATGTCTGGCATTGCTCTTTCCTAGTACATGGTCTAATGAGATAGTTGTTGGATTATGTTATGTTGGGTACTGTGTGATTTCACTGATCAAATTTTGCACATGCCAAGTGTACACACTCCAACAAAATCAAACAAAAAAGGCCTGTTGGAGTTTGTTAGGTTGTGTATCGTCCCCCTAAGATTGGGTACAGTTCCCATCTCATGGTAGTATAAGCTGTTGGAATGTGTTGGGTTAGGGATGGATTCTAGTAAAAACGCTTTGGGAGTTAGGGTTAATGTTTAAGCACCTTTTTGTACTCGACCATCTACAGAGTTTGGGACTGTTTTATAACCACTAACGAGGTAGCCGAGTCTTATTGAACCAAAACGATGACTCATACATGTTACATGTACATGTACATGTACATGTATGATGTAGTTGGTGATAAACATGAACATTCTGAACACACATCTGAACACACACTTGGAGTCAGTGCTTTGATATCAAACCTTGCTACTAGGTTTGGAGAGCTACATGTAGGAAGAATATGTATAGGCCTACCGGTACCCCCCTCCCCCATTAAACAAAAATAAATAAATAAGTTAATACTGTACAACTTTACAAGAATATTAAGGATAACAAATGCTATTGAAAGTTTGCCAAGTAAAAACAAAAATAAATTCCTTCTCGCTTACTTTTTCACAGCTGCCTAAATTGTTTATATTTTTTAAATATTTTAATTTAAATATACAAAAAGTATATAAAATTCACATCGGGAAAACACTTTTAGCAATGTACCACAGAAGATATTTTCATAACCTTTCTTTTTAAAAGCACACAACTTTCTGCTCAATGGTCAGCTGATTTCTTCCCTTTTCTTCATTTAGTGCCAGTAGGCCTACATAGAAACAAAACTAAACGGACTTTTTGTGCGATTTGCAGTTTCTTCAATTTTTTGGCAAACAAAGTTGCATGTTTCATTTCCCTTTTGGTTTGTTATTTGATATCTGTTTCATTTCTTGTTTAATAATTTCCATCATTACAATTGTCATTGTATATAAGTTGGGTGTCTACCTAATCCAATTATTAAAAGCTCTTGGGGAAAAAAAAAGGGTTTCCATTCCTTTTTCATTTTCTCTTTTCGTTTACCTCTTTTTGACAATATTTTCTTTCATCGGGCCTGGAAATATTTCAGTACATACAACGAAGTTCTGTGCTGATAAAAAGAAATACAAATGATTGCTTGATTTCCTTTAACAGTACGGTTATGACATGATACATTTTTCTTTCCGAAAATTCTCCATAGACTTTACACGTGAATTTTGTGATCGCTTGATCTCAGGAACTACAGTCTTAAAAGACACAAACAATACATCAAATGAAAGCATGTGCTCTACATGTAACTTAGATCCATCAGCAGTTGGTTTGGGTGTTTTTTGTTTCTTAACGATATTACCGATTTAAAAACGTATTTTTGAAACAATTGCACGATATATGCCCTGTGTGTGTGATCGCGCGTAAAAGACACTGTACATAGCCTACGGTAAGGTCACACAGCAATGTATAAAGCTAATTTATAGAGAGCCCGTCAATGCAAAGGACCTTCCATTCATGGTGAACTTGTATAGCGCCCTCTTGCGTTTGGGGATTCGGTGTTCGGATTGACTTGAATGAGCTGTATGGCCCATCGAAAATCCGATCCGATTAATAGTTTGGCAATGAGAATGTAATTTAGGAACCGTGCGTGAACGGTAAGCGTATTAATACACAACAATTTCCAGATTTCGTTTTAAATTATTGTTCAAATGTGACCTTAATTCTTGACAATTATGAAGCCGAAACCCCAGTATTTGTTCGTAACAAATTCATGTCTAGTTTTATTTTATATTTTATTATTTTTTTTATTATTTTTTTATTATTATTATTAATTAAAAAAAATTTTTTTGGGGGGCAGACCGTGGCCTCAGGGGCCTCCAAGTAATTCCAGGCATGATTTAAACAGATTCTGATGAGCAAACTACATTAGTATTCACGTCTTTGTTTGTTTGTTTGATTTAGAGTTTAATACACAAAGCAATGTTGTTGCCCATGGACAGGATGGATAAATTGAACAATTTTGTTGTTAGTTTTTTTTATCTTTGTGTATGAAGATAGATAAGATTTGTGTATTATCAGCATCACTGTGGCATTTCGGTATTTGCATTTGACTTGTGTTTGTCATCCAGGGGAGAGATATTTATCTTGCATCATCCTGCAATGTACATTGTAGATAATTTAATTTTTATTTATTCTGCCCAACTACACAGGGTCCTGAGGACAAAGCAGTTGCCATGTGTGCAACGTGCAGCGTCCCTTGGACTTCAGCTGCCCTGCCTCCCCAACTTTGCCCCATGTTAACAACTGCGTAATGAGTAACGTACTATATGACGGAGCATTGACAGACAAGAACTATGCTGCCATGGCTGCAGGTTCTGAGTAAGTAGTGACAGGAAGTTAATGTTCTTGTTCAAAGCCAAAAGGCACAACTCCCCCCCCCCCACTGTCCCCACCCACACCCACCCTCCTACCAATTTTGAGCTTGTTGCTTCCTTGAGCAGCACTTTTATTACAGTGTTGACTCATTTTCACGTTACGTGGCTCTAACATCCGCTCATTTGTATGCCCTGTCCTTTGTTTGTACTCAGGTTACTTTGTTTGTGCAGGTTCACGTTGTTTCCCCCCTCTTAATCAAGACAGTTCCATTTCATGTTAAATATAGTTTTTGTAGGAGTAATTATACATGCACACATGTATGAAATAATGTTTTTTAATCTAACAAAAATTTACAAAAATTGAAAAATCAAATATATAGATTATGCATTATGTTGCAGAATCTACATGTAGTATAGGAAATTATTATTATTATTTTTTTGTAAGAAATGGAATTAACAGTTGGCTCTGGCTCCTTAATTGAATATGATTATTTTGTCTTTTCAGTCCTGAACCAGTAGAAGAGCCCGTGGCAACAGGAGATGTCATAAGTCATTCCACACATACAGCTCAGACTACGGCCAGTCATTATTTTGGATTGCCCTACCAGGTACAATAATGTCTGTGTTTACAGAGGTTTTACCATTGGGTTTTTTTACAATTGGGTTTTTTTACAATTGGGATTTGGGTTTTGTGGCTGCTGTTGTCTAAATTGACAAACATTGCTCCAGGGCCCAATTTCATAGAGCTGCTTACAAGCAGAAATATTGTTTAACAATTTTCTGCTAAGCAAAAATAAGTAGGATACCAGTCACGGACTGTACATGTGACATGCGAATTGTGCTGGCAACCATATTCTGATAAGAATACTTTTGCTTGAAAAGCAAATTTGGCCTAGACAATTAGTTAGCTGTTTGTTCATGCTGATACTTCTCACTGTATTATTGATGTCAGGTCTACTTTGAAGCTAACCAGAAGGGTTTTTCCATTGAACTGGGTGTAACCTTGAAACTAATCAATCCAGCGACATGATTTTCCTGAATCTCTTGCAATCAGAACCCGAATACAAGACCATGCACGCAAGTACTGATTTTAAAAACAGATATGGGTACAATGTATTTGTGCTTTTGGATATTCATAGATCAAGAGTTTCCTTTAACTCTAACCCTCCCGAGTCCTCCAAAATCAACCGGAGGATTTGGATGATTTTGAAGGATTGAAGCATGTTTCCAAATTTCCCATTGGATGATGATGGAGGATTGAGGCAAACACATCATTAAGTCTGGGTGATTTTGGAGGATTGAGGAAGCATGGTTGAAGGAAATGTTTGAGGATTTTGGAGGATTGAGGAATTCGTTTTTATTGCACACCACTTGAATGCCCAGGTGTCATTATAGTTTCTGAAACAAAGTTAACAGAACTCTGATTGCTTTAACAGGGATGAAGGTGCCATTCTTTTAAGATTTAAAACTATTTTCATCTCGGGATATTACTGATTGTCATTTATTTCACTCTTGTTTCCCTTCTCTCGTTTGACAGGATCATAATTACGGAGCTCCTCCTCCACCCACCCCTCCAGAATCTCCCTCCCCTGAACCTCTACTCTCCCCGGTGCCCACCAAAGTCAATGGTATATTTGATGATCCCATAAAGCTCGAGGTCAAAGTTACAGCGAGTCCTGAGCAAGTGGAAAGTAAAGACGAGGGGGTGACTAGATGCATATGGTGAGTTCCTTGGTTTACTGTCATGTCAATGGTAGTATTTAGTGTAATTACTGCAGCTGCCAGTCACAGGCAAGGAATTGTGTGGAGGTCGGTGAATCTACTGCTCAAATGTGTCTCATCTGAAATGCCTATGCCCTTCTCCAGACCTGAGCTAATACTTCTCACTTTGGAAATTGAGGAAAGTAGCTTTGGAAACGTCATCGACAAATCTCCCCACATTTTTATTTGTTACAAATTTAAAGTGTACTTATGCAAATGTTTTGGGTTTTTTGTAAGATGGTCATTAACATTTCTATCAGAAGTTTCTTAGTTCAACACTGTATGCATAATCTTTGGATTTGGACCATCAGCTGGCTGCAGTTCGGCCATTTAGGTTTTTCAGTCCCTGAGTTCAGAGTGAATTGTAGACCAAAAAAGTTTTATGAACTCATTCCACACTGGACACATTTGTGTTGAAATAGATTACAGAATCCCCCATGATCTTATCCAATTATTTATTAAATAATCACATCTGTATTTTACTGAGAATTGGGCATGATATTCCTCGCTACTTTAATCTGAATTTTGATTTTATCTTTTTTCGTCTTCAGAAAATTTAGCAAAATGTTGTTAAATAACCTTAAAAGCCTATACTAATGAACATATTGTGTACAGTAGTTCAGCACTTGTTCTTAACAAAGTTGTCCTCCTGTTTTCCCAACGGCGGAATATCATGCTTGCCAAGAATTCAGAGGTCAACACAATATAAAAAGCAAGCTTTACAAATTCAGCATTAATTTAATGACCTGCTCTACACGTACAATCTAGGTCGCTGTGGATGTTATGTTTCCCTGAAAATTTTAGCTATAGGAAGAATAACTTAACAGTGCAGGATATTTGGCACCGTTGCAATATTTTATTTAATGATATGCCTCAATAGTTATTTCCTTTTTTTCTTTTTCTTGGGTGATTATGAATTATTGAACTGCAGGATAAAGATGTATCATATTACGTACATGTACATAAGAATTGGGTGTCTTCTTATTTGTTTAAACAATATTTGTTTCTCCTGTCCTCCCCCTCCCCAAAAGATTTTTAATATTGCCTGGTAAATACTTTCAGAGCCTTATAACAGCCACCTTGTTTTTATCTACATGTATATACCAAATGCATGCAGCCAAAGTGAGGCTGGAAGGATGATTAGTCTGGTGGCAATTGTCTAGTTATTAGCTTATATTTATATTCAAAGGGGACCTGACTAGGATCTGTCCTCTCTTTAAGTTTGTAATGCATAGTGAGCTTTTAATGATTGATGGAGAGGTCTTGGTAGTTGGTTATTAATGACTGGCCAGCAGGTCCAGGTAACTTGTCATATCACTAGTCCGCCAGTTTGTTCACCGGTCCATATTTCATATAAAATAGGGATTGCTTTTTCAGCACTGAACTAGCCAGCTGGACGACTTGGGAAAAATTTTGAGTGGTCTTTGGGTGTTTTAACTGGCATTTGGTCAACGGACCACTGTTAAGGGAGAACACTGTCAATGATCTTTGGAAGATACCTTTTAAGTGGTGATTTTTTAAAGTACATGTAAGTTTAAATAGATTAACATGTACAATTGTAAACCAGTAACAGGTGTTTTCTAGGCACCCTTTTAAATACAGAGGATTATGTTGCATTGTGAAGTGGTCTGGTTTACACCACCCTTGGCACTGGGCATTTAACCTCTGCTAAATGCACCAAGTTCATTCAAGTTGCTGGGGACTAGCCCTGCACATGAACATGTCAGGGCCATGTACATGTACATTGTACTTACATAGAATGCTGCTAAATGCAGCACAGTACTAAATGCAACAAAATACAGAAACCTCTATCATTTGGTGCAATTTGTTGAATTGTGCGATGGTTAGAAGCAAGGATTACTTTGCTGAAGGCTGTTCTAATCTCATTTGGAATTGACATTCACAATGAGCCTGTGCGAGAGTGACATGCGCACATTGAGCAGGTGTTCCTCACCAGAGGCATATTATTATACTTATTCTACTGTAGGTGTTGTACTTAATGTTTTGTCTAATAGTGAAGAAAGGGTGATTCATTGTTTGCAATGAACCCTGACTTTGTGATACACACCTACATGTATACACCTGCATTGTGTGCACTCAGTAGCCATATGGGGGGGACCTCATCATGTTCATTGTACACATGTACCATTTACATGTTAACCGAATCACTCACTGCAGTTTTAAATTATATTGAGTGTATTGTGGCGATGATTACTGCGAAGTGATTAGTACTGTGGGTAGCGTAATGGCTTTCATTTTATGATTACTGAAGCTTCATGGACCTCAGTCAGGTCATTCTGTTGTCACTGTTTTGAATGGACAAACCAGACTGAATGGGAGTGATTTGATTTGGGGCTGAGGTTCTGACTGAGTTTACTGTCGCATTCACATTGAGGAAGAATCTGCTACTTGTGCTACATGTACAATGTACATGTAGGTTAGAAATGTAAGCCCATTATTGACTGTTATTTCAGTATTTGTTTTACCCCCAATATCAGCAGGAATGAAAAATTGGTTGTTAGTCTCATGTGATCAATGAGTAGGCCTGATTTTCTGCGGAGGCAACAGCGGCAATTTTCTCGATACCCCTGGTCATTGCCTTGGTGCTCCTTGAAGTGTTCCAGTAGAAATTTACACTCTTTTATGAATGAATCTTTCTTTTTGTTAATTTAAAGTTCTTTTGATAGGACACGTGACACTTAACTATAATTGCTTCTCATCACCCAGGAGTAAATGGGTACCTGTGAGGGCAGAGATGGTTCTTGTGATTGATTTAGCTTGATGCGCTACATATTTGGCAGCACAGGCTGTATACTCCCCAGGGAGCTGAGATGGTTAAAGGAATGACACAAAAATGGCCCCGTGACCAGGGGTAATAATGTTGAAGCGCCATGAGCGTCACTGAGTGACGGACCTGAGCGCTATATAAGAAGCCACTATTATTATTATTATTATTCTTATTATTAATAATAATAATACTAAGCTCTTATATAGCACTTTATAACACCCCTGGGAGTGTATCAACCAAAGCGCTCATTATTTGTTTTTCAACAGGATGTTAAAGCAGAGGCTATGTTTTTGAATTATGAGACCCATTTATGTAGCACCTTCTATTATGGATTACAAGGCTCTCCCGGCGCATTCAGCAGCCACTGCCAGAAACACCGTGGCAAAACCCCTTCTCTTTGCGATAGTGTAAATGGGTTCTTTAACATGCAATTACACAACGCACAGGAAATTTTGATTGAAATCCGAAATGAACTGGACACTTTAAAAACAGTCTACATTTGTGTGTAAATTGATATAATTTACAATATTATGAACGAGGCCCCGTCGTTGAGATTGAGATAGATAAATGGTGATTGGTGACCATTGGGATTGGCGTTGTTGATACGAGAAATTTATCTGGTCGATTCTTTTGTTCAATGTCTTCACTGATGAGGAATTTTTAGTTTCATTTGATCATCAAATCATCATCATGTGACGCAGGTTTTAATTTATGTTGTCATTATAAAGAGCCTGAGATTAGAGGACAGCAAGGAAATATGTAGCCTATTAGAAATACATGTATGCCTTCAATTATCATGATTTATTGATTTTGCTTGTCCTTTCCATATTTCTGAAGAAGAAGAAAAAATAACAGTGAGAGGCCTGTTGAGTGATATACAAGGGATGACCTCTCAATGGCCAATATAAAGTAAATGTACTGAACTGGATTGAGGGCAAGAACTATTTACTCTCCCTCCCAAAAAAAAAACTTTGTGGTCAAGTGGCAATGACATTTGAAACAGGATTGGGGTTTGATTCTTCTTCTGATTGCCTTTTCCTGGAGGGATTTCAGGAAGTACAGAATGTTGAGTGTTTTGTAACCACAATTGATAAAGGGGGACATTCAGTGCCGGGTACAGCAGTCATTTTGAGTGTCAGTCAACTGATAACATGATCGTATAATTTGTTGTCTTGGCTTCCCCATAGCAATTTTGAGCACGACGATGGCTACATGATCTGCTGCGATCGCTGCTGCGTCTGGCAGCACGTGGACTGTATGGGTCTCGAGAGGGACAGCATCCCTGAAACATTCTTCTGCGAGAGGTGCCAGCCAAGGGAAGTTGACTGTCAGAGGGCCATTGCACTCCAGAGCAAGAAACGCGCTGCTATGTCAGGTAACTCTTCTTCCAAAATGGTCTGACTAATCTTTATCAATACAAACTTTAAAAAAAACAAACAAAAAAACACTCAACGCCCAATTTCATAGTGCTGCTTAAGCACAAAATTGTGTTAAGCAAAAATTTTGCAGTATACCAGTCAAAGATGGTGCATGTCATGTTGTATTTTGACTGGTAACCTTATTTTGGTAAGCATAATATTGTTGTGCTTAGCTACTTTTTGTTCCAAAGCATTTGTATGAAATTGGTACCGGAGGGTAAGCTTAATACTTAACATTAATTATTGATATGATCTTGATATATTAAGTGTTGCAATGACTTGTGCAACCCCTTCCCTTACAGCATTAATAAAGAAATTGGGAACATTTAACAATTCAGTCATCCAGCAGACTTGAAAAGTCTTTGGTAACCATGGTGACTGAACTTCTTGGTTTGATTATGATGTACCCATAGCCCCACCCAAATAGCACTACTCTGAATTTCCACTATAACATGCTAGTGTACATAGTAATGTAAAGACAGCTCAGCAGTTGATAGATTGCACAAAAGTGTGCTACAAATTTATTAAGGCCTCACTTAGACTTATTCATGTAGTTGAGCTATTGTGTGTTTCTTCGTCTGCACCAACAAATACATTGTAGATGCCAGTGGCAGAAATTAGTCTGGCATGTCTGGAGCAATATGTTAATATGTAATGCATATAGGGAACCCAACAAAGGACTCTAAAGATATAATCACGCCGAGAATAGTTTAGAGTATACTAAACTCTTATGTTGATTCATTGTTCAGATGACTCATCCAGCGATAGCGGCGACGAAGTACCAGTGGTAACTGTTGGCTCGGCGGCCACCTACACCGCCATTTCAAACTCCCCTACCAGCCTCACTCTGACCACTCACAACAAGCACAAGAAGATGAAGAAGAAGAAGAAGAAAAGATGCAGGGATAAAGAGGACGAGAAACACCATAAGAAGAAAAAGGTTAGAACACGCCCTGCTCTTTCTGGAGTTCAACTTCAAGCCTGGAGTTTCATGGTGGTAACTGTTGCCCTAAGTCTTGGCTGTGGTGCCTTTGCAAACGTTTCCCCCATGCTTAAAGAGGGCACAAAATGGTCCAAAAAAAAATCACCATTTTGAGCATTACACATTTATTAGTACAAAAAACCCAAACATAGTGGTTTCATAATTTTTATTGACCCCGAAAAAAATTATTAAAAAGTGCTTCGCATGTGCCTGCGCGCAGCAGAAAATGAAACAAAAGCCGCCGGGGACACTTTCCGAGAAGCTTTCAGGATGACGTAGCTGGACGTGTGAAACAACTAAACGACTGTTTACTGCGCCGCGTCGTGTTGTGTTGGTTGGGATACAAGAAAATAGCATTGGTGTAATGGGAGTGAAAGTCGTCACACAACCGACTTTTAGCAGCACAAAACAACAATAACTTTCCTAATTTTCATGTGAAATTTACTATACAAAAACTTACATTCAGTGAATGAAATCCTTGAGTGAATTTAACACAAGTTTCATGGTGTTCTAAAAAATTGTGTCGTTAAAATTTAATACATTTCTGTGATATGGGGGAGAGTAAGGATTCGGAAATACGCTCTGATCCTCCTCATCATTGCACCGCGGAAATTCACAAGTTTCCCGGCCGTACCTATAAATCCTCAGATAACTTTAGTTGTGATTATTTTCTTGCATTACTTGTAGGGCTTATTTGGGGTTTTTCCCCCCAAATTGATGCCTTGAGGTTGAAAACAAAACAGATCAACACAAATTAAAAACATTGTTGTTTGGAAGGACATGAAGGAAATGTTACGTTGCAAAAGTGATTTAAAATAATCACTACATGCCTTTGGAATTGAAAAAAATGCCTCTGTTAACAACAGATGAAGTCTGTACCTAAAACTCTTGGTAAAGTCCCTTCAAATTCTGATATTCCATATGTAAAAACACACACATGTTGATCGCGAAAAGCGGAACGTTGCCATTTTTACTGTGTGTACATTTCACGTGTGAGAGAATGGTGTGGTGGTCGTCAGGTATACAACTCACACACGAGTCGTACATGCGCGCACACACAGAACGTTGATGCGTTGGTGATATAACTGCTGACCTTTCAACCTTTTGAGGTGCACAGCCATGTGGGAACCATGTGTTATTTTAAGACTAATGTCGTCTTTAGATTGCGCTCTATCTACGACTGTTTGCTGTGTTTTAATCGCATGTGTAAAACTTAAAATATAACTTGTCAAACTTCCAGCGCGGTTGCAGGCAAGTAATAGTCGTGTTACTGGCTCACACGTCCAGCTACGTCACTATTTTGATCAATATGTTTGCTGCCACCATCGGTTACAGGCACTTATGTTTCTGGACAGCTTTTCTGTGGAGTGTTTTTTTCGCCGCGAATTTCGTGTTTTTTTACAATACAAGAAAAGTTTTAAAATCAGGCATTAAGGTAATGTACTAATAAATACACGATGTTTAAAATGGAGAGGGGTGGGGGGCATTTTGTTTGGTCTTTAAGTTGCCTTTGAAAAAATAGACTTGCCCATTCTTTCAACAAATATCAGGTCTGTTTCTTGGAAAGACAGTCTATTTACAATTGTTGACATTGGATATGAGCAAAAACAGCAATGATCTGTCGTTAAAGGAGCTGTTTGGTCATGCTCAAAGACGGCCTGCGGCTGTACATTGATTTATGAACTCACACCCAGTCACTGCAGGCATGGCCCTCCCCCATATCAATGGACAATGCGTGCATGTGCAGTTACTGGGTGAGAGTTCATAATTCCATTTACAGCCACAGGCCTGCTGTGATCAGGACGACACAACCCCTTTAACCAAAGGCCTTGAAATTTAGTCATTCACTGCTATGTTTTATACTGAAAGAAAAAGAGAAAAAAAAGCAATTTAAAAAATTTCTCTGTACTTTCCATATTATTTACAAGTAAATTGGCAATTTTGAATTATTCAGAATAATTTGAATGCACAATTTCGTGGTGGAATAATTCCAAAGTCTGTGAACCTACATTGTATGTGTGTGCGCTTTGTAAACAGACATTACAATGAACTGTGTCTAGTGTAGATGCCTTCACCACATGGTATCATATTAGGGGCTTCATAGTGCAACTAAAATCATACTGAATGGTCAAGCAATAGGAAGGTTTCAATAAAAGCTTAGTTTAGGGAAGTGAAATTATAATTTCATAACTTTTGCATTATGTAGTTTTTATGCTCAAGGAAGTGTTTTCGTCAGCAAAACCAAAACCATTTGGGAAAAGTGCCAACATGCTGGCATTTTTCCATGTGGAATTCTTTGAAGAACCTCAAGCTGTCCCGGTGTGAAACAGGAAACATAAGAATACAAAAATCCCAACTGTATACCGAGCAAGCAAACGTCATCCTCTGTGCATGCCAGTGTTGACCAGAGGACAATGGCATCCGTTGTTTCTGCGGGGAAACTGGACACTCCAGAATGTTCTATAATTGGTTTGTGTATAAATTACGTACACCCACAAGAATGTTCTTCCAAAATTCTGATAGCGGTTGCTGAAGTTAAACCTGACACATGGACACCCCCAACCCACCCAACACCATGGAATTTCATTAAGTTTTTTGTGAAGTTGAACTCTCTGGAGGTTTTCTTCTGTTTTACTGACATTTGTTTCATTTTGTTGCAAATGTTATAGATCAACCTGACAGTAATTAAGTTGACTTTCTTTGAAACTCTTCAGGGGTGCTATTATTTATTGTTTTTAGCTGTATGTCAGTTTGTGTCTTCCTGATTTGTGTTTTTATCTTTGTAATTTTGTATCCTTACCTGTGAAATTACTAAATTAAATTAAATGAAACACTGAGGTACAACAAATATTTTGAGAAAGAAGTATTGTACACATGTACAGTGTGTGAATTAATTCTTGCATCATGGTATGAACAATTAAAGAACATGGTTTTACTAGCCTTTCTGATGCAGACTGGATTTTTCATTTTATTTGTTTGCATTTATAAATGTTATAATTATTTTATGCAAAATCTCTACACCCAGGAGCAAGGCACTGCCAAAATAAAAATGAAATGCAGAAATCTTGAAAAAGAGGGGAAAAGTGAAAACTCCAAAACAATCGGATGAAATACAAATCTGATGGCTTTATGAATCTTTGGCATTAAGATGATGTGCACAATCTGTATGATGTTTTTTGTGTCTCACACAGTTAGTTTTCAGAATTGAGAAATTAAACAATTCGTTGGCAGCCTTGATTAAAAAAAATAAATAAAACCTTGCGCAAACATTTGCACAAATTTTAAAATGATCAGATGATATTAGGGTTCACTTTTAAATTTGTCCCTTTTTGACATGTTTGCAACACAGTACTTCTAAAACTTCAGTAAAATATTGTATTTAGTGATGTTTTAATGTAGTGAGACAGAGTTATAAGTTTGATTTACAATGTAAAACCCTCTCTCAAGCTTGTCCTATTTTATTGACTCAGAGCATTCTTAAACAATTTGAATTGAAATCTTCACCCAAATACTGTTTTTATCAAATTCATGAGGACTTTTCACATTTATTTGTGTTTGTTCCGAGAAGCGACACGGCAAAAAGTGCAACAAGTCTGAGGAGATAACAGCTCCTGAAGAACTGAACATTATGGATGAGGAGGCCATGCCGCCCTGGAATGATTCAGAGTGAGTCACACATGTACACTAATTCACAGCCAGTTTATTACCCGTTCATTAAAGAGATCTTACAGCAGCGGGTTCACTTTAAATTGCTCCCGGACAAAAGGCCACGGTGAGACTTTAAAAGTGTTGTAGCCGACAGAAGTTCCAGTTACTGATTTAAAACACACAAATTTTAATTTGTGGACAAAGGAATTTTAGACAGGGTACCCCTTTGCAAAATTGTCTTTGTAAGTGATTTTAATTTAGCAAATCAAACAGGTCTTCTTAAATGATGTGCACAACATTGGCAAGATTGAAACTATATAATGGTTTCCACATAAGTTACATGGTATAAAGATCGTCATGGTGGATAACTTCCCTTGATATAATTTTGCAGTGAAGCTTTTGAGAAAGGAGTACTATAAAAGAATTAGTTTTGATCTCCAGAGTCCAAAACCTAATATTTGAAAAAACAATTAAAGCGTAATATGTTATGTAAAAAAAAAAATGTTGATCACTATTTTGTTGTGACTTTGATGACTGATTGAGCTGCAACTTTCACAAGTTTGTTGTTTCATATGTTGGGTCACACAAGGTGCGGCTTCTGCTCTTTGACAGTTACCAATGTTGTTCGATAGCTTTAGCTATTTGTTTGTGGGGAAAGTTTAAATTTTGGGATGGTCGTATAGTGGGCACCTCAATTCAGAGACATCAAGTATCAGTTGTAAAACAACTTTGCCAATATAAAATCAAAAACCCCAAACCCTGTGTACTTTATCTTTAAGCACGGAGGTTATAAATATTCCCGTGCTCAGACCACTCATTTCCCCCCAGCTTTGTAAGACATGCTGAGCAGCTGCACAGGTGTTTTTTGTCAGTTTTAGAGAGCATTTGAGGTTTACGCTTTCAAGTGTCTATTTTTGTTTCATCAAAAAGGATATCTGTATAAATGTAAAGCGTGAAATAGTTTTGTTGTGATTTTCTTTTCTGAAGAAGATTTTTTGTCTTTTTTTACTTTGTGGATGTTGATTGATAAAGTTAAGTAAATAAACAAAATACCTTGGTACTGAAATGACATTGCTTACTAGAGAGCCGTATGTTTTTGCTGTATTCTTTCTTTTAAATGGGGGAGTCTAAATCATTCCCTGTCTAGTTTAAGACAAATCTTCTCAATTTTGGAGGGTTTGGGTTTTTGTTTTTTTTGTAGGTTTTTATCTTTTTAATTAGGTTGTGTTTAATGTGTAGCACAAAGTTGCTGTTACATCAGTCAGTCACGCAAGTGTGAACATGTGAAAAACAGTTATGAGTAATGTACTGTCATTTTTAAGTGTTATGTAGAGAGTTTAAACTGCTGTCGTCACAGAGTCTAAATGTTAAGCCTGTCTATGTCTGATACATTAATGCCATGTGTTGTTGATGTGTAACCAACAGAGAAATACATGACAGGTATGAGGAGGCTGTCCGCAACCAGAACAGTGCCGACATACAACACATTATCTCGTCCCATGGGAAGGGTCTGAAACCAGACCCGTCATCGCCGTTTCTCATTGGCGTGCCGAGACCGACATACCCTCAAGTGGACCTCAGCCGACTTGGGAAGGGGGCGACCGTTGCTGGTCTCGTGGCCTCGGACAACCTCCGGAGTAATGATTTCATCGTTGAATATTGGGGGAAAGTTATGTTGAAGGAACAACTAGAAGCTGAGAAAACTTTCTTCAAACGGTGAGTGCTCTATGGATGTGTTATATAATGTGTGTTCTGTACAGGTTGGACAAATCTCAGGGTTACCATTTATGGGGTGGGGGGGGGGGGGTTGAGGGTCGATTTGTTATAAATAAAATTCATAATCAATGGAATTTCAGTATTTTAAATACAATTTATATTAAATTTACACCAGGGATAAACAAAACATATTTGTGTTTTTACCCAGACACTGATGTGTGTTAAGCACTGTATACTCAGTACTTCCCCCCCGAGTCCTGTGAAAAATCCACCTGGGCATATTACTCGGGTGGGATTTGAACCCACAATCTTTGCCATTTCATTTAGAGCAGATGTCTGACTACTAGACAGTCAAGTTTGCCCAATAGGTAGATGCATTTCAACTTTGATGCATGAGCAGTTAGTGCTCTGTACGAAGGTCTCTGCATTCATGACCCAGAGAGTGAGGATTTGATATTTCTATGTTGTAAATTATTGAGGAAAAAATGTCTTTCCCCTGCAACTGCTGACTGAAATGATTCATGGCATTGACATTTAATATTAATTAGCAATAATAACAAGTCTATTCATCAGTAGATATAATAATTGTATTTTATCAGCAGATCAGGGATCAAGAGTATTATTTATGTACCGTACCGTAAATCAATGTGTGGTAAAACACTGTATACTCAGTGCATTCCAAACCCTGCAGACAACTATCCACAGGCATACTGCTTGGGTTGGATTTAAACCAATTACCCCTGTATTTTAGAGCAGATGTCACATATACAATTTTGGTTAAATGTTTCTTGTAGGCCTTACCCGTACGTCCTCTTCTACTCTAAATTCAACAACGTGGACATCTGTGTGGATGCACGGAACTACGGCAACGTTGCACGGTTCGTTCGGAGGTCTTGCTCGCCAAACGCTGAGATCCGACACTATGTGGAGAACAGCAACCTCCACTTCTGTTTGTTTGCACTGCTCAACATCGCTAAGAACACAGAAGTCACCATCGAGTTTGACTACAATTACACCGAGTGGTAGGTCAAGTACAGAAAAACCAGATTGTTGAGTAAAACCCAATTGCTATCGGTATACTCTCTTGCCACAAAATACCAGGGTACAAAAGCCATGGGGTTTCCTGATAATACTAGCATACAAACAAAAGTTACAAAAGGCAGATACAAAATTGCACAAGAAACAATGCACAAGGATTTAAGAATAAAAACCAAAGGAAGGTATAGTACTTTGTGGCAGTCTGTACCAGTGTATCAGTATACATGTACTCTCCTGCCCAACTGGCTCTTGTCACAAAGTTCAACAGGAGACTGAGTCCATAGTACACAAGCCATAGGGTTTCCCAATAATACCAGCTGAGCAAACGGAAAACCCATGCACCCAATGCTAGCCTAGAAGGTATCACACTATTTGGCAGTCTGTGGTACTATACATCGTTCTCCCTTAACAGTGGTCGGCTGGCCAAATGCCCGTTAAAACACATGAGGACCAGTCAAAATTCACTCCAAGTACAGTGTTGAAAAGCATCCCCATCTCATTTCAAAGATGGACTTGTGGAAAAACTGGTGGACTTACATAGTATAAAATAACAAGCTAACGGGTCCTGCTGGTCAGCCACTCAAAAGGTTAAGGGCAAACCCTGGTACTACCACTTCATGGGAGGGCTTTTAGTAGAGTCCTGTTTTCCTTTCAGCAAATGGATTTGCATAGCTGCCAACTATTACGAATTTTTCGTAATTATTACGAATTTATCTATGAATTACGAAAATACGAATTGCTTGTTAAAAATGACGAATTTCAACTTTATCACCATAGAAAAAAAAAACACCACTATTTTTAATGCAACGTTCTTTTTCAGCTTTGAAAAGTCGACGAAATTGTTCGTATTTGATTTTCTGTAAATAGTAATCGATTCTTTGCCATTTAAATGCCGTTTATATACACTGTATCACCATGAACGACTCTGGAAGAACACTGAAGACATTTGGTTTTTATAGTATCGATATAAGTGCGTTGCAGGATACCAGGAACACGTAAAAGTATTAGAAAACGCGTGGAAACCAGCGACAGCATGCACACGTGTGGTCGGCATACGTATGTACATGTTTTCGGCGACCTGTCAAAATCTATGCAGCACACCGCGAGTGAGTCTGTTCTGTCTTCTACATTGTAGTACATCGCGATTGTCAGAATTGTTGGAATATTGATCGTTTCCCATGGCTTCCAAAGGTAAACAGAAAGGACAATTTTACAGTAGTAAATACAGTGATGAATTTCCTTTTATCACAGTTTCACAAAAGGGGAAACAACATGTATTTTGTAAAGTATGTCGACGGGACTTATCATACAAATTGTGTGCATGTCAAACGCCTTGACGCCTTGACATGCCACGATGTTTTATTACTAATTGAAATTTTCAAATGTTGGCAGCTATGGATTTGTTTATCAATGTTTTTCACTAACCAGTTCTATTACACAGGGCCTAGAAAAAAAGCATGTTGAAAGCAAAACTAATTTTTGATTGGTTTTAGGAAGTGAAGTATGAAATGCTGAAGTTTATATGATGTGTTTGATTTTGTGCTCATGTTCTCATTATGTTGAGATATAAAGAAACATAAAGGAACTTTAAGGATGTGATGATAAACATTGACGTACTGCTCTATGTCAAACAAGGAAATATAAAAAGAATTATTGGAGTAGAGTGTAAAATGAAAGTTTTATTCTGTGGTGGAAGAGTCATTGAAGCAAATCATTTTCAATTGAAAGGTTGAACCATTCTCATGGAATTTATCTGAGTGTTAAATTGTTTCGAAGCTTCTTTAGCTTCCAAAACCTGTTCGTCACAACTTTACCAATAAGCCACAATTTCGGTAACAGTCCAGCGAGAAGCACACAAGAGGTGTGACCTAAATTGGATTGGAAATAATGGTAAGGTTGATTGGTATTTTAAGTTTGCTGTTGAACAAGAAAATAATAAGTTTTACTAACAATTCTCCAACAGCCCCTACCCAGTGCACTGCGCCTGTGCCAAGAAGAATTGTATCGTAAAGCGCCACTTCAGGAAGCAGAACCACCAAACGACCAAGGCCAAGAATCATCTAGGCAACCATCTCGAGGACACCTCGTCGTTGTCGGTCAGTTCGAGCTTCACTAGAAAGAGAACAGTGTCTCCTCTGAGAGTATCCCTGTCTGCTCATAATGCTCAGGTATGTTAAGTTTACTTAGAACTTTGGAATCATCGTACCTGCCAACTGTCACATATTGCCAGAGACTGGCTTGATTTGCGACTTTAAAACAAATCTGTATGGTAAAAATGGGCCCATCCAAGACATAGTTTTCTTATGGCATCACACTCCACACACCTCACACATGATGTATAACCAAAATAATTCCGCTTTTTTATTTCACTGTCCAATTACATGCAAACAAAAACAATCAACAACAAAAACGACAGATCAGGCACCATATGAACAGGCATGTGAGAATTCCGCGTTTACGCGGAAATCCACGTTTTTCATTTTCCCATTCCGCGTTTTTCTTGCGGGCTCCGCGTTTTTCTTGCGGGCTTTGCGTTTTTCCCGTCTCCGCCGTGAATGGCCGGTTCTGCGTTTTTTCATTTTTTTTCATCAAGCAGCAAGTAATTTTACTGCACAACACTCACACAGAAAGGGAACCTGGCATCGGGAAGCAATTTGTGATTTGATTTTGACACGTGAGTTGGGGGCTAGACCCGGTAGTCTTTGATTAAAGCCGTTGTTGTTCATTTTTCGTTGAGCGCGATGTCCCATTACCCATGTCGTCGTCCCGTTCCACCAAGAGAGGGCTTTTTACTAAAAACTGTATTAAAAAGCCAACACCTTGAGCCAAGACTAGGCGCACACAGTCTTTCACGTGGACAAGGAAACTAAATAATGGCTGTCGAGGACGCATCACGCTTGTGGAACACCTGTCTAAGGAATGCCACAAAAACATCATTAAAATGAGGACGAACAACACATTGTTACCAGGTAACAATTGTGGCCTATGTTTCTGTTAATGTTTTGTCTACGCTTCAGTACAAAGCCTGTTATTCAGACTGTAGCGCTGGCCCAAAATCCGACACGGACTTCGCTTGCTAACTAAAAACAAGTTTTCCTAGTTTGTTTCCATGACCCGCTCACATGCCTGTATGAAGAAGCGGTTGCTGTAATATGAGGGTGCTATTTCACAAGTTGGAGGTTGTTGTTAGCTGCTGGTCTAGTTGAACCCAAATCCTTTTACTCTGCCTGGGGGCTTGTCTATGGCATTGGACAATCCGCTCATGCCTCTCGTCCCTTTTTCCAGAATGCAAATGTTGGCAGCTATGAATCTTTGATGAGTTGTTAAAAGTTGTCTTTGAAAAATCAACTTAACTGTGTCCCCAGGTACATTGTCACAAACAACAAGAATAGTCAGCGTGATATTAACATCATACCCAAATCCCTAGACTCCAATAACTTGACCCCATACCAATCCTGGTTGGTCTGGCTGTCCTGTACATAATTACGCACTTTGGGTTCATCGGTATTTAGAAAGTGTCAAATGATAAAATGTCACAGAAATCCGTTATTGAATGATTTTTGCTTTAACATGTTCACAATTTGACACAGAACCAAGCTGAGCTGCCGGTACTGACCAATGGTGACGAGTCCACCAATCATGACCCCATCAACCCAGAAGCTTCTCCAACGCTCTGTAATAGTAACACAGCCGAAACAATGGAGGCAGAAGGCTCCGAGGAAAATCAGGAAGACAAGAAGCCTACCTCATCTGCCAAGAAGATGACTCGAGAAGAGCGCAAAATGGAGGCCATTCTTCAAGCCTTTGCCAGGATGGAGAAGACCGAAAAACGACGCAAAGAAGCGCAAGAGAAGACGTCGGGTACGAAGACCATGACAACCACCACGCCCACTGTGACTACAACAGTAGCTGAGACGTTGGTATCAACGGAAACCAAAATGCTAGCGAATGCCACTGTGAAGGAGGAAAAACCGGAAGAAAGTGGGACTTCAGTCGAGGCAACAGAAGAGGTGGTTGTGAAGGAGGTATATAACCTTATCTGTTTTCTAGGAAATTGAATGTTCTGTTATAAACTCTTTGCCTGCTGAGACTCTTTATTAAACGGGTGAAATGTTGTGCTGTTTGGAGTTGATAGTAATCAAAATAAAAACTAGACATTAGGTGTTTGTGAACAAACACGAAGCTGTTCCGGTTTTCTGAGTCATAAAAAAAGATTAAAACAATAAGCAAGAAATCACAAACATTACGACCTTATGACATGTGGTTCAGGAGATATGATTATCTCAGTTTTTGAGCTTCCTGTTAAGACCGGAAGTAAAGGTCAAAATTAGGTGATCTTTTTGAATAACATTTCGCAAGTGTTGCAAGCTACAATACAACACAGACATTACGATTTTATGACATGTGGTTCGGGAGATATGATTTTTTGAGTAATAAACTTTGAATTATCGTAATTTGACACCTGATGACGTCACAGTAAAAAAACTATGTTTTTCATACTAACAAATTTGATAAGGAACACGATGATATGCAACTTATTCCAATTTAATTTATTTTGAAAATATTGTGTTTTTGACCAGCAAAACATTTACACTTATAGCACCATGCGGTTTGTACACAGATGGAAACGCGCAAATATGACGTCATGATGACGTGACGGGTAATGTTAGGCCAGAACTAACATCTACACTACAAGACAAGTCCATAACTGAAAAAAGTTTGAGGATCGGATGTATACTTCTTGAGATATGATAGATACAAGAATGGCTAATTAAATATTCACACAGCTGTAAAGTGGCTAATTATTTAAGAATTTTTACATTTTTTACATTTAGAGTAAAGTTTATTTACGAAGCTTCAATTTGATATAGGATCTAACTCTTTCATATTTACGCTTTAGGATATTAGGTGTAAACCAAAAAGCGTGTACAAATGCTATGGGATTTAGGCGGGAACAAAGTATTAGAAAAATTAAAAAAATCTCGACGAAAAGAATAGCTGTTCCGACAGTAGGTCGGAAAAGCTAATAACTAAATCAAAATATTGTCTGTGACTGTGTCTGAGGTCTTGTCGACAAATATGAAAACTGAGGGGTCATGCTGGAGTTCTTTGTCTTCAGTCTACCTTGAACATATGATTTGTCTTAAAACAATTTTTTCTTAATTTATAATTCCCCAATTAAATGTGAAATAAATGTAAACCGATTCCAGAAAGTCAATTTGGTCTGCCTTTTGTCTTCTTGACAGGAGCGTGCTGCAAGTCCCACCCAAGAGGAGGCTACTGCGGTAGAGGTGTTGGCCCTGGATGTATCTGCCACAGCAACAGTCCAATGTGTCTCGACACCGGTAACCACTGCACCTGTCCTCACTCCTGTAGCTGCCACAAGGACAAAAACATTCAAAGGGTGAGAGGAAATACTAATTTGAATAAGTAGTTGGGAAAGCTAGGTACCCCCCAAAATGGTCGAATGCAGCACATTTTGTGACAGATGGAATAATGATTCTTTTTGTATGCAAAAGACATTTCTTTACAGGCCTTTTACTTCTTTTAAAAGCATTTTTATTATATAGTTAACAGTTTAACACAGACAGGTTGCTAGTTTGTTTACTAGCTTGCCGGGCTACCTGGCAGGGTTCACCCATAACTGTTTCAGTGACTGGCCAGCGGGACCAGTTAGCTTGTAATTTCACTGCTCTGCCAACTTTTTCACTGGTCCATATTTCATACTAAAGACAGTTGCTTTTCAAGACTGAACTTGCCAGCCAGACCACTTTCGAGAGAATTTGAACTGGTATTTGGGCAGCTGACCATGACCACTGTTAACTTTTTCACACGCCGACCGGTCTCTAGACACCGGTTGAAAATCCTTTCAGAAAAATAGTTTTATAAAAAAAGAAGAAGATCGCACAGCCACACAGTGTTAAGAAAGCGAAAGCGGACTCTTGAGGTTGCTAATGTTACCTTTTATTTGCGGGGGGGTCGCCTTTTTCAAAATATGAGTTAATAGTGAAATTGTTTATATGCTCATATTGCGCCACAGCACCTTGTAAACCATTACATGGTGCTATGTAGAATAGGTCTCATACTTCAAAAACATAGCTTCACATACCTTGCAGGAAAATAGTGACTGTTGAAGCGCCTTGAGCGTCACTGAGTGACGGATAAGAGTGCTATATAAGAAGCCACTATTACTTTTATCAGGCATGCAACTTTTCCTCTTTTCCTCTTTTCCGCTGATTTCCTCTTTTTATTCTCAGTTTTACCATTCAAAATTGAAAAATACTGTACAAAATCATTGACATTTTGTAATTTCCTCTTTTTTGGTGAAGTTACAGTTGCATGCCTGTTTTATGAATAAAACACTCCTTGCTAAACTTTAGTGTAACTTCGTATTTCTTGGATTGCAGGCGGAAGAGGAAAGGCTCGAGACGGAGAAGCCGTGCTAACAGCGGAGCGTCGTCTGTCTCGGTGGACATGTCGTCTCATGATGAGGAGTCCAATCCAGCCCCAGGACCTCAGTCTGTCTCCTTACCGTCGTCAGCTCCCAACCAGTCATCATTGTTAATACAAATGGCGCTTAGTCCAGTTCATGGTGCTGACCAGCAAGGAATGGCCTCGCCGATACCAGCATGCAGCAAGCACTTCAAGTTTCCCAAGACAAAGAAGGTGAGACAAAACTTTTTATATTCTAATCTACATTATGCTTGATCCAGAAGCATTTAAACAAAAATAATTGTTTTTTTGAAACGGTTCAAACCTCATATTTATAATACCACTTGCATTGTGTAGAAATAAATGGTTTTGTGCATCAGATTGGAGTTCTGGTGGCTAAGTCATCAGGATGTGGGTACGAATTCTGGTCATGACACTTGTGTTCTTGAGCATGTTGAGCAAGACACTTAACTTTAACTGCTTCTCTTGGCCATTTCTTCATAATCAGTGGTTTTTTGTAAGCAGGAGCTAGCCTGGTAACTGATAAGTTATGTTGCATCCGTTTCAGTGCACTTGTAATCACCAGCATTAAACCCAACTTTGTTTTTGAATAGATGTCTAGAAAAATTGTGTGTGTTTCATTTGGCTGTTGAGCTACTTATCAAGTATACCTCAGTGGAATTCTAAACTGTGACTGCCTACTAAAAACATTTCTTTACTCAGTGAAATAATCCATGGATTTGATCCCTCTGTCTAGTTTTTCATGAACGAGTGGTTGAACGAGAAAGCACTAGAAGCGTCGGCCAACAAGCCTCTGACAATCAAGACAGAACCATCTGATATCTTGACAGCCAGTAACTCGTCGCCTGGGTCGTCTCTACAACTCTCCAAGCCCAGCGCCCTCTGGGCGCTGAACGCCTCCATCAGTAAAGAGGTCAAGACCAACCTGGAAGCCAGCTTCGGCTCGGCCAAGAAGGTACATTGACGAAGCTGATATCAGAAATGACTACTAATGCTTAATACAAGTGAATTGGAAGAAACAAATTTGCGGAGTGAAAAGTATCTTGAATAAATATTTACTTCCTTTGTGTTCATCATTTTCTTCAAATTAGAAATAGCAGTCCCTCAAATGGTTCAAATATTTCATTACCAGTTGGCTACCCTTTAAAACACTACAGTAGGTCCAGTAGACTAGGTTTCCCCAAACCCATTGCCTTTATGCTCGCACTTTAATAATGTTCTTCTTTTGGTGTGGTTTTGGTTGGATTTCACAGAGGTGGCTTCGGCAAGCCATGAGTGAAAGCAGCGGGCCGGTGCCAAAGACCCAGAGCAACAACAACAACACCAACGGTGGTTCAGACTCCCCCATCTGCAACGGCACACTAAGCCCTAACCCTGCCAGCTACCCGGTCAGCCCAGCACTCTCTCCTAATACAAGCGGCATAAATGGTAATGTACCCACTTCAGATTTGGCCATTGGGGAAAATATCTTTGAATTCGGCAGAATGGAACCTGTTGAATAGATGTTTGGGTGCTGGGGATGAAGAAAAAACATGTACATGGCTTAACTGCCAGATCTGGGGCCAATTTTATAGCGCTGCTTAATTAGAAATTATTGTTTGATATTTTTCTGCAAAGCAAAAATGAGCAGGAAACCGGTCACAAATGGTTCAAAATGGCACAGCATTTTGGGTTGACCTTATTCTTGGAAGCTTTATTTTGTTGTGCTTAGCTACAGTTTGGGGTTAAGCAGCTCTATGCCTAGATATAAATAGTGCAAGAGAATATGTTTGGGAAAAATTAAGGAAAACTCTGAAATGTACGTTGCAAGCAAGTATGTATGGAGAATTTCTAAAGAAAAAGAAACAGAAAATAATGATTAAAAGAAACTTGCTTTGTGCAAACCAATCCATCACATTGGTCTTGCCTGTTATAAGGCTAACTCGTAGCAATTTCTACATTTTACAAAAACTAAGACACATGGTAAGATTTTTTATTATAATTTCAGTCAATAATTAGATTATTTATTAAAAGCTGCCCTTCATAAACGTTAAGAAGCACTGTATGATCAAGGACCTCACTACCTGTGAAGGGCAACGTTTTATCAAGTGCTTATTATTCCCAAACTGAGTGTTAATTATTTGAGTTAGTCACACTGATGTTATAATATGAATGGCCACAACTTGACTCTGTAGATCTGATGACACCGCTCAAGAAGCGCATGCTACGCCATTCCATCGCCGAGGATCGCTTGACCACCACGCCACCTCCGGCCAGCCTCCAGCTGGAAGACAAGCTACGCTCCCAGAGTACTCCGAGCACCCCCGTGGTGGCTGACGACACGCTCCATCAGCAGACTAGCGCTGACGGCCAGGGTGTTAGCACAACGGATTCACCGCATAAATCAGAGAGTGGTGCAGACAGCTCAGCGACTCCTTCAACACCTGTTCAAGCTGAGGTAGGGTTAAGTGGCTCTCACAAGTGTTCAGACACTGATGTAACCAATGTTGTTTATCGTGCTTAACCTCTTCATTAGGTTTTTCTTGGCTCAACCTTGTGTGTGTGTGTGTGAGCGTGTCTATCCATTTAAACCGAGGACTTTAACAAAGGGGATCCGGGTGTTTGACAGAGCGAGGACGACCTCGCTTCGTTTTTGTGTACAAACCCAATGGGGACATCGCTAAAAAAAACTATGTATAAACAATGGGAGAACAAAGAGAAGTCCTCGGTAAGCAGGATTTACAAACGTGTGTGTGTGTGTGAGTACATGTAGGTATACACATTCAAACCGGGGACCTATAACAAAAGAGGACAATAGGTCCACAGTTGGGGAAAAGTCCACAGTTGGAAAACGTGTACAAAACCAATGGGAGCTGTTGCAAAAAAGTTAGTATAAACAAAAGAGGGACAATAGGAGGTCCACGATTGCAGGCGTATACATGGGTGTTCGCACGGATTGGCACTTGTGGGGTCCTGACAACAATGGAACAATGGACCCCACAAGGTCATTTCAATAGGAACAATTGGACCCCACAAGGGAATTCTTCAGAAAAGGGAATAATAGAACAACAATAGCAGTACCCCACAAACCGGATCTGTAAGGGTGGGTGTGTGTGTGTGTGTGAATGAGGCCATGTCTGAATCAGCAGCTGCGGCTACGGCTGTTGCTAAGGATGTTTCTAAGGGCAGCCTATGCTTCAAAGCATCTGACCCAGCCGTAGCCACAGCTGCTAAGTCAGAAAAGGCCCAAGTCAGAAGTAATAATCAGGTGTGATGTTCCGATTAAAAAGGGATCGGTACTCCGAAAAGTAGGAGAGTGTTTTCTTACACAGTTTCTACCAGTCACAACTGGCCTGTGGTGTTTATTTCATCCACTTTTCTTTATGAACAACTTTATCAGGAGAACTTATTGTTTGTGCTGTGGAACAAACTCCAATGCTAAGCAAGCTTAAATTTGGGATAAGGGGAGGGGGAAATTTAAGAAAGCAAGTCAATGCAAACAGCTTTTCAGTTTAGTTATGCAACAAGATTGTGAATATTTGTAGACAGGTCATATAACCTCTGTTGGTTTTGTGCATACAACCAGAAAGATGTACCAAAGAAACAACCCTGCTGCACATAGTTTTCAAAATAAAATTGTGTGGGAATCTGAAAAGATGTTGCTTAAACGTAGCTATCTATGATGCAAATTTGAATACCATGAGTATTCAGGTCTACCTCGTAACACAACGCTGTCACTGACATGGTGATCTATGCAAATTTGAATATGCATCATGCTATTGATTTACAGATTGTTTTTACCTGGTCACACAATGCCATCACTTAAACATGGTGGTCTATGCAAATTTCAAGATGCAGCGTGTTGTGCAATAAGGGGAGGGGGCTTGGGTTTTGATGGTAATCAACAATCGGCCAGTTGTGAGGTTTGCAGTGATACTCACCCGTGCTTATCACCTCTCCCTCCATGTAGCTCGTCTTCACACCCGAGTGCACTCCAGACAACCGGAGACGCACACTACTACCCTTTCCATTTCCTCTGCCCGCCAAGAAGGTACAGATATCACCTCACCTTGCGCAAAACCTCATCCCCTGCACTGTATTGCTATCTGACCATGGAAACCTATCTTTGGTGTCACTCAAATTAACATTTTAGAAACGCCACTCAATTGTTTTTCTCGTTTGAGATTGTTCGTCCTGTACCCAAATTCTGATTGTTAACTCTTAAGAGCTCACTGATCAAGTGAAAGTTATAAAATATACGTCATTTCGTTTTCTTGGTTAGAAAACAAAAAATTGTTAACTGAAATTTGAAACATTTTTTTTCTACACACTTTGAGTGAGCTTTTGAACACATCATTTTTTGAGACTTGATTGTAGCCAATGTTGGAGCTATAGTAGGATGGCAATACATGCATAAAACCTAGGCTTCCACTCAAGCGCCAACAGACTCCTCATCAGTGGGTCTGACTATATAGGTTATAAATTAATACATTAACATCCTTAACACGTCTGTAGCAGGACATGATCTGGGGGATAACTAGCTGTCTAAGCAGGGATGATGCTTTCTTCATGTAAACTATTCAAACCCCAGTTCGAATCCTGCCGGGAACACTGTGGTTTGGGTTGTCAGTCCCTACCTGATTGCATGGGTTTTCCATGGAATAATTCTCAGGGTTTTTTCCTCCCACATCTAAAACTAAAACTTCCTTCCTTGTCTGCTCTCCATGGGCTCTTGGCTAGTATAGTGATCAGGCTCACTTCTCTAAGAGTCCTTGGCTTCACAATCAGATTTAATAAATGAAATGAAATGAAACTATCAGACTTGAAAAAAAAATCGTTGTTGTGTCACGGTGTGGTGTTAAGGTGTTTGTGACTGGCTTCTTGGTAATGGTCTACGTAGCAACAAAGGTTTTTTTTTCAAGCGCACTTTTCTTTTCATAGCAGCTGTATGATATCGGTCCCAGTGTAAATAGACAGACATGACATCTAACTGATATACGTTAAGAAAGTACCCTCTGTTTATGAATGCTATTAACCCTGCTATAAACAGCATAATCCAAGATGCCTCAAAATCTCTGTTATGCTATGCATGCAACGGTGAGGTAACCCATGCCACACTTGCCTGCCATTGTATTTGGATATATGGCTGATCAGTGCCACAGATTGCCACACTCACAGCAGAAATTGACCGTGTTTGAGAAACCTTATCTTTTCCTACAGTGGCCCACATTCCATTGCAATTGAGCACAGCTGGTGGCTTCTCCAGTTTACCACTCTCATTTAAAACACTTTGGGCAATGGCTCTACTCTCTGCAATGCATTTAGTACCTCAAAATGGCACTGTTGTGGCATAATGAGGTGTGGGTTGGTTGTCTGATAGTAGGAGGGTCTTAATAACAATGTAGAACTAACCTACTAGACTAAAATATTTTTCTCTAGAATTTCCAGCACAGAATCAGCACAGTTTCAAGAAAACTCACCGTAGCTTATTAAATATTTGCTTTTTGCATGGCCAAACACCATTTTGTTTCATATGTAACAATGCTTTTTATTTTATAATTATAACCATTAGAGTTTCATCCATTCATCTTAAACAATATTGATATAACAGCTAAAGTTTGTTCCCGATGTTAAAGAAGGGCTCGAAAGGTAAAATTAAGTTTTGTTATCCATTCATTTTCGTATAGACAGAGTCCTTATGCTGATGAAAACAAAATTACAAGTCTCTCACTGTATGTTTAAACGGTGTAAAACGCCACTTTGTTTGATACAAAAAAAAAAATTTTTTTTGGGGTGTCGCCACATTTCAAATACATGGTCTGAAAGTTTTTATAAGGAGAATTTTTAGTTCATTCCTGAATTTTCATGACGTGCAATCAAAACGGCATTGAATTTTACCTTTGTCCTGGCACAAAAAAATCACTCATTGGAACGTACAGGCCCATTGGTTTGTGATCTTCTATGATGTCACGTTTCAAATTTCGCTGTGAAAGACTATCAACTCTGGTTTTAAGCACCAACTGTAGTATCAACTTTAGTATCATTTAACGTGCGGTAATGGAGACTAATTTTTTCCCTTTTTATGAGGATTCTATCTATCCGAAAATGAGTGCATCCCAAAATCTGATTTTGACCTTGGAGCCCCTCTAAGTGCTTTTCTAGTCTCGGAAGACAATTAATTTTGATTTATTTTCTGTTGATAACATAATCAGGAAATGTTTGTTGGTGATGACAGTGAATGATTTCCCTTGAATAGCAAAGAAAAGGGCTGCATAAAATGTATCGGTTACTACTCCAAAATCATCTTGTGCAATTTATTAATATGGCATTCAGTGTGCACAAAACATTTGCAGTCTGCCTGTTTTGTAAGGCGAAATTGCTGAATGAAAACGTTCAATCGATGATGATTTAGTTGGGGGTGGGGGGGGACATGCAAGAGTATATTTTTTTAATGAAAATTTTCCTTTTTTTTCTTCCCCAATGATGTAGGATTTCCGTAAGAGTTCATCAGTTGACAGTGGCTTGTCGGTGTCCACCCCGGCAGACTTTGACTGTTCGCCGCTCCCCCTACTGCCCGGGGAGCAACCTCCCAAGGCTGCCAACCCTCTACTCAAGGATGAAGGAACACCCGTTAAAGATGAGCTGTATATGACCGAGTTAAATAAGAGCCGGATACCAGAGGAAAGGACCTATAATGCAAATAGCTTGGGAGACTATCATTCCCAGAGGCAGCTTGAATTATCAACCTCTCCATCGCGGGAGAAGAGACAGGACTCTGATAGGCTGGCCAGTTCAATGGATGCAAAAACTGATCGATTAGCAGTTTTGTCTGCAAGTGAAAAAGTGCAAGCACTGAACGGTTTTGATGCCGCAGAATCCAGTTTGCCGAGTGTGAGTAATGGACCTATAGAGAAGGACACGCCCATGAAATTGGACTTCTCTCTCACGGCCTCTCAGGCCTCACTCACTTCGAGTTTGCAGAGCTCGCTATCGGACCTGCACAAATCCTACATGAGCCTGCCTGACCTTGGCCGGTCACGAACATCATTGCAAGATATGTCGCGGTCGGCGTCGAGTGCTGAGTTGCAGATCAGCTCCGTCGCGAGGAAACTTGACCTGAAATCGGATTTGTACAGTACTCAGAGGTATTCAGAGGAGCCAGCCAGTAACCAGACTCTCTTAGGGGAGGTTTCCCATCGGATGAGAAACCTCTCAGGTTGTAGCGGATCCTCCTCATTGGATCAGACTGATGGCCAGTTACCTCTGAGACAAAACTTTGCCGAGGACCAAATATCAGGAAATCTGTTTTCTTCCTTCGCCTCTCCCATCAAACGGTCGTCACTTGTTCAGTCACCTGACAACAGTAATGTTGAACAGATGCAAACTACAGTATCGGGATACAATCAGAGCTCTGTGGCACCTGTAGGTGCTGACTTAAACAGTGTTCCCCTGGATCAATTAGAGAGGAGAGATGCTAAGCAGACATACTCGCAGCCGTTGGACGGTCCAAATGCGAGCGACTCAGAAGCACCTGTTAAAGACATGCTTGTGAGAGTTCCCATGTGGGGTCTTGCAGCAAATACAGCACCCCCAACAGGTCCAGGAAGGCCACCTGCTGGGCAGGTACTCGCACCTGGGCAAGGACCCCCGCCCTCGAGGGTAGAGGGCCAAACTCTTGAGAGCATCGAGCATGGGGGTCTAGGGTACAGGCCTGTAGGGTGTACCCCAGGACATCCTATACCCCTCAGTGAAGGACATGTGGGAGTACATGCAGAGCCAGGCCAGATGTGTCCTGGCATGCCCTTCCCGGGCCAAACAGCGCATGATGTACCCCAGTCCCCAGTCAAGGTCCCCTTTGGTCCAGGGTTAGTAGGTACCCCTGCTACCCCTGGTACACCCCCAGCTGCTGTTTCACCAGTGCTGGGTACACCACCAGCTGCTAAGAAACGGGTAAGTAGTTGATTTATATTCCTGACATTCCTTGGACCCTAATTAGTAATTTCCAAAAGATTGTTTAGCAGAAATTAAAAGACACTTCGTTGCTCATCCCAATATAGAATCCTAACTGTCAAGGAACCAAAGCTACAAAAACTACTTCACACTCGGTTCCAGGCCTCGATCTTTACCGCGGCCACCGCGGCAAATGGCCGCATGCCCTTCCAACTTTGCCGCATGCCCCTCAAAAAAATACACCCGTTGCGGCCAACTTGGCCAGCGTGCCCTTTAGTATTTTACCGAGCTACATGTAGGTCCGTCATGACAATAATATGACAATCATACATGTACATGTACATGTACATATCACGAACATTGTGTAGAGTTTCCGTGCATACAAAACACCATTCAACAAACGTTTGCGGTGAATATACTCCACGTCGGTATCGATATAACGTGTGTCGTAGCTAGCTTGCTCGTCGGATCACTTGAGACTCACACCCGCTCGATCTCCCGGCCGGCCGCGGCCGGCCCCACACACGCTGATAATAAGCGGCTCCGAAATGCGGCTTGATAAGCACGGGCTGAACAGCCGGCTGTATTTGTACAAGGTAACCAGTGTTGTAATTGTAAAATCACTACAACTGGGTCGGATACCAGCGCACGTTTTAGCCCGGCGCCCGCAGCCACGTGATATACACGGTAACCAGCGCACTACTAGTGATAATAAACTCAGCACAAATGAGTCGGATACCAGTGCATATTTTTTATGAATGGAAAAAGTTCTGACCATTCACATCCAACGTTTGTACACGCTGATCTCCAAAAACTGAAGTTAAAAATAAGCATCATGCCTTCACACAATCGTGTAAAAAAGCGCAAAAAGGATGCTTTTCTCAAGGAAGGCTCAAAATGCCAAAAGCTTGAAAACTTGTTTTCAAAGAAAAGGTAGGAATCAAATATTTATAAATTAACCAGTCAGTACAGGATTGTAGGTGGCCTACAAAATAATTGAAAATAAACATTTTAAAGGGACTCCACATTTCATTAAAAAGGAACACATTTTAAGTGTTTATATCAAAGGTATATATTATAATGTTTTAAGGTTTTTTATAATAATCATTTCTACTGGATCCATATTTTAAAGAGACCATACATATAAATTGTTTAAATCTACATTTTAAAGGGACACTATACATTCTATTAAAATCAAAGGGTTCACATATTTAAGTTTTGTCTAAATTTTAAAAAGTATCATACATTTTTAAGTTAGTTAAATGATTCAAAGTTGTAGATGGGAATTAAATATTTTCTAGGCCTACATGGGATCATATATATATATATATTTTATTAAGCAATAGCATCTTACAATTAATGCATTCTCAATTTAAAAGGTAATTATGTATTTTCCCTCTTTGCTTTTTCACAGGGAATCAACGAGTGTTGGTGCAGATACACCTAATACCGTGCAAGTACCACTGCCACCTGCTGTCAATGATGCAGACACTGATGAGATTGTCAATGATGAGCCTAGCAGTAGAACCCTTGTTACTCCAATGCCAGCATCAAATAAGCCTAAGAAGAGGAAACCTCGATGCGACACTGTAAAAGGATGGAATTTCAAATGGCTTGCATTTGAAGAAGATAATGGCTTCGTCCAAAAGGTTTGGTGTACCTTGTGCAGAAAGCATTCATATTCTGATATGTTACATGTAAATCGTGGTCAGAAACAGCTGTGTGAGGTCGAGGCCTTTGTAGCTGGTACGCAGAATGTGAAAAAAGATACGGCAATGGGGCACCAATGGTCAAAGCTCCACTCAAGATGCGAGCTCCTTGAGTATGAAGCATCCCAGCAGAACAAAATGACGGTCAAGGAGCACCTTACAACCATAGATGTGTCAACAAAGACAAAGATGTGCAAACTGTTTGACATCGCATATACAGTGGCAAAACGGGAACTTCCCTTCACAGTCTATCCAACATTAGTCAACATGGAAAAGAAACATGGAGTGCGTCTTGGGGAGACATATATTAATGACAAAGCTTGTAGAAGCTTCATCGACACCATTGGTGAGACCATGGTTGACAACTTGGACACAGACATCCTGGGCCAACACAAGCGACCGCTCTACTTTTCACTACTGTTTGATGGTAGCGCTGATAAAGCATTTTCAGAGAAAGAAATTGTTACAGTTAAAGTTCTTAACAATGGCCTACCGGAGATGAGACTACTGGGAATTGCAGAACCTGACAACAGCCATGCCGAAGCTGTTTACCAATCCATCATCAAGAAATGCCAGGAACATGGATTGAAACCTGAAGATTCGTTAGTTGCAGCAGCCGCTGATGGAGCATCTATCAACACAGGCCAGTATAATGGCGTATTTACGAAACTCACACAGACTGGTTCAGATGATGGATGTCCATGGATGCTCAAAATTCACTGTGTTCCACATCGTATGGAGTTGGGTATCAAAGATGCATTCCACAAGTCATACTTCAACCAGATTGATAAAGTATTGGTCGATCTCTACTACATGTTTAAGAGATCTCCCAAGAAGTGGAGAGAACTGAAACGGCTTGGAACAACACTTGGAGTGCGGGTTACCAAGTTAGCAAGAGGTCATGGGACACGGTGGGTTGCACACAGGAAGAGTGCAGTACAGGCTCTTGACCACAACTATGAAGTCCTTGTGAGTCTCCTTGAAGACATGGCATCAGGGCAGCGCAAAGACATCAAGGCTGATGACCAAGCAAAGATGAAGGGCTACTTGAGGATCATCAAGTCAGCTAAGTTTGTTTTCTGTTTGGCCTTCTATGCTGATATTCTTGATGATCTATCTCAGTTATCCCTGATATTTCAGTCGAATGAAACACCAATCTTCAAAGTTCGGGCAAGCACAGAGGCCACTCTAAATTCCATCAGGGAACAACAGACCAAACCAGGCAAGATGCTGCAGCAGGTAATTGGAGAGCTCAGCACGGGCGAATTCAGAGGACACACATTGAGCAAGCAAGGTGATGATCCCGACCACAAAGGCTTCCACAAACTTGCTGCATATACCATTAGCAATATTGTCAGATGTGTAGATTCACGACTTCGCTCATTTGCAGAAGATGATGTTTTTGTTGCAGCCGACATTCTTGACCCAACCAACTACCCTTCTAGAATTGACAAAGAAGGCCTCATGGAGTATGGTAATGATCATGTGCAGATACTCACTGATCATTTCCAATCGCTTCTCATCAAACAGGGTTGTGAAATCAACAAAATTCATTCAGAGTGGACTCAAATTAAACTACACATCAGCAGAAACCACACTCATCTACCGGCACATAAATTGTGGCAAAAGATGATCGTGCACAAATCAGCCGAGTTCTCCAACTTTCTGCACTTGGTTCACATCCTGCTCGTGTGCCCAATAGCCAGCGCACAAGTGGAGCGACAGTTCTCTGCAGTCAAGAGAATTCTAGGAGACTGGCGCCTGACCCTTGGACTGAAGACTATAGAAACTTTGCTGAGAATTTCTACTGAGGGACCAGACCCAGATGACTTCGCTCCTGAGTCATCAGTTGACAAGTGGTGGCATAATAGCACCAGAAGCAGACGACCACATACTAAACCCCTCCACAAAATGGCATCTACCTCATCAGACATCTTGGAAAGCGATGGCTCCACAGACTCCGACTCAGATAGTGAAGCAGACATTGCTAGTGACAGTCCTGGCAAAGACTCTGATGAGGAAGACTTGCCAGACAGTGACTTTTAGATGACAAAGCAATAACATTAAATTTAAGATTAACAACACAGAATGCATGCAGATTTCAGCTAATCGGCTGATTTCCTTGTTTTTTGTTTCTCAGCTAAATGAACAAACATAACACAGTACAAAGTCTTGCTGTGCCTGGCACTTTCCTTTTTTGACAAACTGCAGTTGCATGCCTATGTAATAAATAACAAATAATACACCTTTACCATGGTGCAGCCATCTTGTTTTTTACCATTCAAAACAATGTAACAAAACTAAGGCTGGAAGGAAAAATAGTCTGGTACCATTTTATGTTATTATTTTAATTTACAAATATTTATATTAAAATATTTTAAATAGGCATTTATACACTGGCTGTAAATAAAGGTTATTTAAATTAAAGGTTTTGAAATGAATGGCCTTGGTGCCCCCTTGAGTTGGCCTTGGTGCCCTGTTGAATTTTGATGAGGGCAAGGCCAAAGTGGCCTGCCCCTTTTTTGCCCAAGATCGAGGCCTGCGGTTCCCAATATTTTTATGGTGAAATGTAATTTCTTTGTTGTTTTTTCAAATCACATAATCGGGCTTTTACCTTTAGGTCAATAAAGAATACCTCTACTTCAGATCCAAGTATCCAAGTAGTGTCCAAGTAGTGTAGTTATCTTTCATATCACAAGAACTGGGCTTTATTTGGAATGAAAGTAGAATCCCAGTTCACTTCTCCGGGCAACAACAATAACTTAATGGAATTCTGTGCTGAATAAGTTGTGCCATGTAATGCAAGATTTTTCTTTCAGAACATGAAGATAGTTTTGCACTATGTCAACATCCATGCTATGTTGGATCTCCAAAGTAAACCTGGGCGTCCAAATATACCAAATTTGACTATCCGCCCAGGCATACTCCAAAGCAGTCAAATTCCTGGCTGTGTTTAATCAATTACAGCTCAGGGCCCAAGCTTTGGCAAAGAAATTTTGATGTGGACATGCATGAATGCAATGCTCTTTTTGTAGGATCTTGCTTGCTTGACCATTTCAGACATTCACAAATAACAAAACACTATGACTTCTTCCCCGGTTTGTGTGGGTTACCCTGACAGTTTTGGTCAGTGTGTCTGGGCGTTGTTAAGATGTGCTTTTAGCTTTCTACATTTTGTTATCATCCTCTTTGTAATTGAACTTATTTCAGGTGTCGCTACTGGAATACCGCAAACGAAAGGGCAGTGATTTAGGCACTAGCAAAAGCACCAAGGACAGCAATCCTACCAGTGCCCCATCAACGCCAGTCGCCACTAAGCCTTCCCTCTCTCTGAAACCCCCTCTGCCAAGCCCCATATCTGCGTCCAATCCCTGCACGCCCACAAAGACACTGGAGAGCCCCCTCAAAGCTAGCAGCAGTTCTTCCTCCACCCCGACAGCCCAGTTGCCCAACCTCCCGCTGTTCACCACGGAGCAGGAGAACGGCATCGGGGAACGTCTGAGTCTTTCAACGGAAGCCCAGCAGGTGATATCGTCGCTTACGAGCCTGCTGAAGCGAAACAAAACGCCTGACGAGAAAACCTCTCAGGACGGGAAATGGTCAGTGAAGTTCAGTTTTCAACTCTTTGAAAATCCGAAACATGATTTTGTGATGTCTCAAATACCCTTGTGCATCGAAAACCAGACCATTGCAGTTTTATTTGCACTGTTAAAGTTTTTTATTTCCATTCTTTGAACCAGTGTGGAGTAGTAAACTTAGGTCTGAATCATCACCAAAAACATGCGGAACCAGTTCTAAAAAATGCTTCCTAGACAATGGCAATCAATATTGTTCTGCTCAAATGAACCACTCTGATCACCTATCAGGTTAAACCTACCAAGCTGAAAAGATCTTTAGCATGTGGAGCTTTTTTCCCATAAAATTCAAAGCCAAATATGTCATAATAAACTCTCATGTTGCTCAGACGTGATACTCAAAAGGCAATACCCACTTTACATCAGGACCAAATTTCATAGAGCTGCTTAAGCAGAGTATTATGCTTTGCAATTTTCTGCTTAGCAAAAATAAACAGGATACCAGTTAAATTGTGTACATGTAAAATCGTATTTTAGCTGGTAAACTTATTCTGGTAAGCATAATTTTGTTGTGCTAAGCAAATTGTTGTGCTTTTTTGAAGCAGCTCTATGAAATTGGGCCCAGGTTATAGGCAAAAACGTTTGATATTAATTTCTTATCTCGCACAAGAGAGACTGCGTGGTACTATGTCTTGATGCTACTTGGGTTTGTGTGTACATCCGGGTAGTTTCTTTCAGCAAGATGTAACATTATTGCAGTTTCAAACCATTTTGTCGTGTGAAGAATTTTCTGATGCAACAAGTTAGGGTTGTAAATTATGATGAATAAAACTTACGTTTAAGACAGCGAGACAGGTTTGATAATTTGATGTCTTTTTTGATCAGGAGTTCCAGTAGGTCAGACGTCTCGGATGAAGACCCCCTCCAAAAGATGAGGAAAGAGCTGAAGGAGAAGAACCGCGAGAGGGAACGCAAGGAGGCTCTGTCTCACAAGAGGCCCCACTCCCCGGAGCCCCCTCCCCCTCCCCCTAGCAAGAAACACAACCCTGGACTGAGGTTGCAAATACCTCCGCCCCCACCTCCCAAGACCAAGGCAGACACAAGGCCGGGTAAGTCATGCATCATGATGGTATCAAAGTTTTCATTTGGATTCCTGGGTACATCGCATCAATGAATTTGAATTGCCTGCCATGTTAAAGCATGCTGCCAACTGTGGTATTGTCAAAGACCAGTATCTGGTTTTTATGTGACCCAGCATACACACGAAGTAACAAACCTCTAATTTAAGCTCATTCTGTCAATGGAGTCACAAGAACATTTTGAAAAACCCCAATATATGTTTTCTTAGGTTTTGGACTCGCAAGATAAAAAATAACTGATTTACTCATGTCCTCTAAAAATTTCATGCAAACATATTTGAAGGGAGGTTTTTTCCACCATAACCATCTTTATACCAGGTCAAGTTACGTGATAATCCATGACATTTCATATTTTCAATCTTGCCAATGTTGTGCACACTCATTGAACAAATTTTTAAAAGGCAATTTTTTGTTGATACACTGTTTTTGATCACACAACATTAAAGAGTCATATTCAAATACATGTATTTAACATTTGCTGACATGATTTCAGGTGACACTTCAGGGGAGTCCACACCAGTGAAAATGCCCAACCCAGCCGGTGGAACAACACCAGTCAGAACCCCAGGCTCAGCAGGCATTTACCCTCAGGTCAGTCAAAAATACCACCACATCTGATCCGAGTGGTGTCCTTCAAGGAATTTAAAAACAAAATTGTATTTTAAATCACGAGAACTGGGCTTTATTAGAAATGAAAGTAGAATCCTACAATGTAGTTCACTTTTCTTGGCAACAACAATCAATTAATAGAATTCTGTGCTGAATAAGGTGTGCCACGTGATGCAAGATTTTTATTTCAGAATATTAAAACAATTTTGCTCTCTGTCAACATCCATGCTATGTTGGATCTCCAAAGTAAACCTGGGCGTCCAAATATACCAAATTTGACTATCCGCCCAGGCATACTCCAAAGCAGTCAAATTCCTGGCTGTGTTTAATCAATTACAGCTCAGGGCCCAAGCTTTGGCAAATAAATTTTGATGTGGACATGCATGAATGCAATGCTCTTTTTGTAGGATCTTGCTTGCTTGACCATTTCAGACATTCATATTTTTAAAAAGCACATGGAATTTGTCGCTGGTTTGTGTGGAATAGATTGATGAGTTGGTCATTGTGTCTGCGCATTGTCATAATGATGATGTCACACACAAGTCTCTATATCCCCCCCCCCCACCCTGCCCTTTCTTTCATGTAGGATGATAGTTCATATTGTAGTTAATCCCTGTGTCCAGCAGCATTGGGTTAGATATCTGCTTAGAAACTTACCTGAGGATTTCATGAATTTGAATCTTGGATTGATCATCATCCAGCCAGTCTGCTCAGAAAAATGATTACAGTTGATGAAAAATGCAATTTTGAAAATGTAAAAAAAAATATGTAAAAGTTTCTTAAACTTGGTTTAGAGGATTTCTGAAATCAGGGGGCAATTTCATGGCACAGCTCACCAAGGAACTTTGCACTTATGGCCCATAGAATTACATGCTTCAAGCATGGTTCATACTTCACGCGATTTGCGAAAGTGAAGCGATTCTTCTTGCGTCGCAATTGGAAAACAGCGTGTACCAGAATGATTTGCGTCACATAATCTGCTTTGCATTCGCTTTCTTGTGATGTATGAAGGTGGCTTAACTTGGCAACATAAGCACATAATTCAGTAATCAGTGCCATGAAATTGAGCCCAATGTGACTGAACTGCCAACTTTTTCTGATTCTGCAGAAGGATCCCTGAAAATAAACCAATCTTTCCATGTTCTGATGAAAAAATATAAAAATTTCCCTGATTGTGGAAACTGTTTCCCTCTTATGTTCAATGTTATTCTAAAAATCTCCCTGATTCCCTGATTGATGATCAGAATATCCTCGATTGCAAGATGCAAATGTTGGAAGCTCTGGTATGATTATGACTTGAACACAAAAAACTGATAGCTCTTTATGAAGTCACAACAACCTGTAATATTTGTTAGCAACATTTGGTAAGCAGACCTTGAAATGTCCTAACTTTGACACGGCCTGTGAAGTTGAAGCAGTGTCCCATGAAATCATCTTCCCTTTCTTTTCTTCTCTCCCATACTACAGCAACTTGGAAAACCCTACCCTCCTCAAGCGTCGGGCCCTTTTCACTCAGCACCAGTCAAAGCAGCTTTCCAGCAACCCTTCCAAACACAGCAATATGCACAGCAGCAGCAACCCCAGCAGGGATTCAACACTTCTTACCCTGTGTATGACTACAACCATCAGAATTCTCACGGGACGTCGCAGCAGTTTGCTCCGTATCATCAGGGGCAACAGGCACCCTTACCCCAACAGCAAGGACAATATCAGCCACCTCAGCAACTGCCGCAACCAAAGCAAGGATATCCGAATGCGTACCCGCAGCCGCCGCCTCCACAGCAGCAAGGTTATAACCCAGCGGCGGTCACTGTACCACCACCACCTCAGCAACAGCAGCAGCCTCAACAATACCCAGCAGTCAACAGCAAGTTTGGGTCCAATCCGAACATAATAAGTAAGACTTCTTACAGCCAAGACAGTCGGACTTCTAAACCATCTTTCCCTGCTAATGCAAACAGTTATTCACCAAGGAGAGTGAGTTACTATCAAAAGTGAGCGTCAATTCCATGACTGGAAATTCACCTGTATTTTTGGTCCTATGAAAATGTTTACTTACTTAATAAGGGAAAAACAAGCCTTGGTAGAACCCATGTGTCAACCAGTGTTACAGTTTAATTCAAGGATGACGTGGTTCATCTAGTAATCAAGGGCCAATGTCATCATGTGACAGACAATATCTCCTCACAGGAGTGCACATAAGTTCAGTTTCTATTTCATAACCACTGGTTAGTGTAAAACAAAGCAAGAGACGTATTAACTTGCTGATGTGTGATGACACAGTGCAACTCCACTGCAAACGCAAACTCAAATCTACTCCATTGTTTGTGAAGTACACATTTGCTTTCGCACATTTTTCTGCTAGAGTAAACACACAAATTCGGCAGTTACCATTACGCAGCGTTATGAAATTGCCCCCAGGCTACATCAAAAATTTATGCAAACAAATTTTGAAATCAGGAAGGTCAAGTACACCAATGTCACATGTATATGCGTACAAGACAAAACCCCTCCATGTTCTGTCTGGTTGTTTGGGTTTTTTTGTGTGTGTTTTTTTCGGTTTGTTATTTTCACCTTGTCAGTGCCCCCATCTTAAGGATCCCTCGCAAATGTGCAACAGAGGGCAGCATTCTCAGGGCAGACAATGAAACAGCCTGTCCTTAGGGGCGTAGACAAGTATCACTGGTAACCCAAGAGCGGTTGACTCCATTTGCAATTGAGTTTGTCAGACCACCAGGGAAGGCTCGCATACTGATTATTAACTTTGGTGCCTTTGTCGTGGTTACATGAGCATTTCTTGCAGTGACAGTTGGCCAAAATTGAAAGTTGTCACTACTTTCCCAGATATAACTCTTAAAAATATACATATATACTGTACGTGTCTGTAGACATTACCAGTATTGTAGTCGAGACCCAGTAGTCTGAGACAAGACCAAAACCTAAAGGTCTGAGGGGGAGACCGGTTGGAAGACCAAGACGGGTATTGAGACCTTCAACACTGGACATTACCATGACAAATCTGGTATTTTTACATTGATTACTTTTGAAAATTAAGACAAAATCACTATAATTTTCCAGAGTTTTGGGCTGGCAATCTGTTTCTGTAGGGGCACTGCTTTTTTTTTGGTCAATTAAATTTCAATTTCTACTTGACCATTTCAAGGGACACCAAGGCAAGGACCAGGGGCATGGAGGCAATGGCGTCTATTCCATTTTCTGGGTGAAGCACCGGGGCCTTTTGTGTGGGTCTGGATATAGGAAAGAAAAAGGGGGAAAAAGTTAACCGTTTGATTATACATGTAATTTGGTACCCTGTACAGAGAAAAAACAAAATGTTCATGTTAATCATGAATTGTAAATAGACAAATGCAGTCAGGTCAGATCTTTGTCATCTCTATTTTTGTTATTAAAAGAATGATTAAGAGCATGATTAATTAATTAATTAATTAAATCCAACAAAGAGCTTTAACCTTTTTATATTAAAGAATCCTTTGTGTTTGCAAAGGGCGTTTCTTCTTAACCACACTTGTAAATGGTAGCTCCCCCCCCCCCTGTAAATACTGCAGATAAACATGCTCGATCAGCTTGTAATATATTTGTGTATTAAAAAGCTAGTAGTTGGTAGTTAAGTAGTTAAGCCCAAGGTTAACTCTGAACAGAATTCCTAGTGTAGATGAGAGTGGAAAGAGCTTCTGGTTTTTTGCTTTTTGTTTTTGCTTGTTATTGTTTATAAGTAGTCAGCAAACCGGTGAATATATTTTTGTTTGTTTGTTTTAGTTTTGTATCGGAGTGAAACAAAAACTCTTTTTAATTTGTTACATAAAAAACATTATATTTGTCATGTAGTTTTTTGAATTTTTTCATTGAATGTTGTACAGTTGGAAGGCGTGTGTAGAAAATCTGGCTATGGGAAGAGAGTCCATGCAATTTATCAGTACTGTAGGCGATCTGAATTTTTTTGAATTTTTGAATTGTATTTTAAGGGTTAAGCCCTCTCTATTTTGACCATAAACCAATTGTTATTAATCGTAAACTTTGTCTATGTGAAGTACATTTTATCAACCTCGACCTTTAACCCTCATAGGTACAACATTATAATATATCCTTTTTCATGTTGAGCACCTTTTTCAATTTCACCTGAAATCAATATCAGCTTACAAAATCGAGCAAGTGTAAAATACTGTAAAACAAGGGCCCAATTTCGTTGAGCTGCCTCAGCAGAAAATGATGCTTCAGTTTCCTGCTTTAAGTAAAACTAAGCAGGAAACCAGCCACAAGAGTACATGTTTTAATAGTGCTGGTAACCTAATTCTGGTAAGCAAAACTAATTTATGCTTAGCTTAAGCAGCTCTATGAAATTGGGCCATGGTGTGTAAATGTGTGTATTGTTTTGTTTTCCTCTTCTTTCACATAATAATTATCATTTCAATACTTCCTTCCATGTTTTGAAAGCCCGATCTGCTTGGGTAACTTTCTGAGAAGAATCTGCCTTTAACAGATTCCTACACTCTGTTGTAAGTCACAAACCACCAAGCCTGTGGTGACCAATAAAGGTAGCACCTTGGTCAACTGCCAAGATCTGCTCACCAACTTCTGCTTACTGAAACGTTTGCTGAGAGGAAAAGTTCACCTCGACTCCACTGGGAGGTCTTCCTGAAATGATGGCATTTCCACTTGTGGTAACCCTTGAGTTATTGTTTGCAATGAGCTTCTGAGAACAGTATCCCTCAGCACCAGAGAAGTAGATCAAACAATTATGCTTGCCTTGTTTCTGAAGAAATTAGCCGCTACTTTGTTTTCGGAAAGTCTCGTTTCGACCCTGAGTTTGTCTCAAAGGCTAGCAGAGTCATTCTCATTTAGCTTTTGAGAAAGACTCTGCTACGGTCGAAGTGTGTGGTCATGAATAATTGTTTGCATTTACACCAAACGTCCTTTTGGTTGGTAGAAAATTGCAACAGCTAAATCTATTTCGTGAGTTACTTCGATATCACACTTGTAAAGAAGAAGAAAAAAACCTTGGGCCATGTCCAAATTGTATGGCTTCGAAGGTGGTTATGGCCGGATTGCTGAAAATGCCTATTCTTAATTAAAGGGACACGTTGCTTTGGATCGGGCAAGTTGGTCTATGACAAGCGTTTGTAACCGTTTGTTATAAAATGCATATGGTTAGAAAGATGTTTTAAAAGTAGAATACAATGATCCACACAAATATGCCTCGAAATTGCGTGGTTTTCCTTTTTAATACTTTGCGAACTAACACGGTCCGCCATTTTGTGGAGAAAAAAATTTGACTCCACAAAATGGCGTGCCGTGTTAGTTCACGATGTAAAAGGAAAACCACGCAATTTCGAGGCGTATTTGTGTGGATCATTATATTCCTTTTAAAACATCATTCTAACATATGCAATTCATATTCATAACAAACGGTTTCAAACGCTTTTCATAGACCAACTCGCCCGATCCAAGGCAACGTGTCACTTTAAACATTGTCGCTTTAGCCACAACGGCAATATAACCGTAGCTGAAGTCCTTTCATTCGGACGCGGGCTTAGAGATTATTTGTTTAAGACTTGTTGAAATTTGTTTGTTGAAATTCTCAATCCCATTGTGTTTTATATGGTGTTCCTGTTTACAAAATGCCACTGTTGATTGTTCAAGTCAAGCAAGGTCCGAGTTTACTCGTCTTGATCATTGTTATCGCGTTCGACATAACGATGTGTTGTGTTCTCAATTCTTGTTTAAAAACGGAAATTTTTGAATTGCTGATTTTTCTTTATATTCCCGATTATATATGAATAGTTGGTTAAACTATACATGAATTTATATGATGATGTCCCCTTCCCTTTCCTGGGTGTTGATGTTGATTTTAAATTCAATTTTAAAGATATCAGTGCCCAAACTGCACATGCTGCAGTTTCGTTAGTTCCGAAAAGCCTGTAAATAAAGAGTGTACAAACGAGAACCTTACAATATTTGTGTGTCAAGTCTTGCTTTATTTATGAGGCCACCGGGCCCCGATTTCATTGAGCTGCTTTAAGCAGCAACTATTACTTAGACATTTTCTGCTAAGCAAAAATAAGCAGGATACCCATCACAAATGGTACATGTGGAATGCTAATTTGGCTGGTAACCTTATTCTGGTATATTTTTTTTCCGGGACGTAGTATTAATTTTCCATAAATATTTGATAATATTAAAGTCTGATTAAAAACCTTTGGAGGACCATTTTGAATAAAGTCTGGCACAACAATGACTTGATTTGTCACAAAGTAACACTAAAAATAGATTACCCAGACTGCAGACGGTGTTGCAACGTCGAGGGCAAGCTTTTGTAAAGAAACCCCCCCAGGAGGGCAAAGCCTTGTACCATTGTGCCATACACATTCTTTCAGAAAGGGCGTTCGCCATGTCGAACCGCTACCTTTGCCAATGATTCAAGCTGTGGCCGAGCGGTCTAATTCACCGCAGCATCAGAGTTTTTGTTCGATTCCCGGTCATGACACTTGTGCCCTTGAGCAAGACACTTACTGCTTCGTAAAAAGTTGTGGGAAGGTGGTGCATTTGGCTCTACCAGCCATGCTCCAAGTGGATGATACCCATGCCTACATCCTTAACGGACTGTAAAAAAAGGGGGGGGGGGTGGTAAAAACCCTGTTTCAGCCGAAGGAGTAGGTAGCGGTGGCAGTTGATTTGGGTCGATAGCCCAAATCGGTAAAGTGTAGCCCTCACATTGAAGTGGCCGTCCGTAAAAACAAATTATGCAGTCAGTTGTGACAAAGCGGGTCATTTTACCAGACATTGGTCACATTTAACGGTTCGGATGCTTTATTGAATATGTTGGTGTGTTTTCAAAGACGGATGGGTGCTTTCAACTTTTCTCATTATGACCATTTCTCATTATGATCAGTGTGGTATCTTGCCTGCTAGGGAGAGCCCTGGATTGCAGTCAATCCAAAATTGAAAAACCAAAAAAGGTAGTCCAGCATTTAACATCAAATTAGGGTCAACAAATTAAAAAATTCACAAGAGGCAAGTCCAGCATTTTTGTGATTTTTTTTTCCAAAATTTTATTTTAAATCACTAGGGGTAAGTCCAGCATTTTTACCAAGTTTGGGTCAAACATTTAAAACATCACAAGGGGTATGTCTGGCAATTTTATCAAATTTTGGTTTTAAAAAATGAATAAATCAAAAGAGGTAAGTCCAGCATTTTTGTCAAATTGTGATCGAAACTCTCTCTCTCTCTTACAAACATTGATTTAACGTCTATTGATCATGAATTGCACTGAACAAGAAATATCCGGGTCATTGTGAAATCAGTGTCCTTGTTGCTTGTACTTCCTGCACGTACGATATGTACACAGCTCAATGGATGAAAACTTAAACTTGATTATTTATGGAGAGTTCACTGTCTGGTATTTGTATATAGGCTACTCATGAATGTATGTGGAAATTGGGACACAAAGTGTAATTTCTTCTCAATATGACCAGTATTGACCAGGCTCTTCTTGCCTGGCAGGAAGAGCCCTGGATTGCACAGTCAATCCAAAAATGAAGAAATCACAAGGAAGCTTGTTCAGCACTTCATCAAATTAGGGTCAAAAAAATGAAAAATTACGAGAGGTGAGTCCAGCATTTTTGTCAAATTGGGTCACACACAAAAATGTAATCACAAGGGGGTAATTTCAGCATTCTTTTCAAAGTTGGGTCAAAAAATCTCTAGCATTTCCATCGAACATGGGTTTTAAAAAAAAACACAAGAGATAACTTTTCAGCTTTTTATCAAATTGCGTAAAACATTTAAAGAATCACAAAGGGTAAGTCCCTGATTTTTATCAAATTCGGGTCAAATTGCGAAAAAATCACATAGGGTCACAAGGGGTCGAGCATTTTATCAAAATTTGAACTCCGTCCCACAAAGGGCAAACCCAGCATTTTAATGAAACTTTGATCAAATTGGTAAACAAAAATCACAATGAATAAATAAGTCCAGCATTTTATCAACTTTTGAGTCAAAATGAAGAAAAAATCACGACGGGTATCACTTCTATAAAATTTGTGCACAATTTAAAAAAAGTTACACAGGGTAAGTAAAGCATTTTCATCAAAATTGGGTCAAAAACTCCATTTTTATCAAATTTTGTCAATGATGATACACAGTAAAATACATGGCATAACATTGATACGAAATTGCGAAAGTGTGAAATTGCAAGGTATGAAAACAAACAATCATTGTGGGAATAGGTGTGACTTCTGATGCTTAAAGAAAATGTGAAGTGAATCAGCAGAACGCAGAGATTGGGGGAGGCTATTCCACAGTTTAAGGGCAACTTCTGTTGCTTATCTTTCATTGCATACATGGTTCTGCTCCTATAATGTTTCTTTGGTAAAACCTTATACTCCTGTACGATTTCTTCGATCTTCTAATACTTGCTTGTTACATGTTCCTAAGAGTAAGACAAATTGGGGTGATCGGCCATTTTCACATGCTGGACCCACTCTCTGGAACGACTTACCACAACAAATTCGTTACATTTCTAGTGTTGTTACTTTTAAGAGTAGTTTGAAAACTTGCTTGTTTAATTTGGCTTATCTGTGATGGTTCTTTATCTGATTGTTACTGTGTGAGGATTCCCTCTCGTGCGCCTTGAGCACCTCAATTTGGTGGATTTGGCGCATTACAAATACTCTATATTATTATTATTATTAATTTTTTTTCCAGCAGCTGATACAAGAGATCTGTGATAGTTTGCGTTTCAAACCAACGAGAAGTGAGGTCACACCACGCCTTAAATCTATTCTTGGGGACGTACAGTAGAGAAACCAATACTATAATGATAATGCTAGACGAGGGCGTTCAACCGACAACCGCACAGTTTTGAATAAAATAAAAAACACTTTTATTAAAAAACAAAAAGGGTGTTTTCTTAATTCTTGAGATATGATTTGGGTGAATTATTGAATACAAGAAATGGTGCCATGGTGTTTTAATCTTTAGAATTGCCAAGTAATCTTTGCACCAGTTGCCGCTTCTTTGAAATTAATAATAATATTTAGTCTGTTTCTATAGGGCACAAAAGGTATGGTGCGAACTGCCCAAGGTTCCGTTCTTGCGTGTCTCTCCAAGCCAGTTGTGAAACCATTGTGATGTAAATATAAAGGCGTATTTCTTGCCGGGTCGATGGATCTGTAGACTTGCGGATAATTCGTTAATATTTGTCGCGACACTGGCGATGCTCGCGAGACTGCAGGCCCCCGCGCTCTCTACCTTTTATTCCTTTCTATATGGTTATAGCCTAAAAATCGAGCTAATTTCATGCACAACGAATACTGTACGGCCCGTGAGTACGACAACCTTTGTGACTATGTCATTGTCCTTTGTTATTCAAATAAAACTTTATTACTGGGCATATCAAATGACGTCAACACCTTCAATGACGTCAGTTGCATGCAGTTTTGGTCCATTACGACGGCTCATACATGGCTTGTAGCCATAACTGAAACTCTGGTGAAGGAAGCCACATACTAGGAACAAAACGCACCGCGTCCAAGATGTTCAACTTTTTCGCTACCGGGTTGCTCTTCGTTTGCCTAGCAGGGATCTGCCCGCAATTGTCCCGTTGTTGTAAGTAATTTGTTGTTGTAAGTGAGCAGGATACCACTTACAGAAGGTACACACTCAAAGATTTTTTTTAAAACTGGTATTCTTATTCCGGTAAGCATAAATTGTTGAGCTAAGTTACTTTTTGTGCAATTGTGGAATTGTGCCCAAGTGTATACCTCTTTTTACCAAAGTCACCGACGCGTATTGAAATAATAAATATTTATTTGCAATAATTGTGTTAAAATAATTCTTAACAAACAGGCCCACCCAGTCCGAGGCCACCCAAACCGAGCCCACCCAAACCGAGCCCACCACCAGCATGCAGGGGCTGGGATGACTGGGGCGAGTGGTCCGCGTGTAATGCGCCATGCGGCGCCGGGCAGAGACACCGCACCCGGGTCTGCCCCTGCGAGCCAGCCACGCTGTGCCAAGGAGAAGATACCGAGAACCAGATGTGCCAGCTCCAGAAATGTCTAGGTAAGGATAAGGGGGGACAACCCATGTTCTTGGATGGTTCTATAAAATTAATGATTCAATGGTGGCAAAATAAACCCTTTAAGAGGCACCTTGTGAAATGGGCAAAACCATTCCAATTTGAAAAAACTAATTGTTAGTGTTTTAACAGTTATGAATGATCTGCTGAGTGTAGGATATGCACAGTTGTAATTTGTTAAATATAGTTTTTCTTTCAATTAAACAAAACTAAAAAACAGCTGGAGAGGAGAGCCTCTGTAGACAAAAACATTTTTTGGGGGGCAATCATTCGAGCTCCAGCAGTTTCTTTTTCCTTCTTCTGTATTGCTCTTGTTGTATCTTTCAACGTTTTTAACAAGGGGCATTATTGTGCTTTCTATCTGCCCGAGAAATGAATAGAAATAAATGTAACTATAAGCCTCTGCTACTTATGCAGAATTTTAAATAATTTATTTCGTTGTTATAGTGAATCATGCAAGCCATACCGGTGCTTGACAAAGTGACGCTTTTTTGTCACAATTTGAAATCCATTCTTCGATGTTACCTTTCAACAAGGCAGTACCTGCAGCCTAGATATGATTTCACCATGTAAGCCCAATGGTAGACTGATACAGGACAAGAGATTCAAACATTGTTATAATGTATGTCCCTTTTATTTGTCTTGCACAGACGGTTGCGGAACTCGTCAGCCAGCGGAATCATTGAATCCGCGTATCGTGGGTGGACAAGACGCTGTCCGCGGGGCCTGGCCGTGGTACACTCAGCTTTTTTTCCGTAATTCATTCATCTGTGGCGGTACCTTGGTGGACAACAAATACATTGTTACTGCGGCCCATTGCGTCTACGGTTCAGGGTAAGCTATAAATAGTTGTATCAAATGCATTGTAATGATCGACTCACAGGATTTGGGTCAGCTGTCGGATTATCAACAGTTGATTATCAAGCAATACAACAAAACATTTGCAACTATTAAAGTACACTTGTTCAAAAAAGTAGGGGGAATACGACCAAACGATTCATAATTCAGATTAATAGCCCTTGAAAATGTCTGGACCGTGGGCAAATCGCTGTGTAACTTTTACATTTGTGCCCATGTAGAAACGTTTGGTCTCGACAGTAGCCAAATACCGACTAAACCTGTGGAAATGTTCAGAGGTTTTCCACTAATGAAACTTGGGTTTAATTGTAAATTTAATTTTATTTTCTCAGTCGCAATGTTGCAGGCAACTGGAGGGTCATTCTGGGCAAATACAGAGAAGGTGACATCGGCAGCGACGAGCATGTCAGTTACGTGACGGAGATCATCATTCATGAAAGGTACTACACAAACACATCCAACTACATTCCTTACAACGACATCGCCGTCATGGTGCTTGCTAGTCCACCCCCAGAGGACAGTCAGTTCATCAACTCGGTGTGTTTGGACACGGTCGGCAGTGTCAGCTTCGACAGTACCTCCGTATGTTTCATCGCTGGGTTCGGCACAACCAAGAGTAAGAGTTCGTGAGAGTGATGATCCACGAAGAGGGTGGTGGTTTATCAGTGATATTTTTTTATTATTTTATTATGTTTAACAGAATACTATAAATCCAAAAAGTCCTTATTTTTCAATACATTAAACTGTGCAATTAAAGTCTCACGTATTATAAACTCGATATGGGAACCTTCTTCGGGTCTCGGAGGTTTGAATACCCACGAGACTCGCACAGTCCACAGACAACATGTTAACATCACCCAATCAAGTTATTTTGTCGTTTTTAGTGAAAACAACAAAGAACAGTTTATGTCGCTGTTTTTATACCAGTGAGCTTTACATGCGGATTGAAACTTACACACTTCCCGGCTATTTCAATGAGAATATTCACTTTGTCTTAACACGACATCTGGAACACTGAATTTTAGGTCTAAAGAAAATGGCAGGCCTACCGCAGTGTTGAGCTTTGTTCACCCACTAATATTATAAGCATTACCCCGTTGAGGAGAATTTACTGTCGTTGACTTTCTTGTGTCCATTTTTAGAGGATGGTAACGTTGCTGATGTGCTCCAAGAGGCGATGGTTCCCCTAGTCAACTTCGGAGATTGTAATGTTGATTACGGCGGAAGTATTACGGTTAACATGATCTGTGCAGGATATGAAAAAGGAGGGATTGACTCCTGCCAGGTAAAGAAAACAAATCAATTTACACTTCTTTTGAAATTGGCATCTTCTTATAGCTATGTAATAGATGATTATGCACGTATCGCCGGTGTCACATGGATTTTTATACCAGGTGTGCGTGTTTCCCATGCGGTATTATAGGCTGAGTTGAATGAAATTGGTTCAAAAGAGGGCACTTTCAGAGGAAATTTCTACACAATTTATTTGACGTATGGGGGGGGGGGGGGGGGTGGGGGTACACCACAGATCCTTTGAGGGACAGAATTTCCTATGGTGCGTCTGGACAACATTTATTATTACACCCCGTACACAAATTCTGCCTTGTGATTGGTTGAGAGCGCGTTATTATGTCTAATACCTTACATTTTGATTAGAAAGCTGCCATTCGCGACGAACTGTGCCATAGCAACCATAGCACTGTTCCTATATCGATATAGTACTGTATACCATTAGCAACAATGTACAAGACCAGTAGCAACGGAAGCTTATCGGTACCTAGACGTCTATGGTATATCGTATTGGTTGTTATAAAACAATCATTTACTATTTTCCTTCCTCTCTGTTTCGCCTATCGAAACAATGCAAACAATTAATATAAGACTTTATTGGTAATTTTTTTACGAAGTTGATTGTTTTCCCCTTTCTCATGACAGGGTGATTCCGGCGGTCCATTGGTCTGCAGTAAACAGGATGAGTCAGCGGACGTTGAGCGGTGGTATCTGGCGGGGATCACGAGCTGGGGCTATGGATGTGCCAGACCGAACTTCCCCGGTGTTTACACCAACGTGGCTCGTTACAGAGTCTGGCTCGAGAACGTCTTTGCCTCACATTAATGGGCAATAGTTTAATTCCTAAACATGACAATTTCCTGCATCAAATTCTCGTAAATGCGGTACTTCTCATTGGGAGGAAGATAGATACCGTCGATCAGGCCTAACGATGCATTTCCTAAATAGTGATACTCAGTTCTTATGATGTGTTTCTGTGCAGGCCATTTATGCTTTTTATGTTTACTAAAACGTGACAATGTAACTGTGATGATATATTCACTAGGTTGGTTGTATTCAGGTACGAACTTCCCGAATGAATTGACCAATTCCACGAATACAAAGCGAAAGTTTACCATCCCAAACTTTAACATCTATTTCAACTCATTAAAGGCCCTGTACACTATTGGTAAGATCGAAAAACACAAATGTTCACAGATTCACACATAACTTACTTGACTTGTAAGTAATAGAAAGGGTTCCTTAAAATATTTCTGCCTAAAATGCTATCGTTTCTGAGAAATGAGTAAAACACGCGCGATAATAAACTCGATGTTTGAAAAACAGAAAACACATAAGGTCTCTTTTCACTATTTTCTCGTGACCTCGATGACCAATTGAGCTCAAATTTTCACAGGTTTGTTATTTCATGTATGTGGTTGATTACACAAAACATGAACACTGTCTGTGATTATTGTGTCAGCTCTGCCAATCCTGTATAATACCTTTAAGCCAAATTTACTAATTTCCTAAACAGTGCTACTCAGTTATTTTTTCTGTTCAGGCCATGTGTGCATGTACGTTTTGTATGTTTGATTTAAAACAATATGACTTAACTTAATTGGGTTGGTTGTATGACGAGATGGCTGGATTGACGCATGAACTTCCCGAATGAATTGACCAGTATTGGCCAAATGTTCTGTGATATGAAACCCAGACGGTTGATAACGAAATGACCTTTTATAATTAAAAACAAAGCGAGACTTTACCGTCCGTTTTAAGTTAAAGGCAAAGTATACCTTTGGTTTTGGAACCGTTTGGTTGTTTTAATATATAAATGTAGGTATATTCAATAAAACTAACCTGTGAATAATTCACTTCAAAAGGTGGTCGCGTTTTCGAGATATCACCGAAAAACCGGAGCGAATGTTTCCCCGCAGGAAGAATATTCCCTACAGGAACACACAATCTGAGAAGCGTTACGGCCGTGACGCGTCTCAGATTCAAATTTTGGGGGATATAAAGTAATTTTTTCCCCCCATAACCGCAGTACTTCGAAGTGAAAAGTTTCTCAAAATGCATTATACTATCCAAATCTGCTGTATTTCTTACCAAGTAAGTTTTTATTGCCATTAATTGTCAGAGTCATTACCAAAAACGCATCAGACCCTTTAAAGCCAAATTTATGAATTTCCTAAACAGTGTTACTCAGTTATATTCACTTTCTGTACTTTGTGAATTAATAATCAGGTTTAAATTTAACAGTTTATTGACAAATAAAATATTTGTTCAAGCGTTTCCAATGAAACTTAAAGTCTCTACTTAAACTTCTTGTTAGTAAACTTGCCGCCCCATTTTCGGCCAGTCGAAAATCTTAATTTTTGACGCCAATCAGCTTCATCAAAATAAATTTCCGGGCACAAGTCGACTTGCCGTTTTATATTCATGGTTTCTGTTAGCCTTTCGTCAAGGCTTTCGTGGCAAAGCTGCCGCCTTAAAGGGGTGGGGGGGAACCATATAAACTGATAGCCTGGTCCCTGCAAGTTAACCTGGAAATGATTATTTGTTCATGATAGAAGCAATGCAAGACACAGCGTTGCAAATGCTGTAAAATATGGGTTACAATTCACAGCAATGTGTGCATATCAGCAACAGATTGATGATCTAACAAATACGATCCTAGTCAACCAAACCGTTTCTTCTATACCCGACTCAAGATGAGGGATATTGTGAGTGAGACCAATTTCCCAGTCATACCTGTATTAGCATCAAGTAGAGTTAGGGGGTAAAGTTGGGAACCTAAACATTGAGCATTGATATAAGAACCGTTATTAAATTCTTTGGTAGCAATACTTGCTGATTTGCGTAATTAATCATTTGTAGCCCAACCAGCTCGTTTGCATAATTAAGCATCTGGCATATCAGTGACTTATTGCTTGACCCTCAAAACATAGGTAAAAAGACACTTCATTTGTCACGTTTGCTTACCTATAGTTAAAAAGATATTGGACCAAAAATATTTTCTGTAATGGCGGCCACTAATTTGCATATTTAAGAGTACTAATCACCACTAATTACTTCAGAAATATTTTTATATTTTTCTTTGACCTTCAAAACATAGGTATAGACACTCAAATTGCCATGTTTGTTTACCCTATAGGCCTAGTTTGAAAGATATGGGAGAAAAAATATTTGTCTGTAATGGTGGCCACTAATTTGCATATTTATGAGTATTAATTATCACTAATTACTTCATAAATGTCCTAATCCTATTCTGTGACATTCGACATCCAGGTACATATACATCATTTGTCATTTTCGCCGGTTACAGAATTATTGCAAAAAATGGTTCATTGAAAGGTCAAAAATTTGCTATTTGGCGGCCATTTTTTTAATGCAAATTAGAAGGTCAAAAATTCAAAATTTCGCTTGGGAACCGGGTTTATCGGATTCAGCATACCTGAATTATGTTAAAAAGTCTGGTTGGTTCCCCACTTTTACCCCAAAATGCCCCTCGAACCTTATCCCGGGCCCTTTTTCAGAAATCCCACTAGTCTACTACATGTATGCTGATGCTCTACATCCAATTTAATCCCGGGGCACTTCAATACTGTAATCAACCAAGCTATATCAACAAAACCTGAATAAGTTACACAAATTACACAAATCATTTGAAAAACACAATTGCTTTTACTGAGAGTTAATCCAAGCCATGAAAATTAATCAAATGACCAGATGTAATTCCATGATAGTTATCAATTAAGTTACAAATCTAACACCATTGGCTAGCTTGCTGTAGTGCGCAATCACTGCAATGTGTCGGAGATTGCCGCACTGCATCGCATTTTGAATAAACTACAGCATCAGACGGGAAGACAGTAAAACGGTTTTGCCCAACATAAAGAAAATGGGTTTATCTCGTCACAGTTAAGGCCATGTGTTAAATCTACACCAAAAGATGAAATATTTGAAGGCATTGCTTCGGGTGAACTTTTATACCATATGTAACTTATAAAAAAGTTCCAGTTGCTACTTATGTGTCTTGGAAATACAAATACATGCCTTGTTGCATGACTTCTTGCAATGGTTTATTGTCTGACACAATGTATCACACTATTAAATACAACTTTGGAGTCTAGACATCATTGTGTATGTTTAAGCAGTGCGCTGATGTTGTCAACATTACGTATTGTCACTAAATTCAATTGCATTTATGTTGCCTAATACCTTCAATGCATAGATTTTCTGTTCGTATCCGAGTTATTGTGGTTTGATGAATGTTAGGGAGTGGTGGTGGCAACCCAATTTTATCCTTTTGAACTGAAAACAAGATTTGTCTCATTTTTGACCCTCAGTATAGAGTTTTTAAAACGAAAGAAAAACAACAAGTACAAAACATTCCGAGAACTTAATTCGTTTCATTTCAGCGTGCTTTGGCCAAACCGGGGGAAAACCCTGCTGGTACCCATTGTCATTTGCCTTTGTACCCCGGTGAAAATATCCAAGATTTACAATTGTCACACCTTATGACTATGGAGCTATACAAAGGAAGGGGAATCCTGTTTCATTCTAGGAAACCGGGGAAATTACATCTATGCCCCTGATCATTGGTTATTGCCTACAGCTGTGTCCTTGACTCCTATTCCAACACAGACGGTTAAAAGTTCCCCTCAACAAAATAAAACCCGTCATCTGCTCACACACACGACCAAAGTGTTAAGCCTGTGTGAGCATGTACATGATAGTCCAACATCTTTCCTAATAGTGTATTTTAAATTTTTGACAAAAATTGATAAACAAATGCTGGCTTTAACCCTCGTTTTTGACAAAAATTGATAAACAAATGCTGGCTTTAACCCTCGTTTTTTGCCGTCAAATTTGACCCAAATTTGATAAAAATGCTTCATTTTTGACCCATTTTTTTTGAGATGCTGGATCGACTTACCCCTTGTGACCCTTTTTCAATTTTTGATCCTGGTTTGATAAAAATGCTGGACAAACCCCTTGAGAATTTTTCCAATTTTTTTGTTTGCCCAAAATTTGATAAAAATGCTTGCATCCCTCTTGAATTTAAAAACAAAATTGCCCTAAATTTGTTTAAAATGCTGGACTGACCCCTTGTGATTTTTAAATATTTTGACCCAAAGTTGATAAAAATACCGGACTTACCGGGCTTGTGATTTTTCATTTTTTTTTTACAATTTCGTAAAACTTATTAACAAACTTTTGATTAGAATGCTTGACTTACCCCTCGTGATTTTTCTTCTTCATATTTTAACAGAATTTTTTTTTAAATGCTGGATTACCCCCCTGGTGTTTTTTATAATTTGACTCAAACTTTGATAGAAACTTTGACTTAAACCCTTTGTTCATTTTTTGAACGAAACTCGATTAAAATTGCTTATGAATTGTTCTTTTTCTGTTTTGACAAAAATGTTTTGACAAAAACATAAAGTTTTCAAGGTTATTTTAGAAAGGGCAAACTAAGTAAAAAGTTTGAAAACAAAGAATATACTTTAACAATTTAAAAATAGTCAATAAAGGGGACTGGGAAGGGGATTGTGTTGAGTTTTAGTAGTCAATTTTAAAAGCCGGCAATTTAAAAAACTTTACTGCTTCTTTTATTCAGAAAAAATAAAAAATGAAAAAGCACGACTCGTCAGGTGCAATATGCTTTAAGGCTGAAGGTTTCGACTCAGGAGACTTCACCACCTGCCTGTTAAGTATTTTTTTAAATATTAATTGATACTGTGACTTATAGCGAAAGACTGTAATTGGGAGGTTCGAGAATGGGAAAAACGACCGGCTTCGGCTTCAGCCAAGGCTTGACCTTTTTCCCCTAGTAGTGACAGTGTTAATGCTATTGTGTATTGTGTGCTATTGATGGAGGATTAACATAGTGTGGTAGATCACTTTATATTGAAAACGTCATCAGATTTTGATTTTTTGTGTTTTGCTGAATTCTCGTCCTTTTTAAATAGAGGGCTGGTGTCCTAGGGAAATCTGTCCCTCGGAGATTCTGCCCCAATTGTTGAAAATTTACATGGGCTGGAGAAGGATGATCCACAAGAGGGCACTATCAGAAGCAGTTTGTACACAGTTATCCGTATTGGGGAGACAGAATCTCCGAGGGACAGAATCTCCTGCCACACCGGCCCCCTTCCCGTGTCTCTACAAATGGAGTCATAGACTGCAGGATTAAAAGAATAAGGGTGTTAACATAGCACAAATGTTATTATGTTTGCAGAAATTAGTGTTATTTTAACCCCTTATGGTGTAATTTGTGAGAACACATTATAGGCCTATGTGACAACACACAAGGGGTCAACCTTAACGGTGACTGCTCTATATTCCGACATCCCTATGTTCCGACACCCCTATGTTCCGACAATTCAACCTATATTCCGACATCCCTATGTTCCGACATCCATATGTTCCGACACCCCTATCTTCCGACACCTCTATGTTCCGACACCCCTATGTTCCGACACCCCTATGTTCCGACAACTAAATCACCCCTGTGTTCCGACACCCCTATGTTCCGACAACCTACACCAACATTTTGTGTTAGCCATTTTTCAAGAAAACGGTGCGACTTAAAGAAACCACATCCGCCCGCAATTTAATCCACCGGTAGCCTGTCTTATGCCGTTCGTCAGAAAAATTTATCTGAAAAGTGTTATTCTTCTATAGCAACTTTGGTTTAAAAAGAAGGAGGGCTGATTAATCGGGGGGATAGGACTTATTTAGTTATTATTTAAATTTGTATAATAAAAAATGTCGGGGGGGGGGGGGGGCATTGTGAAAGAAATTACATGTCGGCGCGTTAGCGACGCAGGGGTTGAACATGATTTTTTTGAATATGAAGGCTTAATTCAAGCCATTTGGTCCATATTTGCGCTTATTTTTTGGCGCACTTTAACATATATATTTGTTTAACACTTCTGTTTTTGTGGGGCTGACATTTTCGTTTTCTTTTGTTTATTTTTACCGGTCCGGTCACGGGCCTGGTCGGGGTGATAGTATGGACTAGTTGAATTGTATTAAGGTTTGTTATTATGGAACTCATCTATCGAGAAAGCAATGATTACTTTTTTCGTTGGAAACATTTCATTCAAAATGAAACTTATATCAAGTCACGTTTGTTTTGAATATTGAACTCGCATGTGGGCTAACTTTATGCAGTAGTTTAAATATTTAAAAGAGAGTGGGTATACTATACTTGTCAGTTCCAGACCTACACATTCCAATTTATGATCTGTATAAGCCGTTGGATTTCAGAGAATTTAATTATGTTGTGAGAACAAAACTCTTGTGAATAGAACAAAGAACTCAAATAATGAATATAAGTAAACCATAATTGTTTAGGTATTGTAAACAACTTACCAAAGTATAGCAAGTACATTTTTGAACGACAAACACCAGAATAATGTACAGAAACAAGGTACTACTAGTTTTAACCGTATTTCTGGAATGGTCAATTTCAAAGGAGGATCTCAGTAATTGTTTATCACCATAAAAATGATTTATAAGATTTTTGTTTGGAGGGGTGTTTTTACATGCTGGTTTAAATTCAACCTGGTACATACAGGGACTGCTAGAAATATTTCTGTCTAACACTCTGGAGTCAATTATCTTTATAATCTTTTGGATGATAGCGGAAAGTTTCTATACATTTTGATGACTTCAGAAATGAGTTTAATTTAAGGACCATTTCTTTAGAATGCGGTCAGGGCTATCAAGTCTGCACTCCAAAATGACATTTTTTAAGGGCCCTATACCATTCAATTTTACCTGATCAAATAAACTATTTTGAGGGATAAGAAAGGCTCAAGCACAATCCTCAGGGTCCTGACCTCATCCAGAAAAGTAATTGATATATTATTGGTTAAATGAAACATAGGTTGTGTACAGATTATATAATTTACCTTCATTTTTAATATTAATTTCAACTGCCAATAATAATATATATATACACAAGGATGAGATGGTTCCAGGACAGACTGCATACGTAATTTTAGGCATTCCAAGAACTAATTTACTTTCAAAATTAACCAATTTAACACTAATATTTATCTACCATTGTGACAATGAAGGGGAGACTCTTATTCTTCTGTTTTTATATGTTCCTCTGCAATATCCTTTTCGTGCTGTCGGGTACAGGCTTTAACTTTGGGTAAACAAAGCAAAAGGAACTAGAGATTTAGAGTTTGTAAAACAAACTCTAGGTGTTCGGGTTCTCGCTGGGCTCAGTGCTGTTTTAATGCGTTAGCTATATCATTGAATCGCTGAAAACATTGTTGATAGCTTTTGAAATTTCAAGGAAAGTAAAGTGTAAATCTTCTTTAATTGTATGTTAGACGATGATGTCGTTAAAATAAGTCGAGCATAGTATGAGCTATTGGTTGCATTTTTAAAAATAGCTTGCTTGATTTTTAGACATTAGTCTTCATACAGAACGGTTTGTTAAATTTATAATATTGAAAGAAATGCACTTGTTTTAAATAATTATGCAAGATAAAGGCAAGTCATGAAGACGGCAGTTTTAGCTTCTCGTGAATTTTAACTAATTAAATATTTTTAACGAGTTAATAACTATTTCTACCTGTATGGTGCATCATACTCAGTGTGTAGTTTGTTACGCACCTCAAAACAGTAATAACACCAAAGTTCAACTTAAAGGCACTGAACACGTTTGGTAATTGTCAAAGACCAGTATTCTCACTTGGTGTATCCCAACATAATGCATAAAAATATAACAAGCCTGTGAAAATTTGGACTCAATTGGTCATTGAAGTTGCAAGAAAATGATGAAAGAAAAAAACACCCTTGTTGTACAAATTAGTGTGCTTTCAGATAGGAATAAAAGGCTTCTGGCCAGAAGTCTTTTATTATTTTAGTGAGAAATTACGTCTTTCTCAAAAACTACGTTACTTCGGAGGGAGTCGTTTCTCACAATGTTTTATACTATCAACAGCTCTCCGTTGCTCGTTACCAAGTAAGTTTTTATGCTAATATATATTTTGAGTAATTACCAAACGTGTACAGTGCCTTTAATGAAATAGCTCACGCATTGACACAGCACTGACCCCAGCGATACCCGAACACCTAGTGTCTGTTGTCAAAAAAAAGTTAAGTCTAGTTTGGTTTATTTTCTCATACAATGTATACACTACACATACGCATTTGCATTTGCATTGCATTCATTGACAAAGTGTGTGTTAAAAGTTATAGGTCAATAATTGTCGCATGACTGCTTGCACTGGTTTATTGACTGATACAATTTAAACGCTACATAAAACTTTGGAGTCTATGCACTTTATTGTACATTTAACCAGTACATACATTTGTACATTTGATAGTTTCACAGTACATTGACAATATGTGTCCTGAAAGTAAAAATCCATACCTTGTTGCAGAACTGCTTGCAATGGTTTATTGTATAATACATAATGACATGAATATAATTAGCAAATCTTGAGACCACCATATCTCGAACGGTTTAAGTCCGATCAACTGTTTTCGATTGTGTACTTGTGGGATACTGTAGATGTGTTTGTTAGGCTAAACGTTGTGCGACGTCATCATGACGTCACCAGTGCCCAACGTAAAGTCAATACATTTCGCTCACCACAATTCTTGTTTTATGGCCCGTGTGGTAAAAAAAAACACCTCCATAAGACTGTGTGGCGCGGTATGCTACTTTATGTGTTCTCTTATGTTATAATGTAAGGAATTATGAAGTCACCACCTGTAATAGAGCACCCTCTATCAATCGTCTATTTTTCAAGTGTCAAACAAAATAAGTTTAATTTTGAAATCTACAGAATATGCTTGATCGAGTCAGAAGTTGTTTCCCATCCCATCTTGGAATACTGTGAGCTACGGTACTCATGTTTCAAGCTCGAAAACATGTTGCATCAATTTTTGATTTCACGTACTAACACAAAACGTTTTACTTTATTGCTTATTAATTTAGGACGAAAAGCGGTCATAAGTACCATATGAAGTTCAAAGCAACAAGTCTCCACTGTTAGAAAACTAGTGACGTTTTGAAGGAAATCGGGATTTTATAAAAGCCTTCAACATTAAATGCCGTTTTCTACAATTATTACTTTTTACTGTCTACGTGTGTGTGTCAGTTCGTGAAATCGGTGGATGACGATTTGATAGCTTCACAGTTACCTTGACAAAGTGTCTTGACTTATCGCATAGCTGCTTGCAATGGTTTATTGTCTGACACAATGTACGTACTAAATTAAACTTCAGAGTCTAGACACTATTGTGTAAATTTAACCAGTACATTGTACATTTGATAGATTCACAGTTACATTGACAATGTGTCTCGAAAGTAAACATGCATGAATTGTCGCATGACTGCTAGCAGTGGTTTTCAAGAAATAACAACGAATTTATCGTTCTTAGTTTGTGAGTTCTGGTTGTTAAACCAAAAACTCAAAATTTGATTAAAAAATAAATATCATTAAATTACCCGATAAATCATTGGATGACGTCATTATGTTGTCAAAACTTCTGTTTCATCTATTTATCAGGTGTAACACTGTTGCCAAGTTTCATGACCGTACGAGCTTGGGAAGGATGTCAAAGTCTGCGGACAACGATTTGTGTGTATTTTTGAGATGGAACAAACTCAAAAATTCACTAGAGATTTAGAGTTTGTAAAACAAACTCTAGGTGTTCGGGTTCTCGCTGGGCTCAGTGCTGTTTTAATGCGTTAGCTATAACATTGAATCGCTGAAAACATTGTTGATAGCTTTTGAAATTTCAAGGAAAGTAAAGTGTAAATCTTCTTTGCTTGTACGTTAGTTTACAAAGGAAATTAATGCACCTCACAATATGAGTTTAAAAAATAATAATCTTTTGTTAAAGCCAAATTTGAAAACTGATGACGTCATTATGACGTTGGATAAGTTCTTATCGAGAAATTGGTATTAAATTATGTGTTTTAAATTGTAAGTGAAAAACGAAGGTGAACTTACTAAACGTATTGTCAGCAAAAGAGTACATTATATAATTTATTTAAAAGGGCAGTGGGTCAATATTGTCCTTTTAAACACGGCAACATTAATTTTTCGAATTTCCTTTCGTTTTGGTTGCATATCTTAAAACGAGCTTTTAAATTAATCACAAGTACAACTATCATGTATGCCACTCACTGAAGTTTATTTATTTTTTAATGGATATTGATTAATAAATCCGACTATGCGAATCATGTTGACATTATTAAGTTACAATTCTTAGAAGTATTAACAGGTTTTCAAATACTGTGATTTGGCTTCTCATGTATCGGTGCATGATACTTTGATTGTTAAATACATATGCACTGATGATGATGTCGTTAAAATAAGTCGAGCATAGTATGAGCTCTTGGTTGCATTTTTAAAAATAGCTCGCTTGATTTTTAGACATTAGTCTTTATACAGAACGGTTTGTTAAATTTATAATATTGAAATAAAAAAACGCATACTTTTAATAATTATGCAAGATAAAGGCAAGTCATGAAGACGGCAAGTTTAAGCCTCTCGTGAATTTTAACTAATAAAATATTTTTAACGAGTTAATAACTATTTCTACCTGTATGGTGCATCATACACTTCCCAAGGAATTAGGGAATGGAACACAGCAACGAGTATGACATTTTTCACTGTAGAACATTCGGGTACTGATGTGTTGTATATTCTGAAGAAGAAAAAAACAATAAACAAAGTATGACTCAAAGCAAATTAAGTCAAGCTGAAACTGCTCAAATAAATAAAATTCAAGACTTACAACATTTCATTATTTTATAATAATAATAATAATTTATTGAATTTATATTGTGCCCTCTCCAAGACCAACCTGTTCGAGGGCGCGTAACAATACAACATATCAGAGTAAGGAAATTACGCAAGAAAAAATTAGTGGAAGGTGCACATCCTGTTTTTGATGTGAACAACTTATAAACGAAACCTTATTAGGGGAAACTTTATGGAAGGGTTTTCAAATAATTATGTCGCAATACAAAGTTGACAGAAAACATTCCTCAGTCTGACCATTTTCTGACTATGTGACACCATGGTGACCCAGCCAACAATCATACCAATCCGCCATTGCCAAACTCTTATCTCTTTGACGTTCATACTAAACGTTCCTTAGTTTTAAAAACATCTCACCAACGTCACCACTTGATGATACAGGATAAACTTTACAACGTACTTGTGCATTAAATAAAAGAATCATTTTGAAAAGCAATGATGTTCACACGAAAACTTACCGAAGTTAGTCCCGTGTATCAACAATAACACATGCCGTGGAGAAGGGTCTGAAACACCCCTCACGATCCGATGAAACATCCTTCCTTCTCGGTGTGTGATCAAAACATGACCAATGTTCGTCTTTTTCTGCTTGCATTTTCTCACATAGTTAAAAATCTGACGAATTACTGAAGCAGGTGGTCATCTCAGTGAAACTTCGTCTCCAATTCCATATTGATCATAAAGCCATGAGAAGGGCGAATAGGGGAACAATTAGACGCCAAATCTTAGCGGAATTCATGTTAATGCTAGTACGTAGTAGTAAGTACGCCATTGATAAGATTGCACTACGTTGTAAGTAAAACATGAATGGAAACTCTCGTTACGCCCACATGGCACTGATAGTAAACATCTCCGTTGTGCCACGTTGGTCTGTAACAAGTGCATTGACTGGCTAGCTACCCACCGTTGCCAGTCGCGAGGGGGTATGTCATTCTGCGTTAGGCAATGGATTAAGATTAAAGGCCAATTTCTCTAATAGATCTATGAAAAACTTGATTTGTTCCAGTGTATAAAACAATAAGTATTCAGTACCCTTTGTTCGGGTATGGGGCACTGTTATGTTACTAAAATGCGTAAGCAGATTTATATTGAAAGTTTTTTAATTTTCAAAAAAAAGTCGTTTGCAAACCTATTACTTTTATACTTTTAGTGTACACGGGGGAAAGTGATATCGTTGCTGTATGAGTCTCCATAAAGTAGTTTAGATACACATGTATAACAATTTTCATGTAAATAGTCACAAACTTAACATGCTTAACTGATAAATTAAAAGACTAACAATTCAAAAATTAATGTTATCAAACTACGCATGCTTGCTACCTTATGTGTGAAGCAACATCATTTGTCATGATTATGAAAAGGGCATAAGAACCTACTGTTTACACGATGTGCAATTAATGTTGAATTTATTTTGCTAGTCACATTGTAATTCTTTGAAGTATTCAACAGGATCTAATAGTTAGATTCGCATAAAAACCGTTGTTGATCAGAGTCAAAGTTATGTTGACCTTTTTCCGATTGCATTTTCTCAGTTATCAAAAGTTATTCAAATCAGTGAATCACCAAAACAGTTCAGCAAAATACACTCGTTCAGTTGATATTCACCACCAAGCCAACAAATGGCTAACACGAAGGTTATGCAATGAGCTATTCATTGCACCACCGTCGAACATCGTAGATTTCCGAAGGATGGTTGCATTTATCGACGAGTGCAGTAACAAAGGACCATTAACTTGGTATAGCGCCACCATCGATAACGTATCACGACACAGCCACCATGGATAACGTATCACGACACAGCAATGCAGTCTTCGTGGACTTTGCACCCAAGATCAATGGCGCAGTGTGTGTACTGTTTACATGTACATGCAAGATTACGCGTGGTCAATGGAGCAGAATGACCAGACCTGCGGGCTAATACTAACGTAATGTTCAACTTACATTTTCAGCGGGAAGTCAAGAACAACCCGGATAACTCTTTGTGTAGCATTTGTTGAGTTTTAAAAGACCTGTCCGATGATGTATTGATTGAAGCAATCCATTCAGTAATGATTAAGTTATGATTTTTTGAAATATTAAATTTTGATTTACTGTATTTCAACACCTGATGACGTAATCATGACGTCACAACAACTTGATGGAGGTTTCATCAAGGTTCTAACATGGTGTAAATTTGAGGTTGATCGGATAAACAGAAGTGAATAATTTGGGCAGGAAATGTTTTTTGGTTAAGAATTGCAGAAAGGCAAACTTTGACCTTCCGTTACGACCGGAAGTAAAGGTCATGTGAATTTGGCGTTAACTTTTCAAATGTTGCCCGTGTCTTGATCTATCATAATGTTTAAATATGAATATTATAGCTTTCCTATTCAGAAACATACAGGCATTGGCATGAGGGCACTTTTTTGACCTTAAATGGCTTGTAATTTGACACCCGATGACGTCATCATGACGTCATTGCTCACACGTCTTCTGCTCTTTATGTTCTAATGTCACATTAAGTTTCAAGTTGATCAAAGGTTTGCAAGTATGTTTTTTTCTGCGGACAAACGACTATCAGAAGATTAAGCAAAACAAAGAAAAAAAAAAAAAAAAAAAAAAAAAAACGAACAAAAACAAGGAGTTGTTCGGTCTGTTGACCGAACACCTAACTAGAGATTTAGAGTTTGTAAAACAAACTCTAGGTGTTCGGGTATCGCTCCTGGGTTCAATGCTGTTTTAATGCGTTAGCTATATCAATGAGTCGCTGAAAACAATGTTAATAGCTTGTAAATTTTAAAGAAGGTAAAGTGTAAATCTTCTTACACAGGAAATAAAACCTACTCAAGATATGAAATTTTATAAATAACAAACTTTTGTTTAGCCAGATTTGAAAACTGATGACATCATTATGAAGTTACAAATGTTTTTATCGAGACATAGATATTTAAATATGTGCCAAGTGAAAAACAAAGATTAACTTACAAAACAAAAATCAGCGAAAGAGTACATTATTTAAATTATTTGAAAGAGCAAAAGGTCCATTGTCATTTCATAGTCATACAGCAGAGGAACATTTTCCCCTTCTCTTGGCAGCAGATGTTGAAACAATCATTTGAATGACCCACACGTTCAACTATTATATATGCCATTCACTGAAGTTTATTTATTTGTCAATGGATATCGATTCTTTTTTGATTAAAAAACCACATTAGATGATATTTATGTTGACATTATTAAGTTACAATTCTGAAACTTTTTACAGTGAGTTGGATACTCATTAAGTATCGGTGCATGAATCATTAATTGTTCAAAACATATATGCACTGATGAAGATGTCATTAAAATTAGTCAAGTATTATGAGCTATCGGTTGCATGTTTTAAATTAGCTTGTTTGATTTTTAGACATTGATTTTCCTACAGAACGGTTTGTTAAATTTAGAATATTAAAATGAAAGACACTTGTTTAGGATAATTATGCAAGACAAAGGCAAAGCATGAGGACGGCAAGTCTAAGCATCTCGTGAATTTATACTAATAACATAATGAGTTAAGTACTATTTTTAGGAAAACCTCCATCGAAGGGTCTTTAAATATGCATGTCATAATAAAAAAGTTGACGAAAAACATTTATTAGTCGAACCATTCTCTGACTATAGTGACACAGCCAACAACCATACCAATCCCCCATTGCCTAATTCTACCTCTGCGACGATCATACTAAATGCTTCTTAGTTTTAAAAACATCTCACCAACGTCACCACTTGATGCTAAAACATTGTGCGACGTCATCATGACGTCACCAGTGCCCAACGTAAAGTCAATAGATTTCGCTCGCCACAATTTCTGTTCTATGGCCTGTGTGGTAAAAAAAACACCTCCATAAGACTGTGCGGCGCGGTATGCTACTTTATGTGTTCTCTGATGTTATAATGTAAGGAATTATGAAGTCACCCCCTGTCAGAGCACGCTCTATCAATCGTCTATTTTCAAACAAAATAAGTTTAATTTTGAAATCTACAGAATATGCTTGATCGAGTCAGAAGTTGTTTCCCATCCCATCCCGGAATACTGTGAGCTACGGTACTAATGTTTCAAGCTCGAAAACATTTTGCATCAATTTTTGATTTCACGTACTAACACAAAACGTTTCACTTTATTGCTTATTAATTTAGGACAAAAAGCGGTCATAAGCACCATGTATATGAAGTTCAAAGTAACAAGTCTCCACTGTAAGAAAACTAGTGACTTTTTGAAGGAAAGCGGTATTTTATAAAAGCCTTCAACATTAGATGCCGTTTTCTACAATTGTTACTTTTTACTGTCTACGTGTGTGTCAGTTCGTGGAACCGGTGGGTGACGATTTGATAGCTTCACAGTTACCTTGACAAATGTGTCTCGAAAGTAAACATTCATGACTTATCACATGGCTGCTTGCAATGGTTTATTGTCTGACACAATGTATGTACTAAATTAAACTTCGGAGTCTAGACACTATTGTGTGCATTTTACCAGTACATTGTACATTATTGATAGCTTCACAGTTACCTTGACAAATGTGTCTCGAAAATAAAAACAATCATGATTTATCACATGGCTGCTTGCAATGGTTTATTGTCTGACACAATGTATGTACTAAATTAAACTTCGGAGTCTAGACACTATTGTGTGCATTTTACCAGTACATTGTACATTATTGATAGCTTCACAGTTACATTGACAATGTGTCTCGAAAGTAAACCTGTATGAATTGTCACATGACTGCTTGCAGCGGTTTAAATACCATTTGTTTTCAAAAAATAACAACGAATTTATCGTTCTTAGTTTCTGAGTTCTGGTTGTTAAACCAAAAACTCAAAATTTGATTTAAATTAATTACATTTAATTACCCAATAAATCAATGGATGACGTCATTATGTGTCAAAACTTCTGTTTCATCTATTTATCAGGTGTAACACTGTTGCCAAGTTTCATGACCGTACGAGCTTGGGAAGGATATCAAAGTCTGCGGACAACGATTTGTGTGTATTTTTGAGATGGAACAAACTCAAAAATTCACTAGAGATTTAGAGTTTGTAAAACAAACTCTAGGTGTTCGGGTATCGCTCCTGGCCTCAATTTTGTTTTAATGCGTTAGCTATATCAATGAGTCGTTGAAAACAATGTTAATAGCTTGTAAATTTTAAAGAAAGTAAAGTGTAAATCTTCTTACACAGGAAAAAAAAGCTACTCTCAAGATATGACATTTTATAAATAACAAACTTTTGCTTAGCCAGATTTGAAAACTGATGACATCATTATGAAGTTACAAATGTTTTTATCGAGACATAGATATTTAAATATGTGCCAAGTGAAAAACAAAGATTAACTTTTTTTTTTTATCAGCGAAAGAGTACATTATTTAAATTATTTGAAAGGGCAAAAGGTCCATTGTCATTTCATAGTCATACAGCAGAGGAACATTTTCCCCCTTCCCCTTGGCAGCAGATGTTGAAACGATCCTTTGAATGACCCACACGTTCAACTAAATAATGCCATTCACTGAAGTTTATTTATTTGTCAATGGATATCGATTCCTTTTTGATTAAAAAACCACATTAGATGATATTCATGTTGACATTATTAAGTTATAATTCTGAAACTTTTTACAGTGAGTTGGATACTCATTAAGTATCGGTGCATGAATCATTAATTGTTCAAAACATATATGCACTGACGAAGATGTCATTAAATTTAGTCAAGTATTATGAGCTATCGGTTGCTGTTTTAAATTACCTTGTTTGATTTTTAGACATTGATTTTCCTACAAAACGGTTTGTTAAATTTAGAATATTAAAATGAAAGACACTTGTTTAGGATAATTATGCAAGACAAAGGCAAAGCATGAGGACGGCAAGTCTAAGCATCTCGTGAATTTATACTAATAACATAATGAGTTAAGTACTATTTTTAGGAAAACCTCCATCGAAGGGTCTTTAAATATGCATGTCATAATAAAAAAGTTGACGAAAAACATTTATTAGTCGAACCACTCTCTGACTATAGTGACACAACCAACAACCATAGCAATCCCCCATTGCCTAATTCTACCTCTGCGACGATCATACTTAATGCTTCTTAGTTTTAAAAACATCTCACCAACGTCACAACTTGATGGTACAGGATAAACTTTATAACATAATTGTGCATTAAATAAAAGACTCATTTTGAAAAGCAATGATGTTCATACGAAACGTACCGTTTCTAGTCACCGTGCAGGGACGATAAAGACTACCGTGTGTGAGGGTCTGAAACACCCTACACAAACCGATGACGCGTCCCTTCTTCTCGGTGTGTGATCAAAACACAACCAATGTCCGTCTTTTTCTGCTTGCATTTTCTTACAAATTAAAAGTCATACGAATCACTGAGGTAGGTGGCCATCTCAGCGAAACTTCGTCTTTAATTCCATTTGATCATTAATCCATGAGAAGGGCGAAAAGGGGAACAATTAGACGCCGAATCTGAGTGGAATTCAGATCTGTAATGTTACTATTGTTAGTACGCCATTGATAAGATTGCTCTACGTTGTAAGTGCGTTGACCGGTGGCATGTCAAAACATAAATGAAACTCACGCCACAACACATAGACTTCAGCGAAGGCGCTCGATCACGGCAAACAATACGCGGTTGCGGTTACTTTCGTCTGATTTCGTGCTGATTGTTAATCGCGTCCCCTAACAATAATAATAATAATGGCTTCTTATATAGCGCTCATATCCGTCACTCAGTGACGCTCAAGGCGCTTCAACAGTCAATATTTTCCTGCAAGGTATATATGTGGAGCTACTTTATGAATTTTGAGGCCTATTTCTTTACATAGCACCATGTAATGGTTTACAAGGTGCTGTGGCGCAATATGCAGCCGATCAAACCAGGAACACCGGGGCGAACCCCTTCTCTTTTCGATAAGTGCACTGGGTTCTTTACGTGCATTACACAACACACGGGACCAACGGCTTTACGTCCCATCCGAAGGACGAAGCAATAATGGTTAAGTGTCTTGACTGGCAAACAAGCGTCTTGACTGGCAAACTACCCACCGTTGCGCAATGCAATCAGTCGCGAGGAGGTATGCCATGCTGCGTTAGGCAATTGATTAAGATTTAAACGTTTTAAAAGGCCAAATTCTCTCAGAAATCTTTGTCTAACTTGATTCGTTCCAAAGTATGAAACGAAAAGTATTCAATACCCTTTCTTTTCAAGAAATAACAACGATTTTATCGTTCTTATTTTGTGAGTTCTGGTTGTTAAACCAAAAACTCAAAATTTGATTAAATAAATTACATTTAATTACCCAATAACTCATTGGGTGACGTCATTATGTTGTCAAAATTTATGTTTTATCTAATCATCAGGTGTAATATTGTTGCCAAGTTTTATGACCGTGCGAGTTTGGGAAATATGTCAAAGTCTGCGGACAACGATGCGTGTATTTTTGAGGGAGGCGAACAAACTCAAAAATCCACTAGAGATTTAGAGTTTGTAAAACAAACTCTAGGTGTTCGGGTTCTCGCTGGGCTCAGTGCTGTTTTAATGCGTTAGCTATATCATTGAATCGCTGAAAACATTGTTGATAGCTTTTGAAATTTCAAGGAAAGTAAAGTGTAAATCTTCGTTGATTGAACGTTAGTTTACACAGGAAATTAATGCACCTCACAATATAAATTTTAAAAAATAATAATCTTTTGTTAAAGCCAAATTAACGAATCCAACCCTATTTTGGTTGCTAAAAAAAATGATCCTTATCCTTATCCTACATTTGAAAACTGATGACGTCATGACGTTAGATAAGTTATTATCGAGACATTGGTATTTAATTATGTGCTTTAAATTGTAAGTGAAAAACGAAGAGTACATTATTTAATTTATTTGAAAGGGCAGAGGGTCAATATTGTCCTTTCATACAGAGCAGCATACATTTTTCGAATTTCCTTTCGTTTTGGTTGCATATCTTAAAACGAGCCTTTGAATTACTCACAAGTACAACTATCATGTATGCCACTCACAGAAGTTTATTTATTTTCCAATGGATATTGATTCTTTATAATAAATCCGACTATGCAAATCATGTTGACATTATTAAATTACAATTCTTAGAAGTTTTAACAGGTTTTCAAATACTGTGATTTGGCTTCTCATTATGTATCGGTGCATGATACTTTGATTGTTAAAACAAGTCGAGCATACAATGAGCTATTGGTTGCATTTTAAAAAATAGCTTGCTTGATTTTTAGACATTAGTCTTCATACAGAACGGTTTGTTAAATTTATAATATTGAAATAAAAAACACATGTTTTTAATAATTATGCAAGATAAAGGCAAGTCATAAAGACGGCAAATTTAAGCCTCTCGTGAATTTTAACTAATAAAATAGTTTTAACGAGTTAATAACTATTTCTACCTGTATGGTGCATCATCATACATTCAGCAAGAAATTAGGGAATTCAACACAGCAACGAGTATGATTTTTTTCACTGGAGAACATTCGGGTACTGATGTGTTGTATATTCTGAAGAAGAAAAAACAATAAACAAAGTATGACTCAAAGCAAATTAAGTCAAGCTGAAACTGCTCAAATAAATAAAATTCAAGACTTACAACATTTCATGATTTTATAATAATAATAATAATTTATTGAATTTATATTGCGCTCTCTCCAGGACCAACCTGTTCGAGGGCTCATAACAATACAACATATCAGAGTAAGGAAATTACGCAAAAAAAAATGAGTGGAAGGTGCACATCCTGTTTTTGATGTGAACAACTTATAAACGAAACCTTATTAGGGGAAACTTTATCGAAGGGTTTTCAAATAAGTATGTCGCTATACAAAGTTGACGGAAAACATTCATCAGTCTGACCATTTTCTGACTATAGTGACATAGCCAACATTCATACCAATCCCCCATTGCCCAACTCTATCTCTTCGACGTTCATATTAAACGTTCCTTAGTTTTAAAAACATTTCACCAACGGTCACCACTTGATGATACAGGATAAACTTTATAACGTAATTGTGCATCAAATAAAAGAATCATTTTGAAAAGCAATGATGTTCACACGGAAAACTTACCGAAGTTAGTCCCGTGTAGCAAGGTAAACACATGCCGTGACGAGGGTCTGAAACACCCATTACGATCCGATGACACATCCTTCCTTCTCGGTGTATGATCAAAACATATTACCATTGTTCGTCTTTTCCTGCTTGCATTTTCCCACATAATTAAATATCATACGAATCACTGAAGCAGGTGGTCATCTCAGTGAAACTTCGTCTTCAATTCCATATTGATAATAAAGCCATGAGAAGGGCAAGTAGGGGAACAATTAGACGTCGAATCTTAGCGGAAATCATGTTAATGCTAGTACGTAGTAGTAAGTACGCCATTGATAAGATTGCACTTGCGTTGTAAGTAAAACATGAATGGAAACTCTCGTTACCCCACATGGCACTGATAGTAAACAACTATCGTTGTGCCACGTTGGTCTGTAACAAGTGCCTTGACTGGCTAGCTACCCACCGTTGCCAGTCGCGAGGGGGTATGTCATTCTGCGTTAGGCAATGGATTAAGATTAAAGGCCAATTTCTCTAATAGATCTATGAAAAACTTGATTTGTTCCAGTGTATAAAACAATAAGTATTCAGTACCCTTTGTTCGGGTATGGGGCACTGTTATGTTACTAAAATGCGTAAGCAGATTTATATTGAAAATTTTTTAATTTTCAAAAAAAAGTCGTTTGCAAACCTATTACTTTTATACTTTTAGTGTACACGGGGGAAAGTGATATCGTTGCTGTATGAGTCTCCATAAAGTAGTTTAGATACACATGTATAACAATTTTCATGTAAATAGTCACAAACTTAACATGCTTAACTGATAAATTAAAAGACTAACAATTCAAAAATTAATGTTATCAAACTACGCATGCTTGCTACCTTATGTGTGAAGCAACATCATTTGTCATGATTATGAAAAGGGCATAAGAACCTACTGTTTACACGATGTGCAATTTATGTTGAATTTATTTTGCTAGTCACATTGTAATTCTTTGAAGTATTCAACAGGATCTAATAGTTAGATTCGCATAAAAACCGTTGTTGATCAGAGTCAAAGTTATGTTGACCTTTTTCCGATTGCATTTTCTCAGTTATCAAAAGTTATTCAAATCAGTGAATCACCAAAACAGTTCAGCAAAATACACTCGTTCAGTTGATATTCACCACCAAGCCAACAAATGGCTAACACGAAGGTTATGCAATGAGCTATTCATTGCACCACCGTCGAACATCGTAGATTTCCGAAGGATGGTTGCATTTATCGACGAGTGCAGTAACAAAGGACCATTAACTTGGTATAGCGCCACCATCGATAACGTATCACGACACAGCCACCATGGATAACGTATCACGACACAGCAATGCAGTCTTCGTGGACTTTGCACCCAAGATCAATGGCGCAGTGTGTGTACTGTTTACATGTACATGCAAGATTACGCGTGGTCAATGGAGCAGAATGACCAGACCTGCGGGCTAATACTAACGTAATGTTCAACTTACATTTTCAGCGGGAAGTCAAGAACAACCGGGATAACTCTTTGTGTAGCATTTGTTGAGTTTTAAAAGACCTGTCCGATGATGTATTGATTGAAGCAATCCATTCAGTAATGATTAAGTTATGATTTTTTGAAATATTAAATTTTGATTTACTGTATTTCAACACCTGATGACGTAATCATGACGTCACAACAACTTGATGGAGGTTTCATCAAGGTTCTAACATGGTGTAAATTTGAGGTTGATCGGATAAACAGAAGTGAATAATTTGGGCAGGAAATGTTTTTTGGTTAAGAATTGCAGAAAGGCAAACTTTGACCTTCCGTTACGACCGGAAGTAAAGGTCATGTGAATTTGGCGTTAACTTTTCAAATGTTGCCCGTGTCTTGATCTATCATAATGTTTAAATATGAATATTATAGCTTTCCTATTCAGAAACATACAGGCATTGGCATGAGGGCACTTTTTTGACCTTAAATGGCTTGTAATTTGACACCCGATGACGTCAGCATGACGTCATTGCTCACACGTCTTCTGCTCTTTATGTTCTAATGTCACATTAAGTTTCAAGTTGATCAAAGGTTTGCAAGTATGTTTTTTTCTGCGGACAAACGACTATCAGAAGATTAAGCAAAACAAAGAAAAAAAAAAAAAAAAAAAAACCGAACAAAAACAAGGAGTTGTTCGGTCTGTGGACCGAACACCTAACTAGAGATTTAGAGTTTGTAAAACAAACTCTAGGTGTTCGGGTTCTCGCTGGGCTCAGTGCTGTTTTAATGCGTTAGCTATATCATTGAATCGCTGAAAACATTGTTGATAGGTTGTAAATTTTAAAGAAAGTAAAGTGTAAATCTTCTTACACAGGAAACAAAAGCTACTCAAGATATGAAATTTTATAAATAACAAACTTTTGTTTATCCAGATTTGAAAACTGATGACATCATTATGAAGTTATAAATGTTTTTATCGAGACATAGATATTTAAATATGTGCCAAGTGAAAAACAAAGATTAACTTACAACAACAAAAATCAGCGAAAGAGTACATTATTTAAATTATTTGAAAGAGCAAAAGGTCCATTGTCATTTCATAGTCATACAGCAGAGAAACATTTTCCCCTTCCCCTTCATCTTGGCAGCAGATGTTGAAACAATCCTTTGAATGACCCACACATTCAACTATTATATATGCCATTCACTGAAGTTTATTTATTTGTCAATGGATATCGATTCTTTTTTTATTAAAAAACCACATTAGATGATATTTATGTTGACATTATTAAGTTACAGTTCTGAAACTTTTTACAGTGAGTTGGATACTCATTAAGTATAGGTGCATGAATCATTAATTGTTCAAAACATATATGCACTGATGAAGATGTCATTAAAATTAGTCAAGTATTATGAGCTATCGGTTGCATGTTTTAAATTAGCTTGTTTGATTTTTAGACATTGATTTTCCTACAGAACAGTTTGTTAAATTTAGAATATTAAAATGAAAGACACTTTTTAGGATAATTATGCAAGACAAAGGCAAAGCATGAGGACGGCAAGTCTAAGCATCTCGTGAATTTATACTAATAACATAATGAGTTAAGTACTATTTTTAGGAAAACCTCCATCGAAGGGTCTTTAAATATGCATGTCATAATACAAAGTTGACGAAAAACATTTATTAGTCGAACCATTCTCTGACTACAGTGACACAGCCAACAACCATACCAATCCCCCATTGCCTAATTCTACCTCTGCGACGATCATACTAAATGCTTCTTAGTTTTAAAAACATCTCACCAACGTCACAACTTGATGATACAGGATAAACTTTATAACATAATTGTGCATTAAATAAAAGACCCATTTTGAAAAGCAATGATGTTCATACGAAACGTACCGTTTCTAGTCACCGTGCTGCGACGATAAAGACTACCGTGTGTGAGGGTCTGAAACACCCTACACAAAGCGATGACGCGTCCCTTCTTCTCGGTGTGTGATCAAAACACAACCAATGTCCGTCTTTTTCTGCTTGCATTTTCCCACATAATTAAATATCATACGAATCACTGAAGCAGGTGGTCATCTCAGTGAAACTTCGTCTTCAATTCCATATTGATAATAAAGCCATGAGAAGGGCAAGTAGGGGAACAATTAGACGTCGAATCTTAGCGGAAATCATATTAATGCTAGTACGTAGTAGTAAGTACGCCATTGATAAGATTGCACTACGTTGTAAGTAAAACATGAATGGAAACTCTCGTTACGCCCACATGGCACTGATGGTAAACAACTACCGTTGTGCCAGTTGGTCTGTAACAAGTGCGTTGACTGGCTAGCTACCCACCGTTGCCAGTCGCGAGGGGTATGCCATTCTGCGTTAGGCAATGGATTAAGATTAAAGGCCAATTTCTCTAATAGATCTATGAAAAACTTGATTTGTTCCAGTGTATAAAACAATAAGTATTCAGTACCCTTTGTTTTCAAGAAAAAACAACGAATTTATCGTTCTTAGTTTGCGAGTTCTGCATGGTTGTTAAACCAAAGACTCAAAATTTGATTAAATTATTTACATTTAATTACCCAATAATTCATTGGGTGACGTCATTATGTTGTCGAAATTTCTAATCATCAGGTGTAATATTGTTGCCAAGTTTCATGACCGTGCGAGTTTGGGAAAGATGTCAAAGTCTGTGGACAACGATGCGTGTATTTTTGAGGTGGGCGAACAAACTCAAAAATCCACTAGAGATTTAGTGTTTGTGAGAACAAACACTAGGTGTTCGGGTATCGATGGGGGCACTGTTATGTTACTAAAATGCGTAAGCAGATTTATATTGAAAGTATTTAATTTTCAAAAGAAAGTCGTTTGCAAACCTATTACTTGGAATGTATACTTTTAGTGTACACGGGGGAAAGTGATATCGTTGATGTATGAGTCTCCATAAAGTAGTTTAGATACACATGTATAACAATTTTCATGTAAATAGTCACAAAATTAACATGCTTAACTGATAAATTAAAAGACTATCACTAACAATTCAAAAATAAATGTTATCAAACTACGCATGCTTGCTACCTTATGTGTGAAACAACATCATTTGTCATGATTATGAAAAGGGCATAGGAACCTACTGTTTACACGATGTGCAATTTATGTTGAATTTATTTTGCTAGTCACATTGGAATTCTTTGAAGTATTCAACAGGATCTAATAGTTAGATTCGCATAAAAACCGTTGTTGATCAGAGTCAAAGTTATGTTGACCTTTTTCCGATTGCATTTTCTCAGTTATCAAAACTTATTCAAATCACCAAAACAGTTCAGCAAAATACACTCGTTCAGTTGATATTCACCACCAAGCCAACAAAAGGCTAACACGAAGGTTATGCAATAAGCTATTCATTGCACCACCGTCGAACATCGTAGATTTCCGAAGGATGGTTGCATTTATCGACGAGTGCAGTAACAAAGGACCATTAACTTGGTATAGCGCCACCATGGATAGCCTATCACACAGCAATGCAGTCTTCGTGGACTTTGCACCCAAGATCAATGGCGCAGTGTGTGTACTGTTTACAATGCAAGATTACGCGTGGTCAATGGAGCAGAATGACCTGCGGGCTAATACTAACGTAATGTTCAACTTACATTTTCAGCGGGAAGTCAAGAACAACCGGGATAACTCTTTGTGTAGCATTTGTTGAGTTTTAAAAGACCTGTCCGATGATGTATTGATTGAAGCAATCCATTCAGTAATGATTAAGTTATGATTTTTTGAAATATTAAATTTTGATTTACTGTATTTCAACACCTGATGACGTAATCATGACGTCACAACAACTTGATGGAGGTTTTATCAAGGTTCTAACATGGTGTAAATTTGAGGTTGATCGGATAAACAGAAGTGAAGAATTTGGGCAGGAAATGTTTTTTGGTTAAGAATTGCAGAAAGGCAAACTTTGACCTTCCGTTACGACCGGAAGTAAAGGTCATGTGAATTTGGCGTTAACTTTTCAAATGTTGCCCGTGTCTTGATCTATCATAATGTTTAAATATGAATATTATAGCTTTCCTATTCAGAAACATACAGGCATTGGCATGAGGGCACTTCTTTTGACCTTAAATGGCTTGTAATTTGACACCCGATGACGTCATCATGACGTCATTGTTCACACGTCTTCTGCTCTTTATGTTCTAATGTCACATTAAGTTTCAAGTTGATCAAAGGTTTGCAAGTATGTTTTTTTCTGCGGACAAACGACTATCAGAAGATAAAGCAAAACAAAGAAAAAAAAAAAAAAAAAAAAAAAACCGAACAAAAACAAGGAGTTGTTCGGTCTGTGGACCGAACACCTAACTAGAGATTTAGAGTTTGTAAAACAAACTCTAGGTGTTCGGGTTTTCGCTAGGCTCAGTGCTGTTTTAATGCGTTAGCTATATCATTGAATCGCTGAAAACATTGTTGATAGCTTTTGAAATTTCAAGGAAAGTAAAGTGTAAATCTTCTTTAATTGTATGTTAGACGATGATGTCGTTAAAATAAGTCGAGCATAGTATGAGCTATTGGTTGCATTTTTTTTAAATAGCTTGCTTGATTTTTAGACATTAGTCTTCATACAGAACGGTTTATTAAATTTATAATATTGAAAGAAAAGACACTTGTTTTAAATAATTATGCAAGATAAAGGCACGTCATGAAGACGGCAAGTTTAAGCCTCTCGTGAATTTTAACTAATAAAATATTTTTAACGAGTTAATAACTATTTCTACCTGTATGGTGCATCATACTCAGTGTGTAGTTTGTTACGCACCTCAAAACAGTAATAACACCAAAGTTCAACTTAATGAAATAGCTCACGCATTGACACAGCACTGATCCCAGCGATACCCGAACACCTAGTGTTTGTTGTCACAAACACGTTAAGTCTAGTTTGGTTTATTTTGAAGCATTTTGAAGTGTATTTAAGGGCCCCTGCCCAAACCACCACTGTGTATACTGACCACAATCCACTGGTTTTCATCCAAAAGATGAAAAACCAAAATCAGAGATTACTCAGATGGAGTTTAAGTCTCCACGAGTTTGACATTGAAGTAGTTAATGTTAAGGGCAAAGATAACATGATTGCTGATGCCTTATCACGACGCATTTAAAACGATTATTTTCAAATTCCACTCTAAGTGAATTTAGATAAGTATTTTCTTACCAAGTGTGTAGTTATAATACAGTAATTTTAGGGGCTTGATAAAAAATTTATCAAATTAAAAAATTTGAAAGTAAAAAAAAAAATATATTATCGAAATATTATCGGGGCCACTCGCCTTTCTGTAGCTTATTCCATTAAGTTGTGCGAGGACTTGCACATGGTAAAAATCCATACCTTGTTGCAGAACTGCTTGAAATGGTTTATTGTATAATACATAATGACATGAATATAATTAGCAAATCTTGAGACCACCATATCTCGAACAGTTTAAGTCCGATCAACTGTTTTCGATTGTGTACTAGTGGGATACTGTAGATGTGTTTGTTAGGCTAAACGTTGTGCGACGTCATCATGACGTCACCAGTGCCCAACGTAAAGTCAATACATTTCGCTCACCACAATTCTTGTTTTATGGCCGGTGTGGTAAAAAAAACACCTCCATAAGACTGTGTGGCGCGGTATGCTACTTTATGTGTTCTCTTATGTTAAAATGTAAGGAATTATGAAGTCACCACCTGTAACAGAGCACCCTCTATCAATCGTCTATTTTTCAAGTGTCAAAAAAATAAGTTTAATTTTGAAATCTACAGAATATGCTTGATCGAGTCAGAAGTTGTTTCCCATCCCATCTTGTAATACTGTGAGCTACGGTACTCATGTTTCAAGCTCGAAAACATGTTGCATCAATTTTTGATTTCACGTACTAACGCAAAACGTTTTACTTTATTGCTTATTAATTTAGGACGAAAATCAGTCATAAGTACCATATATATGAAGTTCAAAGCAACAAGTCTCCACTGTTAGAAAACTAGTGACGTTTTGAAGGAAAGCGGGATTTTATAAAAGCCTTCAACATTAAATGCCGTTTTCTACAATTATTACTTTTTACTGTCTACGTGTGTGTGTCAGTTCATGAAATCGGTGGATGACGATTTGATAGCTTCACAGTTACCTTGACAAAGTGTCTCGACTTATCGCATGGCTGCTTGCAATGGTTTATTGTCTGACACAATGTACGTACTAAATTAAACTTCGGAGTCTAGACACTTATTGTGTACATTTTACCAATACATTGTACATTTGATAGCTTCACAGTTACCTTGACAAATGTGTCTCGAAAATAAAAAACAATCATGATTTATCACATGGCTGCTTGCAATGGTTTATTGTCTGACACAATGTACGTACTAAATTAAACTTCGGAGTCTAGACACTATTGTGTACATTTAACCAGTACATTGTACATTTGATAGATTCACAGTTACATTGACAATGTGTCTCGAAAGTAAACATGCATGAATTGTCGCATGACTGCTTGCAGTGGTTTTCAAGAAATAACAACGAATTTATCGTTCTTAGTTTGTGAGTTCTGGTTGTTAAACCAAAAACTCAAAATTTGATTAACAAATAAATATCATTAAATTACCCGATAAATCATTGGATGACGTCAATATGTTGTCAAAACTTCTGTTTCATATATTTATCAGGTGTAACACTGTTGCCAAGTTGCATGACCGTACGAGCTTAGGAAGGATGTTAAAGTCTGCGGACAACGATTTGTGTGTATTTTTGAGATGGAACAAACTCAAAAATTCACTAGAGATTTAGAGTTTGTAAAACAAACTCTAGGTGTTCGGGTTCTCGCTGGGCTCAGTGCTGTTTTAATGCGTTAGCTATATCATTGAATCGCTGAAAACATTGTTGATAGCTTTTGAAATTTCAAGGAAAGTAAAGTGTAAATCTTCGTTGATTGAACGTTAGTTTACACAGGAAATTAATGCACCTCACAATATAAATTTAAAAAAATAATAATCTTTTGTTAAAGCCAAATTAACGAATCCAACCCTATTTTGGTTGCTAAAAAAAATGATCCTTATCCTTATCCTACATTTGAAAACTGATGACGTCATGACGTTAGATAAGTTCTTATCGAGACATTGGTATTTAATTATGTGCTTTAAATTGTAAGTGAAAAACGAAGAGTACATTATTTAATTTATTTGAAAGGGCAGAGGGTCAATATTGTCCTTTCATACAGAGCAGCATACATTTTTCGAATTTCCTTTCGTTTTGGTTGCATATCTTAAAACGAGCCTTTGAATTACTCACAAGTACAACTATCATGTATGCCACTCACAGTAGTTTATTTATTTTCCAATGGATATTGATTCTTTATAATAAATCCGACTATGCAAATCATGTTGACATTATTAAATTACAATTCTTAGAAGTTTTAACAGGTTTTCAAATACTGTGATTTGGCTTCTCATTATGTATCGGTGCATGATACTTTGATTGTTAAAACAAGTCGAGCATACAATGAGCTATTGGTTGCATTTTAAAAAATAGCTTGCTTGATTTTTAGACATTAGTCTTCATACAGAACGGTTTGTTAAATTTATAATATTGAAATAAAAAACACATGTTTTTAATAATTATGCAAGATAAAGGCAAGTCATAAAGACGGCAAATTTAAGCCTCTCGTGAATTTTAACTAATAAAATAGTTTTAACGAGTTAATAACTATTTCTACCTGTATGGTGCATCATCATACATTCAGCAAGAAATTAGGGAATTCAACACAGCAACGAGTATGATTTTTTTCACTGGAGAACATTCGGGTACTGATGTGTTGTATATTCTGAAGAAGAAAAAACAATAAACAAAGTATGACTCAAAGCAAATTAAGTCAAGCTGAAACTGCTCAAATAAATAAAATTCAAGACTTACAACATTTCATGATTTTATAATAATAATAATAATTTATTGAATTTATATTGCGCTCTCTCCAGGACCAACCTGTTCGAGGGCTCATAACAATACAACATATCAGAGTAAGGAAATTACGCCAAAAAAAATGAGTGGAAGGTGCACATCCTGTTTTTGATGTGAACAACTTATAAACGAAACCTTATTAGGGGAAACTTTATCGAAGGGTTTTCAAATAAGTATGTCGCTATACAAAGTTGACGGAAAACATTCATCAGTCTGACCATTTTCTGACTATAGTGATATAGCCAACATTCATACCAATCCCCCATTGCCCAACTCTATCTCTTCGACGTTCATATTAAACGTTCCTTAGTTTTAAAAACATTTCACCAACGGTCACCACTTGATGATACAGGATAAACTTTATAACGTAATTGTGCATCAAATAAAAGAATCATTTTGAAAAGCAATGATGTTCACACGGAAAACTTACCGAAGTTAGTCCCGTGTAGCAAGGTAAACACATGCCGTGACGAGGGTCTGAAACACCCATTACGATCCGATGACACATCCTTCCTTCTCGGTGTATGATCAAAACATATTACCATTGTTCGTCTTTTCCTGCTTGCATTTTCCCACATAATTAAATATCATACGAATCACTGAAGCAGGTGGTCATCTCAGTGAAACTTCGTCTTCAATTCCATATTGATAATAAAGCCATGAGAAGGGCAAGTAGGGGAACAATTAGACGTCGAATCTTAGCGGAAATCATGTTAATGCTAGTACGTAGTAGTAAGTACGCCATTGATAAGATTGCACTTGCGTTGTAAGTAAAACATGAATGGAAACTCTCGTTACGCCCACATGGCACTGATAGTAAACAACTATCGTTGTGCCACGTTGGTCTGTAACAAGTGCCTTGACTGGCTAGCTACCCACCGTTGCCAGTCGCGAGGGGGTATGTCATTCTGCGTTAGGCAATGGATTAAGATTAAAGGCCAATTTCTCTAATAGATCTATGAAAAACTTGATTTGTTCCAGTGTATAAAACAATAAGTATTCAGTACCCTTTGTTCGGGTATGGGGCACTGTTATGTTACTAAAATGCGTAAGCAGATTTATATTGAAAGTTTTTTAATTTTCAAAAAAAAGTCGTTTGCAAACCTATTACTTTTATACTTTTAGTGTACACGGGGGAAAGTGATATCGTTGCTGTATGAGTCTCCATAAAGTAGTTTAGATACACATGTATAACAATTTTCATGTAAATAGTCACAAACTTAACATGCTTAACTGATAAATTAAAAGACTAACAATTCAAAAATTAATGTTATCAAACTACGCATGCTTGCTACCTTATGTGTGAAGCAACATCATTTGTCATGATTATGAAAAGGGCATAAGAACCTACTGTTTACACGATGTGCAATTTATGTTGAATTTATTTTGCTAGTCACATTGTAATTCTTTGAAGTATTCAACAGGATCTAATAGTTAGATTCGCATAAAAACCGTTGTTGATCAGAGTCAAAGTTATGTTGACCTTTTTCCGATTGCATTTTCTCAGTTATCAAAAGTTATTCAAATCAGTGAATCACCAAAACAGTTCAGCAAAATACACTCGTTCAGTTGATATTCACCACCAAGCCAACAAATGGCTAACACGAAGGTTATGCAATGAGCTATTCATTGCACCACCGTCGAACATCGTAGATTTCCGAAGGATGGTTGCATTTATCGACGAGTGCAGTAACAAAGGACCATTAACTTGGTATAGCGCCACCATCGATAACGTATCACGACACAGCCACCATGGATAACGTATCACGACACAGCAATGCAGTCTTCGTGGACTTTGCACCCAAGATCAATGGCGCAGTGTGTGTACTGTTTACATGTACATGCAAGATTACGCGTGGTCAATGGAGCAGAATGACCAGACCTGCGGGCTAATACTAACGTAATGTTCAACTTACATTTTCAGCGGGAAGTCAAGAACAACCGGGATAACTCTTTGTGTAGCATTTGTTGAGTTTTAAAAGACCTGTCCGATGATGTATTGATTGAAGCAATCCATTCAGTAATGATTAAGTTATGATTTTTTGAAATATTAAATTTTGATTTACTGTATTTCAACACCTGATGACGTAATCATGACGTCACAACAACTTGATGGAGGTTTCATCAAGGTTCTAACATGGTGTAAATTTGAGGTTGATCGGATAAACAGAAGTGAATAATTTGGGCAGGAAATGTTTTTTGGTTAAGAATTGCAGAAAGGCAAACTTTGACCTTCCGTTACGACCGGAAGTAAAGGTCATGTGAATTTGGCGTTAACTTTTCAAATGTTGCCCGTGTCTTGATCTATCATAATGTTTAAATATGAATATTATAGCTTTCCTATTCAGAAACATACAGTCATTGGCATGAGGGCACTTTTTTGACCTTAAATGGCTTGTAATTTGACACCCGATGACGTCATCATGACGTCATTGCTCACACGTCTTCTGCTCTTTATGTTCTAATGTCACATTAAGTTTCAAGTTGATCAAAGGTTTGCAAGTATGTTTTTTTCTGCAGACAAACGACTATCAGAAGATTAAGCAAAACAAAGAAAAAAAAAAAAAAAAAAAAAAAACCGAACAAAAACAAGGAGTTGTTCGGTCTGTGGACCGAACACCTAATAATTATTGCAATTAAGACAAAACACAGGATTTAAATGAAATGTAATCATCACACGGAAACGCAGCTAACAAAGAATAAGTGTCGATAAAGGAGCTATTGCCAGCTTACTCAGGGAGACATAACTCAGTCATGTTTAATAATAATATGATCGTACAAAAAATGACATACATCTGCCTAAACAAATAAGAAGACGCACACAAGCAACCCATTCATGTGTGATTCGAGGATCTTAGTTTGATTCCATCACTTAAAAAAAAGTTAGTACAAATTCAACTTATGAATGGTCAATGTGTAGTAAAGTAAAATGAAGAACGAAATCATGTATGCACGAAAACAAAATTGAATGCACTAAAATAGCTAAAAAGAAACCACTGAGTTTCAGTGGATAAGGGGGATATGCGTGAATTGAACGCGTGTTAATGAAATTGAATGAAGTTTTGCTGAAATTGACAGGGAAACCTGTAATACAAATTGTATTCTGATTATTGCTTCCTTCCTCCATGATCAGAGTAATAATGTGCAAAAATATTGTGTCGGAACATAGGGGTGTCGGAACAAAGGGGTGTCGGAACATAGGGATGTCGGAACATAGGGGTGTCGGAACATAGGTTGAGTTGTCGGAACATAGGGGTGTCGGAATATAGGGGTGTCGGAAAATAGGGGTGTCGGAATATAGGGATGTCGGAATATAGGCTGAGTTGTCGGAACATAGGGGTGTCGGAACATAGGGGTGTCGGAACATAGGTGTGTAACCATCTTAACTCCCCAAAACGGATCACTCAGTTTGGTCATTTCATTCTACGCTCGTTCAAATACGTGCTTATTTCCATTGCTGTGGAGCGGAAACTGGAGTTTTATCAATCTTTCTCAAATACTAGAAAATTCTGCGACTAATACCTATTTAAAAGTACCATTGTGTTCTAATTTTCAGAATTGCAAAGTATTAAATCTTGCCATCAGTTGCCGCTTCTTTGAACTAAATAACAAAGAAAATATGTTTTTTTAAATGTGAAATTGGCTTCAGGCGTCGATTAATATTTAGTCTGTTTCTATGGCACAAGGTATATACATGTAATATAATGATACCGATAATGATAACTAAATACCGATAACTAAATACCGATAACTAAATACCGATAACTACAACTTATACAGGCCTATATACATCCTTCTCCACTGCATGTCTTGTATTTATATAGTCCAGGATCTACAGAATTTCCAGTCATGGTTATAACACCTTTTTAAAATAAAACTATTTAATTTTTAATTCACATCTTGGAATGACACATGTTTCTTTGTACTTTTGATGTACAAACGAATTACAAAAAAAAGTACAAAAACTTGCCTGGGAAATTCCTAAATTCAACCAAAATTGTTTTGATATTGTCAGAAAAAGTCATACACTTCTAAGTCCCGCCCACAAATTTGCATAAGTTTCAACGTTGTCCCAACGTTGTCTCAACGTTGGCTCAATTTTAGCATCTTGTCAAAAGGCGCTCATACCCAAAAGGAATGTATAGCTTTTTGCTTGCCAAATGTTAATGCAACATAGAAATGATATAAAATTAGGTTTGAGATATCGCATCAATTACCTGACCTTAGTATAAAAACAACATTTCCATACACAAATAATTATCCCCTAAAATGTTAAATTTTTACTTCTTGTCAACATGTTGTGCACGAAAACCTAGTAGAAATGTTAAGCTTTTTACTTGCCAAATATTAATGCAACACACATGTAACTTTAAACGCAGATTTCTCCAAACATTAAGGTTTGACTGCAGGGACTTTTAGGCTACTTTGTGATGTTGATAATGATTATGGGAAACAACATAATTTGAGAAAAAAAATTGTTCAAGAAATCGTTTCCTACATTTAGATTAAGAAGGTAAACTAACAACAACATTTAACTGGCCTAATCCCCATTATTAACTTGTTTAAAATACTTAACAGGCAGGTAGTGCAGTCTCATGAGACGAAATCATCCAATCCTTAAAAACATACTACACCATGAGTCGTGCTATTACATTTTTAAAAAATTCTAAAAAAGGTGGTTAAGCACTTTAAATTGCCGGCTTTACATACTGATTAAAACCCAACACCACCTTCCCTGTCCCCTTTATTGGTTATTTTAATTTCTTTAAATGTATTCATTTTTTTTAGTTTCCCATTTTCTAAAATAACCTTCAGAAACCAGGTTTCGCGGCTTTTTAAGGCCGATTCATACTTGCTGCGACTGAGCACACGCACCCGACAATGCGAATAGACCCTTGCATTTACGACGCCACTCTTAAAAAGGCGCCTTATAGGGTGAACCACCCTAAATAGGCCAACATTCATGCGCCAAGCTGATTATCTTAAGTCAAAATCCTTTGAATAATAACGTTTTGGGGGTCATGAAATTAATATATTGTGTAATTATAACAATTTATCACAACCTGGGGGATCTGTGCTTCAACTTTGGGGAGATTTTGGAAAAATCGCTGGCTGAAGCTTACTCATTTGTAGTTTTAATTTATCCACAAAATCACTAGGGTCCTTTACTGTTTGGTCTTTTGAAGCTGTAATTAACTCGCCAGGCAAACAAAGAGTAGTACCAAATACAAGTTCAGCAGCACTGCAGTGTATATCAACTTTATGAGCAGTACGAATATCTAACAGAATGAGTGGTAAGTTTCCTACCCACTGGTTTGGATTGTCTAAAGGTTTCATCGATGCTTTTAGCTGTCGGTGGAATCTTTCCACCAATCCGTTGGCAATTGGATGGTAAGCGGTAGTTCTAATGCGCTTAATACCAAGCAGCTTTGAAAGTCAGTTAATAGCTTTGATTCGAACTGTGAACCTCCATCAGTGGTGATAAAAGCTGGGACACCAAATTGTGCAACCCATCTACTAATGAAAGCTTTAGCGATCGTTTCCTTTTCAATATTAGGTATTTGTATCGCTTCAGGCCAGCGGGTGAATCTATCAATGATAGTAAGAATGTATTTGCAGTCTTCTGATGGTGGTAAAGGCCCTACTATATCTATGTGAATATGACTAAAACGTGAATCGGATTTAGCAAATGTAGCTAAAGGAGCTTTAATATGATGATGTACTTTAGCTTTTTGACATGCTAAACATTCTTTAGTCCAAACTTTCACATCGCGGTTAATGCGAGGCCACACAAATCTTCCCGTGATCAAACGTTGCGATGCACGAATTCCTGGATGTGACAAAGAATGCAATGCATTGAATACCGTTCTTCTAAATTTACTTGGCACATAATTATGGTCTTGTTACATTGGTTGATATGTCACAAGTTATTGTTTTGTCCGAAGTATGCAATGCATCCTCTACAAGAGGATGATTTTCGAAGGTCTTGTAACTCTACATCGTCTTTTTGCTCAGAAGCGATTTGATCAAATGTGTAAGGGCGCTCTTCAAACATGGAGGATGTACATTTTTTTGTACTCCAAAAATCAATTTTTAAATCCGTTCTCATCACTGTTTTGCAGCTTCATCCACACGGTTTTTTCTCAATTATGATCTAACTGGAAATTTCTGAGTTTGATGTTGCTGTTTTTGTCGACTGATGCTGATGCTGTTGACTTTTTAAAGCATTCTTATCAATCTTCAGTGAACTGCACTGTGTGATACTGTACATACACTGTATTACACAACCATTCAACGTGATCAAAGTTTTACAGTGTTTTTAACCATGGCCTTCGTGAGTATACTATGCTTAGCAGTTTTTTGTCTACCATGGAACTTTACTCATTGTACGAATGATCTTCATAACTATAATGATCCAGCGGGTTTGACCTCTCAAATCCAGTCTATATGTATGCTAAGTACAGGCTCATACCATCTAGCCTCTTCAATCATCATTAGCAGCCGGCCATTGAAGTCTCATCGTCTGTCGAATATTCCAATTGTGAAATTGTCTAAACATGGAACAACCTGCTTATTCATTCCCGGTTCGGACCCTCCACTGGACATTACTATTTGTATGGATATATCTCTTAACCCAGGTCCCACCCAACAACCTGAGCGACCTCTAGAAAGACCTCAGAACTCATATTTTACATCAATAAAAGTCGGTTTACTCAACACTAGAAGTATTGTAAACAAACTTTCCGATTTTGATTTGTTCATTATGTCCAATGACTTGGATGTAGTTCTCGTCACTGAAAGTTGGCTCGGTCCTTCAATTAACGATCACGAAATTATGCCACAAAACTTTCACATCTTTCGCCGTGACAGAAACCGTAATGGCGGGGGAGTCTTTATAGGCGCAAAACCTTCTCTTTCACCCAGGACTGTTGCAATACTCCAACATGAATCGTTGGAAATCATCTGGATTGAATTATCTACCAGCGGAGGAAAACTTTTATTCGGCTGCTGTTATAGACCACCTAGCGCATCTGCTCAATGGCAGGACCATTTTCAAGAGTGTCTCAACTCTGTTTTTGCTAGTAGCCAAAACTACCTGGCTATTTACATCTGCGGTGATTTTAACATCTCTTTTACATCTGATGAACCTCTTCTAGGACAGTCAAAAAGGTTACAGGATAGCTTAACAGCCTTAGATATGGATCAGCTCATCAACTTTGTCACTCGACCCAGCCCTAACCTTCCCTCAGACGGTACCACAATCGACCTAGTTTTTACCAACCGTCGGGAACTTGTATCCAGTATCGAACAGTTGCCCCCTCTTGCCTCAAGTGATCACAACAGCATCATTTTCTCTATATCAGTGTTGTTCTCATCGAGAAGTTGCTCTCGCTCGTCCTGGCAGTTCTCTAAGATGAACTTTGAAGGTTTAATGACCTGTCTCATGAACACTCATTGGGACTCGTGTTTCAATCATTTGAATATTAATGTAGCTTGGAATACTTTTTGTGATTTGTTTTTGGCTGCTTTTAAAGCTAATGTTCCTACCATCACACTTAAAGGTAAAAAACGTTCACCTTGGATCTCTAATGAAATTGTTCGGCTTAGTCGAAAAAAAAAAAGGATGTATAAGTCTGCTATTAGAAATCCTGGGAATCCACTTAAGTGGACTAAATATAAGCAATGTCGTAATTCGCTCAAGTACCTGGTTAAACAATCTTATTGTTCTCATTTTTCAAAACTGGCTTCTAATGTTAACCTCAACCCTAAAAAGTTCTGGTCTTTTGTCAACAGCAAGAGGTCCTCTCATGTAGCTCACAGTTTTCGTATCGATAATACAGATGTTTCTAATCCTCAGGTGATTTGTAATCAATTTAATAATCTTTTTAAATCTCATTTCAGTACTCCCGATACACCCACTGACTTTTATAGACAACCCCTTGAAGGTTGTGGGAATCACGTTGGCTACTCACCTCTCAGTGGAATCTCCACCTCCCCCTCTGAAGTTTACAAAACACTTAATTCTCTCAATCACTCCAAATCTGCTGGCCCTGATGGCATTAATTCCTATATGCTGAAAATCACTGCCCCTGTAATATATGTCCCCCTAACTCGACTCTTCAACCTCTCGCTTCAATTAGGGGAGGTTCCACTGGCCTGGAAGGTGGCCAACGTGGTCCCCATTCCCAAACCTGGGAATAGTTCTAATATTTGTAACTATCGCCCCATTTCCATCTGCTCCGCTGTAGGTAAAGTTTTAGAACGTATTGTTGCCAATCGACTTTCTGATCATTTGTTCACATTTAAACTTTTGTCTGATGCCCAACATGGCTTTTTACCTGGTCGTTCATGTACTACCCAAATATCAAGATTATTTCATGATTGGTCAGCTGCGCTGGACAAACGTCAGCCTCCTAGGGTTGATGCCATATTTTTGGACTGGGCTCGTGCTTTTGATAAGGTCCCCCACAATAGGCTAATCAGTAAATTACATAACTATGGTGTTTGTGGATCTCTGTATAACTGGTTTCATTCTTTTCTTTCTTTTCGTAGACAACGAGTTATTTTTCAAGGTTCAGTTTCGGATTGGTGTGAGGTTTCCTCTGGAGTTCCACAAGGCTCCATTTTAGCTCCTCTCCTTTTTAATATATTTGTTAATGATTTGCCCAATATTATTTCCTCCTCAGTTGCTCAATATGCCGATGATACAATCATTTACCGTATAATTAACAGTCCTCGGGATTCTCTCGCTCTCCAAGAAGATCTGAACGAGGTGCTTTTATGGAGTATGGAAAATAATATGTTACTGAATGCCCTAAAATGTAAAACTATGCATATAACCCGCAGTCGTCGCCCAATTGACTGCTCTTATTTATTGGGCAATGATCACCTTGAAGTGGTTAAGCAATTTAAATACCTTGGGGTTACCATCTCCAGTGGTCTAACTTGGGGTCCCCACATTAATAACATTGTTGCCAAAGCCTCTAGAATATCTGGTTTCATTAGACGCACTGTTCGTTCCAAAGATTCTGTTTCTCTAGTTTTGCTTTTTAAGTCCCTTTGTAGGCCCCTCCTTGAATATGCTGTTCCAGCTTGGTTTCCTTTTCAATCTAATCATACCAATGCACTTGAACGTGTCCAACGTAGATTCACTAGAGCTTGTTTCAATTATAACCTTGATCTTGGTTACGAGGACCGTTTAACAGTGCTCAAACTCCCATCCATTGCAGACCGTCAGAAATACCTTCTCCTTACTTTTATCTTACATTGCATTCATAAACGTTATGATGTCAAACAACAATTAGTTCCTCTTATCAACACCCGGCATTCTAATGATTATAGATTTAAAATTTCATTTGCTAGAACTAACTTTTAAACACTCCGTTTTTATCCATTTCCCTTATGTGTAGAATAGTTTACCCATACCCATTAGAGAAAAAGCTATCAACTCCCATGAATATAAATCTGTAATCCACAAACATATTCTACCTTATTAGTTTGCTTTCATTCGCCTACTTCACCTCTGTTAAAGTTCATCTGAGGATCTTGGTCAAACCAAACGGATTTTGTGCAATACTCTTGAATTTTATATTTTTTATGTAATTTTAAACTGTTTATGACGTATTTTCTCTTGTATTTTTATGTGCCTTTGTAGGTTGTTATTGTCTGGATCGCCTTTAGATAGTGATTATTTTCGCTTTTTGGTTATCCGCAGGCTTGTTCTCTGTAGTCTTATTTTTTGTGTTATTTTTCTGTATACTGTTTGTGTGATGCCTGGAAATAAATAAATAAATAAATAAATCAAGAATTATTACCTCAAAGGTTGTAGGCCTATGTGTACCAAACGCATCAATAACGCAACGTGAAAGGGTGTCTGCAACCACATTTTCTTTACCCTTTATATATCGCAAGTCACTTGTGAATTGTGATATGTAGTCGAGATGCCGAATTTCACGAGGTGAGTACTTGTCAAGATTTCGGTTAAATGCACGAGTGAGTGGTTTATGGTCAGTGTACACACAACATGATTGACCTTCGAGCATAATTATATCGAAAGTGTCGTATACAGCCAACAATTCTTTCCCAAAAGCACTGTATCTTGTTTCTGCGGGTTGCAATCTTTTTGAAAAGAACCCGAGAGGTTGCCAAGTAGAGTCTACAAGTTGTTGCAAAACTGCACCTACAGCTACATTAGATGCATCTGTTGTAAGGTTTAATGGAGCATTTGGAAATGGATGAGATAATAATGTAGCTTGAGCTAAAACCGTTTTGCTCTCATTAAAAGCTGCAAGTTCAGCCTCTACAAATTTGATTGGCTTGTTTTGGTTTTGCTTTGTTTGCTTTAGGATGTCCGTGAGTGGCTGAACAATGTGAGCGCACGATGGAACAAATCGGCGATAAAAATTTACCAATCCTAAATTAATATCGTCACAATTGGCGAAGTGAGTTCGGGGCGGGAAAGTTTACAATGGCTTGTATTTTCTCTGGAAGAGGTGTAATGCCATCGGCAGTGACAAAGTGACCAGGAAATTCGACATTTTCGACCCCCAAAACACACTTATAAACATTAACTACAACACCGTATTCATCTAATCGATCAACAAGTTGTTTTAGATGTGCATAATGTTCTTCAGCTGAATTGCTGGCTACAAGTAAGTCATCAATATATGCATACAAACGGTAAATCACGTAACACTTGGTCATGATTGAGGGCGCTCTCCAGTGGCTGCCATGTGTATTTTTGTGCTTTATGTTTTAGTTTTTAAATCGTCTGTCATCCTGGTGAGTTTTGCCCAAATGCTCGTTTTGACAGTGTGTTTCAACTTTTTAATATGTGGTATGTGCCTAGTATGTTATTTTGCTGGTGATTTCTTTTTACTGAACGGTGGAATTCTGAGAGCCAAACTTTACACCGTATGTACCAATGTGTGGAACCCATTGCTGAACTTAAATGTGCACATCATTTAGCCTAATACCATGGTATGCATCCAGTATTCTGCAAACCAGTTGACATTTATAAATAATCGTCCTCTTGAAGAAAGATACTACAAGCACAATCCTTTGCCACCAGACCTGTGGGCCACACTAAAATCCCTTGGCATCGCTAGACCTACTGGACGTGGATGTCGTGCAGGCAAACATAAACCAAGACGAATACAAACAGTGAGATCGAGAAGACCTGTTACATGTGATAAAAAGCTGAATTTACGACCAAGAACACTAGTCAGCATCCCTAGAACTAGTGGAGAGGATAAACCATCATATTTCATGCCAACGTTTTTTCTGACTAATGCTCGCTCAGCCTTAAAGGGCCTATGAAGTGGGTTTTTTTTGTGTTGTTTTTTTAGTTTTATTAAATCAGTTCATATGAAAAGAAATTATTTTTCATAACTGTTTTGTGTCTGGAGTGAAATTTTTAATTTTAATTCAATAAAAAAAAAATCCCCCCCGAAACTTTGTATTTTGGACGCCACAAGAGGGCGCTGTTCATGACGTACACAAAGGCAGCGGCTCCCAAATCGAGATCAGCCATGGTCTGGTGCCCAGGCGCGCAACGGGTACCAGTTTAAGTACACAGCCGAGTCGAGTCGTCCACCGAACATGCCGGATTGGACGCACGCACACACACATCGGTATGATGGACACTAACGCAACCATATTTTGGGGGAGGAATATAAATCTTCAGAAGTACGTGTTCAGTCAGTGGACTATTGATACATTCTATAAAATTACATGTATATATTAGAATATAATATCAGATATGATGTCGTCAACAATAATGCGAAAAATATATGTTTGTAAAACATGAACGGGGGACTGGACTGCGGTGCTTGGGGGTATTGTGAATTGTGTGCACGGACGGGTACGAACTTTCCAAACAGCCAAAATTATTTACCCTGAGTTTTTCCCGTTTCCAAAAAGCACCTCTCTTTTTCTCCGGTCGTTTCGCAGCCTTCTTGCTTAGTGGAAATATTGTTGGAACAGCATCTGGCAACAGCATGGCCTTATACTTCATGCCAAATTGGTTGTGAAGGCCACGTTCAAAGCAACTTGGCTCAAAGTGGGCACTGCAGAGCATAGGCTGCTCGCTCTGTCCAGACCATTTGGCTCTGGTCAGCTTCACATTTGCCGTCCATATCCGTCTGAATTTTGGGTCCGATGGAAATTTATGGACACTAACTGCATCTTTAGTGGTGTTGCTACACCCAGCAGCAACACACCTTGATGGCATTTGTTAAAATCAACGTAAAAAGACCCCAAAAGAGAGAGACAAACTTCTTCGAACTTGTTCCTTCTGCGCAGTGTTTGCATGGCCCCATGCACGACGTATGACAAGTCGTTCTGTTGAGTGCCTTTGTTTACGTCACGGATTTTATGTTAATGAGGAGGTATGGGTGGGGCGCGGCGGGCCCCCTAAATTTCGAAATGATTTGTTTAATGGTGTAAAATGGCTTGTGAAAAAAAATTCAAAATCAAATATATGTTGTAATAGGCATACTTTATTGTTTACAGCATTAAAAAATTCTATTTCATAGGCCCTTTAAACAAAATGGATGAAATAGCTGAAGCAGTGAACAAGAACTCAAGAGATGTTGCAGTCATCACTGAATCATGGTTATCCCCTTCAGTTACACCAGAACAGTTTCACATTGAGGGATACAACACTTTCAGTATCTGCCGTGAAAACAGACGAGGTGGTGGCATCCTTCTGTGTGTGCGTGACATCATCAAAGCTGAGGAGATGACTGATGTGGATATTCCACCTGAACTTGAAGTAACCTGGCTGCTGCTTTCACATCCCAAGTTCCCGAGGGAATTCCCCTACTTGGTGGTGTGTGCTGTCTATATTGCGCCTGACTCCCCTCATCAACAGCTGCTTGTTTCCCATTTGATCTCAACAGTGGACTATATTAGAACTTATAAATCCCAAGCTGGGATCAGCATTCTTGGTGATTTCAATCGGACTGTTATTAAGCCTGTATGTGCTGGCAACCTACTGACACAGGTTGTTAAATCCCCAACAAGGAATGACGCAATTCTAGATTTGATCATAACTAATAATAATAATAATAAATAATAATAATAATAATAATAATAATACGCAGTTCTTATATAGCGCTTTATACTCCCGATGGGTGTCTCAAAGCGTTCAGTATTTTTCCTACAAGGTATATGGAGTTACGTGTTGAAGTATGAGACCTATTCCTTTACAAAGCACCATGTAATGGTTTACAGGGTCTGTGGCGCAATATGCAGCCAATCAAACCAGGAACAAACCCCTTCTCTTTATACGATAAGTGCACTGGGTTCTTTTACGTGCATTACACAACACACGGGACCTACGGCTTAACGTCTCATCCGAAGGACGAAGCATGTGGTTAAGTGTCTTGCTTAGGGACACAAGTGTCACGACTGGGATTCGAACCCACACTCTGCTGATCAGAAACACCAGAGCTTGAGTTCGGTGTTCTTATCCACTCGGCCACGACACGCCATTACATGAAGGAGCATTATAACCGCCCATCAGTTACGTCACCTCTGGGAATGAGTGATCACAACTGTGTCACTTGGTCGCCTAAACAGTTGAAATCATTCAACACCAAAGTGAAGAGAACAATTCAACCCATGACTGATTCCAATATTTGTGCATTTGGTAGGTGGATATAACAGGACCAATCCTGGTCTGAAGTCTTTAATGAAGTTGATGTTCAGTCCAAAGCAGATGCTCTCTATAAAACTCTAAATGAGAGTATTGCTTCATTTTTCCCTTTCAAAATTGTTCAGATGCACCAAAAGATAAACCATGGATGACTGATCAAATCAAAAACCTCATTGATCAGAGACAGAAAGCTTTTGCCAAGAGGGATCATCCAAGAAGAATCAAATTAAGGAACAAAATTATCAGGGAGATCAAGAAAACTAAACAAAGGTATAATACAAACAAAGTTCGCAAACTGCAAAAACTGGACCCAGGACGGTGGCATAGGGAAATAAGGAATATGGCTAACATGAAAAAGTCGGGCCTACTATCCATGTACCTGATGTGGCTTCTTCCGACCATTTCCGAATTGCCAACATGATCAATTCCCAATTGGCTAGTTTCCCTAATTCTCACCAACCATTGAATTTGGGTGCTCTGCCTGCATATCTTCCTAGCCCTGAACCACCCGTGGGAAATTTATCACAATTTGAAAAAACTCTGTCACTAAAGCTAGGGGGCCTGATAATGTTCCACCAAAGTTAATAAAAGAATTTGCATATGAATGCAGTAGACCAGTGACAGAGATAATAAATGCCTCTATTATTCAATGTAAGGTTCCAACACAATGGAAAGAGGCGAATGTCATTCCCATCCCAAAACAAAATCCCCCTGTCCTGGACAAGCTGCGCCCAATATATTTGACCTCTTGTCTAGCCAAGGTAGCTGAAGGCAGAATTTGCAAATGGGTAAATGATGAAATTCAATCTAGTATTGATCATAGACAATATGGTAATCAGAAGGGAAAATCAACAACTCATTGTCTCATTGATATTTATCACCACTCTGTCTCTGCTGCTGAGGGGGTCTTAAGGTTTTAGGATGATCGGGGCGGTGTGGAGGATTGAGCCCCTTCCCATCCATGAAATGTCCCATAGGATCAGCGTCTCAAAGAGCCTCTCCTAATTCAAACTCCTACTGCCCGGCTTCACGTGCCGACCCCTGTTGCGAACAGTGGGCAGAGGTGTGAAGGCGAATTTCTGGCGCCATAAAACCAGATTGCTCCGGGCAGGTGGAGCTCGTTAACCATGGGAGGTAGTCCACCTAGGAGACAGCCACTCTGATTTCAAACTCGGGTGGGTGGGGCTCGCAGCCTTGGTTGGCAGTCCACCTAGGAGAAGGAAAACTCTGATTTCAAACCACCGAACCGGAACGTCGGCGGATAAACCGGCAATCCCACTGGAGCCCGTAAGGGAGCTGATGAGGAGGGTGGTTGGACATCCTGATGGAACGAAAAGTAATATCCATCTTTCTAAGGGCGGATGAACTCTGTTTAGAGACAACGGCCATCCATCAACGGTGGAAGGCAACGGCAAACCACCACCGTCTTTGTATGCCATGTAAACCGTATGATGAATTCAACTTTAAGCAACGATATGACACTGGAAAGTGAGACCCCCAGGCTGGAAGGTGTCTCAATTACTTCTGGGGAAGAGAGGACGAATGATACCCTGCCTTGCATCAATGACGCTGCTGCATTAAATCCAAATGGAAGTGTGGGAGCTGAAACCAAGGTTAGTGTTGTCAGGCGTAACCTCTGGAAGACAACTTTGAAAATTGGCACTTGGAACGTAAGAACCATGAACCAAGGGAAACTAGACATCGTGACAAGGGAACTAGACAGACTTGATGTTCATCTGTGTGGAATTTCAGAAATGAGATGGACAGGGAAGGGGCATTTCACCACACTTACCAATCATGTAGTCTACTTCTCTGGAAAAGACAACAAGAGAGAAAGCGGAGTAGCCTTTGTTGTTAATCCAGACGTGGCTGGATGTGTACTTGGTTATAACCCAGTAAACGACAGGATCATCACAATCCGTATTCAAGGAACACCAATGAATGTCACCATTATCCAAACCTACGCACCTACCTCTGCATCAAGCGATGAAGAAATCAACACATTTTATAATCAACTCCAGCAGGCAATATACAGTGTCAGCAAACGAGACATAATGGTCATCACGGGAGATTTCAATGCCAAGGTTGGAAATCAGAGCACTAACCAATGTGTGATGGGCAACTGTGGATTAGGAGATCAGAACGAGAGAGGAGAAACCTTGATCGACTTCTGCCAAGAAAACAACCTGACGATTCTCAACACACTATTCAAGCAACACCCAAGAAGACTCTACACATGGATATCTCCAAATCTTAGATACAGGAATCAAATTGATTACATCCTAGTAAACAAAAGATGGCGGTCCAGCTTTGAAGCTGCCAAAACATACCCAGGGGCAGACTGTGACTCAGATCATCAGCTCCTGGTTGCAACTATGAAGATGAAACTGCGGGGAAAAAAACGTCAAAAGAAGCCTGTTCGGTACGATATCAGTAAGATCAGTGATAATTATAGAGTGAAGGTCAAGAATCAATTCCAATGCCTAATGGAACATGACCATCAGGAGACCAGTCCAGATGAATTGTGGCAAGAGATCAAGAAGGTAGTCTTGGAGGCGGCTGAGGAAACTGTTCCAAAGCGTAAGAGCAGAAAGAAGCCCTGGCTTACAGAGAAGGTGTTCAAACTAGCTGACGAAAGGAGAGAGGTTAAAGGAAAGGGACTGGAAAAGGAGGATGCAAGAAGAGAGTACCGGGATCTAAACAGGCAAATCCAGCAACAAATTAGAAAGGATAAATCTGATTTTATGAACCAGAAGTGTTCCGAGATCGAAAGGGATGGAGTGATAAATAACACAAAGGATATGTTTAAAAACGTCAAGTTGCTGACAAGCAAACCAACCACCCGGCTTAATGTCCTGAAAGATGGGGATGGCACCATTCTAACTGAAGAGAAAGACATCAAAGACAGATGGCAGCAGTATTGTGAAAGGCTTTATGCTTCCCAAGAAGAAGTGACTGACCAGGAAAATGATCACCAGCTTGAATATGAAGAAGATCCAGATATTCTCCTTGGTGAAGTTGAACAAGCTATTAAGAGAATGAGGAGTGGCAAGTCACCAGGATTTGATAACATCCAGGCAGAACTACTGAAAGAAAGTGGTACAGAAGGAGTTGAAGTTATTCACAGACTGTGCTGCAAGATATGGAAGATAAAAGAGTGGCCAGAGGACTGGAAAAAGGCAGTGTTTCTTCCAATACCCAAAAAGGGGGACACGAGGGAGTGTGCCAACAACCGCACAATCGCAATGATTTCACATGCTAGTAAGGTGATGCTTCACATAATCGCTGAGAGAATCAGACACAAACTGGAGAGTGAGTTGCCACCAGAGCAAGCTGGTTTTCGGAGAGGGAGAGGAACACGCAATCAGATTGGAAATCTGCGAAATCTGACAGAAAAATATCAGGAGTTTCGCCAGCCATTGTTCCTCTGTTTCATAGATTATTCAAAGGCATTTGATTGCGTCCAACATCAGAAGCTTTGGAACATCATGAGAAAGATGGGATTCTCAACACATTTGACTGAACTAATCAGAGCACTGTACCAAGGACAAGAAGCCACAGTAAGAACTGAGTGTGGAGACAGTGGTTGGTTCTCAATCGGTCAAGGAGTCCGTCAAGGATGCATACTTTCACCCTTTCTGTTCAACATTTACGCTGAATACATTATGCGGAAAGCCTTGGATGGCTTTGCAGGAGGGGTCTCAATTGGAGGTCGACAACTCACCAACCTAAGATATGCAGATGACACCACCTTGATAGCAAGAACAGCAGCAGAACTTCAACACCTGATTGATAAAGTCAAGTACACCAGCGAAGATTATGGGTTGTTTCTCAATGTAAAGAAAACGAAAGCGATGATTTACGGAGGAACTCTTGATCAAAACCAGGCACTGCACGCTGATGATGAGGATATTGAGGTAGTTAATAACTTCAATTTTCTGGGCTCTTTGATCGTCAACGAAGGTGGAAGTTCAAGGGACATCAGAAGGCGCCTTGCTATGGCAAGAACATCAGCTATCTCCTTGACTGACATCTGGAAGGACAGAGGGATCTCCAGAACAACCAAAATTCGACTCATGAATGCTCTCGTCTTCCCAATAGCCACCTATGGGTCTGAAACGTGGGCTGTGGGTAAAGCAGACAGGAACAGGATCAACGCTTTTGAGATGTGGTGCTGGAGGAGAATGCTGAGAATATCATGGCAAGAGCACAAGACCAATGTTTTTGCTAGAAACCTGATAGGAGAAGAAAGACCCACCGTGTCCTCAAAAATTAACAAAAACAAGCTTCAGTACTTTGGTCACATATCCAGAAGAGAGGGGGACAACCTTGAGAAGATCTTTATGCAAGGATGTGTTGCAGGTAGTCGCCGACGTGGCCGTCAAAAACTTCGTTGGACAGACGGAATCAAAGAACTCACGGGCTTATCAATAAACGTTGCTTATCGATCTGCACTGGATAGACAGAAGTGGAACTACATCATAAACAGGGTCACAAAGGGTCAGCCATGACTCATAGGACGACGACGACGTCTCTGCTGCTGAAAAATTTGGGAACATCAGCACCTTGGTACTGACTGACTTCTCAAAAGCTTTTGATTTGATAGATCACAACATTGTTATCAGGAAATTATTGTTGTTAGGTGTATCTCCCAGCCTAGTGCAGTGGGTGGGTGAGTTCCTCACCGACAGAAGGCAAAGAGTGAAATACAAGAATGTTTACTCTGACTGGATTTGTTTAACTGGGGGAGTGCCACAGGGTACTTTAGTTGGTCCTGTTTCATTCTTATGTATGATCAATGATGCTCTAAAATCATCTTTGTGTGATGTTAGCAGACCAACAGTGTGGAAATATGTTGATGACCTGACTATTGGTGAAAACAGATCAGTTGGTGATAACAGTAACATGCAAGAACATTTGAATACATTGCAAGAATGGTCTGATCTAAACAAATTAAAACTAAATCCTACAAAGTGCCAGGCCATGCAAATATACTTTGGCAAAAAAGAAATTCCCGATGTCAGCCTGAACATTTTTGACCATCGTCTTGAGGTTGTCAGTAAAGTCAAACTACTTGGTGTTATGATCCAGGAAGATTTAAAATGGGATTCCCAGGTAGAGAGTATACAAATTAAAGTAAACCAGAAAATGTTCATGTTGCGTAAATTAAAAGGTGCAGGGCTCAATGGTCGTGAACTTCTGAGCGTGTACAAAAGTTATATCAGGCCAGTGCTAGAGTATGCAGTTCCATTATGGCATGCGGGTCTCACTCAGAGACAATGTAATCAAATTGAGATGATCTAAAAGCGTGTCTGTAGATACATCCTTGGTACTCAATTCAATTCAATTCAATTTCAATTCAATTTATTATAAACGTCACGTTAAAAAACATGAAAATTGTTTTCCAGTGTGCATCTAACAACAAAAACGCAAATGGAGATAATTTTAAAAAAGAAAGCAAGAACTACAAAAAATAAACGAGACAAAAATACAGTGACAAAGATATTTACAACCATCCTAAAAATACAAGGGTGACAAATAAAAACCACCGAAGTAAAAGAACAATAAAAACACCGGAGACCTAAATTGTCAGTGATGCACAACCTACCATGAATCCCTAGAAAAACTAGATTTGGAACCTCTTCATGTAAGGCGAGAGAGAGTTTGCAGAGTTTTCTCAACAAAAGCTTGCTCCTCTCAGCAGTTCTCTGAGTGGTTTTCACACTCCGAGTACACATCATCAATGTCGCTCAGAAATCAACCAAAATTCAAACCATACAGGTGTCGCACCACCAGATTCAGGACAAGCCCTCTGCCTTAATGACTGGGTTACTAAATAGAAAATAGTGCAATATTGTCATCTTAATCCATCATTTGATCTTGTGTCTTGTATTGTATCAATCAATCAATTTTTTGGAGGTGGACATAATTATGCCTCAGTCTTTTTTTTAGTTTATCTTCCAAATTTAATTAATAATTTTTTCATTATCTTCTTTTAAGGACTGTTACTCTTTTTAAGTGTGCTTTTTGTAAAAAAAATTCTCTGATTGTCGGAGTTTTAATATTGTATTTTTCCATTTTGTAAATTGCATGTAATTCAGCCTTTGGCTGCAATGTGTTTTTTAACAATAAACCAATTATAATAAACCGCTGAAATGTTTGTGCCGCATTTCAGAGACCGAAGGGCATTCTGACAAATTCAAAAAGACCAAATGGCGTTGTTATAGCCGTTTTGTGAACGTCGCTAGGCTCTACAGGAATTTGATGATAGACTCTCGTTAGATCAATTTTAGAAAATACAGTTTTCCCGTTTAAGGATGCAGTGAAATCGTGAATGTGTGGAATTGGATAACGGTCAGGGATTGTTACCTTATTAAGTGCGCGATAATCGCCACAGGGGCGCCAGTTGGGACCATGTGTAATGGCGCAGCCCAACTGCTTTGAGAGGGTTGTATAATTCCCAATTGTATAGCATGTGATCAAATTCCTGTTTCGCAATGTTGAGACGCTCTGGTGCTAATCGTCGCGAACGTGCATGGGCAGGTGGACCATTTGTACATATATGGTGTGTTACGTCATGTTTGACGATGACATTATTGTACTGCGGCTTAACAATATTAGGGTACTGACCAGGCAAGACGCGATATTCGCAATTGCTGCTCGATATGGGGCAGAGGGAGGCCCCCCCTCTATTGTGTCTTCATTGTGTTCTGGGAATCTCAGGAATTCTTTTGAGAATTTTAGGGGGGGTGCTTCTGTATACAAGAGGTAAGAGTGTGTTAGGGTTAGGGTTAGTTTGGGGGGGCCTCCCTCTGCCCCATATCGGGCATGGTATAGATATTCGGATTCACTAGTATCCAGGCGCGGATCCAGGGGGGGGGGGGGGGGCAGGAGGCGCGGATCCAGGGGGGGGGGGCAGGAGGCACGTGCCCCCCCCGGGTTTATCTTTCTGCCTGCTTAAAAATTAGCCTCAAGTGTGTGTGGTGTCTTTTCCCCCAGCGGCAGGATGGATTTCTTTTTCATCCTTTGCCTATGAAATTTGTTTCTTTCTGCCAAAATGGATCTTTCATAATATGTCACTTGTAATTGCTTAGATTTGCACGATAACATAAGCGTTTGAAACCTGACAAGCCAATTTGAAAATATATTTCATGTCGTTCTGGCATTCAAGTGTAAAGACTACACTAAGCTTGAACTATATTTTTTGAATGAATATGCATGAAACCAGATATTGCAGCGACCAGATCCAAACGCGAGATTTGTGGGATTAACATTTTCTTTGAGTAAAATTAGAAGATTGGTATAGATAAGAAGAGCTTAAAAAGTGTGTCCATTTCTCGGTTTCAGGCACACAGAGGCTTGATTTTTCACCCCTCAAAATGCCAAAAGCTCAGAGCTTCCGGGGGCTTCGCCCCCTAGACCCCCACCGGGGCCTCACCCTCTAGACCCCCACCGGGGCCTCACCCTCACCATCAATGTTACAGAAATTTTTCCAGTAAACTTAGAAGATTTCCAAAAAGAGTGTGTCTATTTCTCTGTTTTAGGCACATGGAGCTTCCGGACCCCCACCATCGATGAATCCCCAACATCGATGTTACAGAAATTTTCCCAGATCTGATTTCAAATAAGAGTGTGTCTATTTCTCTGTTTTAGGCACTTGGAGGCTTGATTTTTCACCCCACAGGCTCAGAGCTTCAGGGGGCTTCACCCCCTGAACCCCACCGGGGCTTCGCCCCTGGACCCCACCAGGGGCCGTAAGGCCGGCTCCTGGACCCCACCCATTTTTGGTTTACCCTCTCATACAAAATCCTGGTTGCGCCGTTGTGCCCCCCGGTTTAAAAAATCCTGGATCCGCCCCTGGTATCGATGTTAAAAGATGGACCTGGTGTTAGTGTTGACGCATAAAAACCTTGAATGGAAAGTGGTGTTGACGCATAAAAACCTTGAATGGAAAGTGACGTTGTTGAGTCTATAAGTCTGCAGTTTCTAATGTCCACTAATAATGCAAAATGATTCAAAAAATCTGCACCAATAATTGGTTGACTGACGTCTGCTAGTATAAAAATCCATCGAAATGTACGCCTTAATCCCAAATTCAGTGTAAGTGATTTCTCACCATGTCATAATCGGGGTTTTATTGGCAGCTTGTAAGTGCACTGAAAAGGAAAATGTTTTTCTCTGGCCGTAACTGGAAAAACGCTGACGTCTGCGCCAGTGTCTATTAAAAAATGTATGCCAGTTGACTTATCAGTAACACTAACACGACTTGCTCGGTGTGCGCCACTGTTAATTGCTGGCATTTTCGTTTCCCTGTTTGCTTATGTAGGAACAAGGTTTGTCGCATTTTTGTGCTTTATCGCCATAGCGCCAATGATACCACCATTATTCGCCTTGGTGAGGGGTGGGCATTGGTGAGGGGTGGGCATTGGTGAGGGGTGGGCATTGGTGAGGGGTGGGCATTGGGGAAGGATTACGACGTGCACTTTGCCCGCTGTCGCGACTTCTGGATCTATTTCCAGATTTAGTCCTAGATCTGTTACGCAAACTACCAGACAGGGCTTCAACCTTTTTGGGGGGTCAATTCTTCAACCATTTTACGCAAATCTGAGGTTTCAGAAGATACAGCTGCATTGACTGGTGTATAAGCTGATGCGGTCGCAATTTGCGCTGTTGGTGCAGGCGTAACTTCTAAAACCTTATCTGCAACAATTGCTAACTGGTCAATGGCAATATTATCGCTAGTAGGTGCTAGTATAAGATGTATGCTAGTGGGCAGTCGCTGCAAAAACAATTGCTTGAGAATGCTTTCCTCTAGCGTATGATCACCCAATAATTGACGCATACGGCGCAAAAGTTGCGAAGGTTTGCGATCCCCTAGTTCTTCAGCTATAAGAAGTTGGTGTAAGCGTTTTTGCTCAGAAGCGGTGATGCGTTTCATTCACTAGCTCTTCTTTCAATGTATTATACGGATTATCACCAGGACATTCCGAAAGCAAATCTCTCACTTCTAAAGCAATTTCTGGCTGCAATGAGGAAACAACATATGCATATTTAGTTTGTTGCTGAGTGATGTTGCGTGTTTGAAATTGCGCTTCGACCTGAGCAAACCAAACTCTCGGGTCATTGGACCAAAATGGTGGCAATTTTAAACTCACTGCAAATTGCGTGTGTCCACTACTACTACTAGCATGCGAAGGATGGGGATTCTTCTCACCTGTCGCCATTGTTATTTACTCAAGAATAAATCAGTGGATGCTTAGCCAGACTGGGTAAAAATCACAGGTTACTTAACAACGTAATGTTAACAAGGTACATTCAACGGTTGCTGTAGAGAAAACGTGTCCAATTCAAAAGACTTTACAAGTTCATTGAACCACTTCCTTTTCAATTCAGATTTGGCTTCGTACAAAAGAGAAAAATCGTTGCGTAATGTGGTATAATGACCAGCTTTATTTCTACGCTTACTTGGTTTTCTGATGGAGGTATGCCAAGAGAGTGTTCGTGAACAAATACTTAACTGCAACTCACTATTGAGCGTTCGAAAGCGTGAATTAGCTTGATCCAACAAAGAATCAAGTTGCTGTTGATTAAATTTGCGTTCAGCTTCTGACAAAATAGGTGTAGACAAACACTTACTAGCTTGGAATTTTGCAAACGACGCTGGTGGAATGGTAACCAATGAAATAATGACAGTGGCTTTACACCCTGTATCTGTTGTTTAACATGTCATTGGCAAACGGTCCATCCAAACAGAGCTCAGATTTTTGTAAAACCTTGGCACGGGAATGTGGTGAATTGGTAAAAACCGCGAGGTCGTTGATACCACCAGCTAATTTGACAATGATAAACTCAGATTCACTGAGTAATTTGGCCAAAGTTGGTAAAATGAGATCGTAAATTTTGGCTCCACGAATGATAATGAAATCTAAATTCAAATTATAAGACTTTGGGCGTGGATATTGATCAAAAGAAAATGCTCTCGAATCGGCAACAAATAATTGACGAACTTGAGTATTTATTAGTAATAAGTAATCAAAGAGCAGTTACAAATGTTCTGAATATGATGAATAAATTCGTTACAATGTTGTTATTATTATTATTATTACAAACGTTGGGATCACCAGTTTTAGAGGGCGTGTTCTTAAAGTAATAAAACTAGGCCACTGTGGTGTACCTATTAGCTGTATGCTACTGCCAAATGGAAACACCACAATGACAAATCTAAAGCTAAAGTTAACGTGCTGGAATACTCATCACATTCTTTACTGTGCGGCTTAGTGGTGCTGCTGGCTGCTGGCTGCTTGATGTAAACTGAGAAGAGAGAGTGATAAAAGGTTCAGCCAGCCTTTAATAAGCCATTTGCGAGTTACATTTGAATAATGTCTGGTACAATGACTTGTTTAGTCACAAGTTACCGCTTAAATTTGAATTCCTCAGACTATCGAGACAGTTGCTATGTCACATGGTTCGGGGCAAGCTTTTGTATAGCAACCTCCAGATGAGCAAACCCTGGTACCATTGTGCCATACACATCCATTCAGAATTGTGTATGGGTGTTCACCGTCTCTTACGTAACTAAGCAAAAGCTTGCCCCTAATCATGTGACATAGCAACTGTCTCGATAGTCTGAGGAATTCAAATTTAAGCGGTAACTTGTGACTAAACAAGTCATTGTACCAGACATTATTCAAATGTAACTCGCAAATGGCTTATTATACAGTACGGTCATGGTTGATCACACACTTGGTGATGCTCCAAAGAAATAGCTCTCTGATTTAAAGGCACTGAACACGTTTGGTAATTGTCAAAGACCAGTATTCTCACTTGGTGTATCCCAACATATGCATAAAATAACAAGCCTGTGAAAATTTGGACTCAATTGGTCAATGAAGTTGCAAGAAAATGATGAAAGAAAAAACATCCTTGTTGTACAAATTAGTGTGCTTTCAGATAGGAATAAAAGGCTTCTGGCCAGAAGTCTTTTATTATTTTAGTGAGAAATTACCTCTTTCTCAAAAACTACGGTACTTCAGAGGGAGTCGTTTCTCACAATGTTTTATACTATCAACAGCTCTCCGTTGTTCGTTACCAAGTAAGTTTTTATGCTAATATATATTTTGAGTAATAATTTACCAAACGTGTACAGTGCCTTTAAATATCAAAGAAACTAGGGGCTACTACAACGACAACCCATGTCATTGTCCTTTGTTATTCAAATAAAACTTACTGGGCAGATCAAATGACGCCAACACCTTCAATGACATTAGTTGCTAAAAGTCTTGGACGGCTCATACATGACATGTAGCCATAATTGAAACTCTGGTGAAGGGCCACATACTATAGGAACAAAACGCACAACCTAAACGTTGCTCTTCATTCGCACTAACTGAAAGTCCGCGATCAAGATGTTCAACCTTTTCGCTACCGGGCTGCTCTTCGTCTGCCTTGCAGGTATCTGCCCGCAACTGTCCCGTTGTTGTAAGTAAATTGGTGTTGCAAGTAAGCAGGATACCACTCACAGAAGGTACACAGAGAATGTATATTTTTTACTGGTATTCTTATTCCGGTAAGCATAAATTGTTGAGCTAAGCTACCTTTTGTGCTGAAGCATCTCTGTGGAATTGTGCCCAAGTTTTCCTCTTTTTACCAAAGTCCCCTACGCCTACTGTAATATAGAATAAACCTGAACAAACTGAAACGTTAAAAAAATAACTCTTTGTAAAGCTTTGCTTTATTTGCAATAAAAATTACAATTTTTTTTCTTACAAACGGGCCCCCCACCAGTATGCTGGGGCTGGGGTGACTGGGGCGAGTGGTCCGAGTGTAACGCGCCATGCGGCGCCGGGCAGAGACACCGCACCCGGGTCTGCCCCTGCGAGCCAGCCACGCTGTGCTACGGAGAAGACACCGAGTACCAGATGTGCCAGCTCCAGACATGTCTCTCCGAGACAGGTATTAAATGATAAAAGGGGACAACCCATGCAAATAAATGTACATCATAATCATTCCACTTTGAAAGGTTTTTATAATTACTGTTTTATCAATCTTATGAACGATCTTCTATGTGTAGGGTATCCACATGTAATTTGTTTCTAGATATTATTTTGTTCGCTCAATTCTCTTTTAAAACCAGCTGGAGAGGAGAGCCTCTAGACAGGAACTTTGTTTCTTTAGGCAACCCTTTGGGCTTCAGCTGGTAGGCTTCTCACTCCTTTCACTGAGAAATAAATAAATATAAATATAAACAACAATGACTAGATGCAGAACTTTGACTATTTAATGTTGTTGTTGCAATCAGCCGAGTGCTTGACAAAAGACGCTTTCTTGTCGCACTAACAATAACATTCCTCAATGTTAACTTTCAACTGGGCAGTACCTGCAGCCTAGATATGATTTCACCATATGGGCTCAATGGTAGACTGATACACAGGACAAGAGATGCAAACAATGACAATAATAATGTATGTATGTCATTTTAAAAAATCTTGCACAGACGGCGGTTGCGGAACTCGTCACCCATCGATCCATCGTATCGTGGGTGGACAAGACGCTGCACGCGGGGCCTGGCCGTGGTACGCTCAGCTTCTTTTCCTTAATAAATTCAGTTGTGGCGGTACCTTGGTGGACAACAAATACATCGTTACTGCGGCCCATTGCGTCAACGGTTCAGGGTAAGCTAATAATTATATCAATAAATGCAATTAACAATAAATTTATATAGGCCTATTTAAGAAGGTCTGAGATTACGAGAACTTCTTCCAGGATTTGGGTCAGCTATCAGGGTATCCGAAGCGATACCACAAAACATTTGCCACCAAAAAATACTTGTTCAAAAAAAGTTAGGGGAAAATATGTGACTAAATGATTCATAATTCAGATTAATAACCCTTGACAATGTCTGGACTGTGGGAAAAACTTAAGCAAATCGTTGTGTGTAACTTTTACATTTTTACCCATTTAGAAACGTTTGGTCTCGACAGTAGCCAAATACCGACTAAACCTGTGGAAAGATTCGGAGGTTTTCCCACTAATGAAACTTAGGTTTAATTGTAAATTCAATTTTATTTTCTCAGTCTCAATGTTGCAGACTTCTGGACTGTCATTCTGGGCAAAAACAGAGAAGGTGACATCAGCAGCGACGAGCATGTCAGTTACGTGACAGAGATCATTATTCATGAAAGCTACGGCTACTACATGTACAATGAACACAACGACATCGCCGTCATGGTGCTTGCTAGTCCACCACCAGAGGACAGTCAGTTCATCAACTCGGTGTGTTTGGACAGGGTCGGCAGTATTAGCTTCGACAGTACCTCCGTGTGTTTCATCGCTGGGTTCGGCGACACTAAGGGTAAGAGTTCGTGAGAGTGGTGATCTACGAATAGGGTGGTGGTTTATCAGTGATATTTAGCAGAATACTACATCCGAAACATTCCTTATTTTTCAATACTCGCACAATAGACTGTGCAAGTCTCGCACGTAAAACTCGATATGGGACCTTATTGGTCTCGGAAGGTTGAATACCCGCGAGATTCGCACAGTCTACAGACAACATGTTAACATCATCCCATCAAGTTATTTTGTCGTTTTTAGTGAAAACAACAAAGAACAGTTTATGTCACTGTTTTTATACCAGTGAGCTTTACATGCGGATTGAAACTTACACACTTCCCGGCTATTTCAATAAGAATATTCACTTTGTCTTAACCGGCATTTTGAACATTGAATTTTAGGTCTAAAGAAAATGGCAGGCCTAACGTAATGTTGAGCTTTGTTCACCCACTAAAAAGCATTACCCCGCTGAGGAGAATTTACTGTCGTTGACTTTCTTGTTTCAATGTATAGAGGGCGGTAACGTTGCTGATGTGCTCCAAGAAGTGATGGTTCCTCTTATCAACTTCAGAGATTGTTTATCTGCTCATGCCGGAAGAATAACGGTTAACATGATCTGTGCGGGATATGAAAAAGGAGGAATTGATGCCTGCCAGGTAAACAAAGCCAATCAATAAACGCTTCTTTTGAAATTGGCTTTTTATATGGAATAGATGAACATGTACAGCACCGGTGTCACAGGGGATTTCATCCCCGGTTTGCGTGTTCCCGATACGGTGTTAACATAGGCTGAATTGAATGAAGTTGATTCAAAAGAGGGCACTTTCACAGGAAAATTCTACACAGTTTGTTTGCCTTTTTTGGGGGGGGGGGGGGGGGGGGTGGGAAACAAAGATCCTGCGAGGGACAGAATTTCCTGTGGTGCGTGTGAACATAATTTATTATAACACCCCGTTAACAAATTCTACCTTGTGATTGGTTGAAAGTGCGTCATTATGTCTAATACTTTACATTTTGACTAGAAAGCTGCCATTCGCGACGAACTGTACCATAGCAACCAATGCACTATACCTATATCAATTAATTATACCATTAGCAACAGTGTACAAGACCCGTAGCAACGGAAGCTTCTCGGTACCTAGACGTCTATGGCAGTATATCGTTTGGGTTGTTGTGAAACAAATATTGACTGCTTTTTACTCGTGTTGTGGTGTATTATATTTTCCCATTTTCCCTCTCGATTTCGCCTATCGAAACAATGCAAACAATGACTTAATTGCAAAATGTTTAACGAAGTTGGTTGTTTTCCCCTTTCTCATGACAGGGTGACTCCGGCGGTCCATTGGTCTGCAGTAGACAGGATGAGTCAGCGGACGTTGAGCGGTGGTATCTGGCGGGGATCACGAGCTGGGGCGTCGGGTGTGCCAGAGCGAACTACCCCGGTGTTTACACCAACGTGGCTCGTTACAGAGTCTGGCTCGAGAACGTCTTTGCGTCACACTAATGGGTTTCGAAGCGTTCGATTATTTTAATCTTTTATAAATGTTGATATGTACAATAAAACTAACCTGTGAATATTCTTGTTTTTGAGATATCGCCGAAAATCCGGAGCAAATATGTCCATGCGGGAAGAATAATCCCTGATAGGAATACACAATCTGAGAAACGTTTCGGACAGAAATGATTCTCAGATTCAAATTTGGGGGCGTAAAAACTGATTAAACCACAAAACTTAGAGGTGAATTGTTTCTCAAAGCGCTTTTTACTATCGAAAGCCGCTGTAGGCTTCTAACAATGTGATTTTATTGCCATTAATTTTAAGAGTATACCTTCCCTGTAAGCTAAATTTGCTAATTTCCTAAACAGTGCTACTCAGTAATTTGTTTTCTGTGCAGGCCATGTGTGCCATGTACGTTTTTATGTTTGACTAAAACGTAACAATATAACATAGTTTGACTGGGTTGGCTTTATGACGAAATGGCTGGATTCAGGGATGAACTTCCCAAATGAAGTGACCAACATTGACCAAGTGTTTTGTTAAATGAATGCCACGAGACGGTTGGTAACGAGTTGACCTTTTAATTAAAAACAAATCGAGACTTTTAGTCCGGTGGCTTAGGGAAAAAAATTACCGTCCGTTTTAACTTAAGCCAAATTTATGCATTTCCTCAACAGTGTTTCTCAGTTATTTTAACTTTCTGTACTTTTGTGCAGGCCATGTATGAATCTCTCTCTCTTCAGTTCGGTGGCGCAAATTGCGATGCGGTGGTCATCACAAGTTCCCACCAACCATCTCGATCTGCTGCTGATCTTGCTGCAGCAATAATCAGATCATTAATTAATGAATTAATAATCAGATTTAAATTTAAAGGAACATTACAGAATTGGTAGGACAAACTATACGTTAAGATCACAGATTAACATAAAACTTACACGGTCTAATGATCATGATAGTAGAAAACATCCCTTGAAATATTTATGTCTGAAATGCCATATTGGATGAGAAATAAATAAAACAAATTTCCGATTTGAGTTTATCGCTCAGTGAGCGTTTTATTCATTTTTTGAATAGATTTCGTAGATACTGCCCTCACACGACCAATAATAGTTATTTTTTCGGCACACGCAAATAATTCGCGAACGGTTGGTTCTATGGTTCACAGCAAACGTAGTTCTGAAGGATGATCGATCTCGCAGCGCCCATCTAGTATGGTTGAACTCGCTCAAGCGCACAAAATTAACCCGCCGTCGAGATGAGCCAAGCATACGATGTTGCAATATGCATAAAGTTGTTTATTGACCTTTGACCTGTCGAGTGTTGCATTAAACGTTCCCGGATGTTAGCTGAAAACAGTGATTCCTGTCTACAATATTGTGCTCCTAAAATCATTGATTATTACCTATATATGAGGCATAGACTATTGAAACATGGTGGCAGCGGTGAAGTATTCATCATAGAACTTTTAGATATACAATTCTCTATAATGAAAAACTGAAGAGAACCCGTCCGGGAGAAACAAAACAAAACACCGAAATCTAGCACCAGTGATTGAGAGAGCTCCGCCGCATGCGTCCGGACCGCGCCGGGAACCATATTATGTCCGTTCTACACTATATACATGAACTCCGTGTGTGCCTCTACGTACGTGTACGATCGAGCCAGCGACATCGTCCGTGAGTTTTAATAGTGGTTTAAACTCTGAAACTGTTTTGATGTTAGCACTGTTAGTAGCCTATAGTCACCCACACAAACTAACAAATGCTTAATCGTACATGTAATCGTAGGGAGACGAACATGATGAACATATTGTGAACTTTGTCTTTGCAATCTACATGTATCAAGCATGGGCGTCAAATAGGGGGGGGGGGGGGACAGGGGGACATGTCCCCCCCAAGTTTTCAAGGGTGGGGGACACAATATCAAATGTCCCCCCCATGTTTTTCGCCCATGCCGTTAATAGTTTAGTGTAAAAGCCGGAATAGTGGACTGAAATGCATGCTTGAAATGCATGGTTGAATCTCAGCGTGATCGGAGACGAATCAGATCGACCTTGGATTATTTCTGTACTTTGTACGCCGACCCTCCCACTCTATATACGCTGAGCGCGGTCACGTAATTTGCCGTTTCCTGGTTTCTCAAGATATATCTGGTCGTTTTTTATAATTCAAAGTTGCTTTCATAATAACATTGAACACTTTTCCCCAATACTTCACATTATAAATAAAAACCTACTAAATTTTGCGGATATTTTTGTCAGAAAACTCTCAGGCAGTGGTCCCAAAACGACCTGTCCATGCCTCAGTACCTTTTGATCAGATAAGAAAGATCGTGTTATGCCGCGTTCCCACTAGTCCCGCAATTACGAGATCAAGATCCCGCAATAGTAATTACCCTGTGGTAGTCAACATTGCCGCGTTCCCATTTGAGTACGATCCCGCATTGATCCGCCTTTTGTGAACGGAAGTGGATCTAAAGTTCACCTAAGAAGGTCATTCGTGCATGAGTGCGCCTGCGCAATCGTACCGGGTCGAAGGTTGGCTGTCCGCCATGGTTGTTTGTTGTTGTCATGGCGCGTTGTCTTGCTCTTGGTCATGTATACCACAGCTGATCACAGGTCATGCAGGTCAAAATGAATGCGACAGCGTGTAGATAGTGAGAGCAGAGTACAGTCGAGTCATGCATGGAGTGCCTGGCTTATCAGCCGCTGCTGTAAGGGCGTGAACTATACGTTTTGTACAATAGTGCCACTGTGGCTTTTTGTTGGGCTTTTACATGTTACATGCAACAACAATGGAGAGGCCAAGGGATGGCGCGTAATTCTTCGCGCCCTTTGGAACCGGATGTAGCCCGGTAAAATTGCGGGATCATGATCCACCATTCCACCTTGCGTTCCCACTATACACGTTGATCGCCCTTTGCGGGATCTGATCCTGCTTTGATCCTACTCCAGAGGTGGATCAATATGCGGGATCTTGATCCTGATCGCCCTCGCGTTCCCACTTACACTTGATCGCCCTTTGATCCTGCATTGCGGGATCAGATCCCGCAATTGCGGGATCTAGTGGGAACGGGGTCTTACTGCCGTTTCCCAAAGTTTCTCATAGGCAAACTATAGGGTTTGCTTTTATTGGGTTATTCTCGTAATGGCCCTTGCCCTTTGTGTTACACTCTAAATGCCTTTACCCCTAAAATACCACCAAGTTTAAAACTTAACGTCTCATTGGTCTCTTTTATTTGACTCGTATTGTGGAGGTTTGGGGTAGAGGAAGAGAAGTGACCATCAATCGTCGATCGCTGAATAAACGTGATAGTACGCAACACTACTAAACTAGTCTTATTTATCCTGGTTATTTAGGCCCGTAACCAGAAACAATTTTTTTATATTTTTTATTATTAATACTATTTTTTATTATATATATATATATAAATATTATTATTATTATTATTATTATTATTATTATTATATATTTTTTTTAACTTATTTATTTATATATTTATTTAGGCCAATATGTATATATGTATATTTTTTTTGGGGGGAGGGGACTTTTAATAGGGTATTTACATTTTTGCGTATGCGCCGGGTTTTATAGGGGGATGTACCAGTACCTCCCCCTCATAAGTTGGAAAATCAGTTTTGAAAAATGAAGCAAAATTTAAGCAATTTGGAACATCTCTTTTGCATTTACACTTTTGTTGTGATTTTCCCCTTTTTCAGGGGTCGAGTTACAGGGTCGAGTTACAGGCCTGCGGTTATTTAAATTTTCAAGTTAAAATGACCATTGCCAGACCATGCAGGTTTTATTAAAAGCCCTCGTTGTCGCTATAACCATCGACAACCGCTGAATTTGCAACACAGTCACGACGGCTGCCTAGGTCAGATTTGTGGTTTTACGCGCCTTATGAATGACATCGTCTTCCTGTTAGCAACGCGATCGTATGCATGCTTTTACCAGTAAGTAATTACTCATTAAGAATACGGCTTATTGCTTGTGAGTTCTTTTTTTCATGGACCTTTATTTACCATGGGCTGTCAACAACACAGTAATGCACTGACATTTTAAGTGTATATTTTATTTGAAAAATTAAAACGATAACACAGAAAACATTTTGAAATGCATAATCAGTACTTGCAATTGTATTTCATTGGTAGATTAAGATAGACTTGATCTGAATTACAATTCAGCATTAACATCCCGAGTTGTCACTGCCATAGGTCAAAGCCGTTGCACTATAGCCTTGATTTATTTGATGTATTATCTATGTGTGTTTCTTCTTAAAATAAACATGTTCGGTAATATACTGATTAGAAGAAATCTCAAATGTTAGGAATAAATCAATTTTTACGATGATCTGTATGCTTTCAGTTTAAATTCGTTTTGTTCAAAACATAATTTAATCAGGTGTTATGGTATGGGGATTGCTAACAAACATGACAAACTATATTCTTGACCTCATTTAGCCCGCAAAATCAGAGTTATTTCTGATCGAATGTTTTGAGCTTGCTACAAAATGGTGCTCAGCAAGAAACGTGGCGCTGACGCGACACTTAAAATTTTACTCCATTGTGTCCCCCCCCACATTTTAAAAAGGATTGACGCCCTTGGTATCAAGTATCATTTAACTAGGGAGATCGGCACAAATGATATTTTTCTACTGCACCCCCATAAAATTGGTATCACTGGAAAGCTTGTAAAAAAAGAAATACAATAGTGTTTAAATCAGCTTAAATTTGGCCGAGTTATGTAATTTCTAGTATTATTTTTCCGGCATTCTGTTCTGTAAATTTTGAGAGTGCAATGCGTATTTACAATTATCCTTGAAACTTTCACAAATCAGATATCTGCACCTCAATAAATTTAATATCACTGGAAAGCTTGTAAATTAATAGTGTTTAAATCGGCTTGAAATCTTAAAATTTGGCCGAGTTATGTAATTTTTAGTATTATTTTTCCAGCATTCTGTCCTGTAAGTGTAAATTTTGAGAGTGCAATGCGTATTTATAATTATCCTTGAAACTTTCACATCAGATATCTGCACCCCAATAAATATAATATCACTGGAAAGCTTTAAAAAAAAAAAGGAATACAATGGTTTTCAAATGACATTGATATCTTAAAATTTGGCAGAGAATGAGAGAATCACAAATTAATAATGAAGTAATATAATCAAACATTCATCAAGAATCAAGATGTTAGAATTCCTAAGTAAAATTTCTGGAATTCTGAAAATGAACACTTTTATAAATTTGAAATTCGCAGCTGACCGCAAATACCCATGCAACAGAAAAGCAGTGCAAAACAATCACAACACTTTAATCTTTCAGAAAATACTAGTTTTTCATATCTTTTTTGCCCTCAAATTATCTATTTGGACGTTTTTAACAAAAAAAATTATGAAAAAATGTTGCTAAAAGTCTTCGATTTATAAAGTAATCAATTTCCCTGAGAAAATAAAAAAGAAAATATGGAATATTTGGTATCATTCGTTACCATTGACTCTCGAGAATTTGATCCACACAGTCAATTGAACGATTGGCGCCCTCTACTGGTGAGGAACTGACGTAGAGTACAAGGGTCGCTCTGAAAAAAAATAAAAAAATAATGGCGACTTCCAGGGAAACCGCGAACGACTAGCTCTCCAACTGGCCGTATTTCGAGAAAAGAATTAAGGTGTTTTACCAGAGATTTCATTCAAAAAAATATGATATATTGAAAAAGCAACTTCTTGGCTGCCACACGGTCTTTTAAAGAAGGTAAAATATTTCAAAATGATGTTTTTTCAGTCCATTTTTTTCTTCGAGTTTTCACACGCTAACAGATAGGATAGTGAAACCCGCCGATCTGCTGATCTCCCTAATCTAACTTTGAACTGAAGTTTGAGTTTTGACTATAAACCTGTGTTTGGCATACAACATATACACAATGGCTCATGCTAAACCCCTCACCCATGTGTCTCCCCCACCTCAACTAAAGCTCAAAGAAAATGCGATTGAAGAATGGAAAATGTTCAAGCAGATGTATTCCAATTACTGCATAATATAACTGAACTGAGCAAACATGACAAGGCTTATCAGAAGGCAGTTTTCCTTCACTCTATGGGCACTGCTGGGGTAAAAATCTTCAACAGCCTTACCTTCTCTGAAGATGATGATAAAGATGATATTACCCTCATCACACAGAAACTTGGCCAATACATCATTGGTGAAGTGAATGAAACATATGAGCGCTATGTGTTCAATAAGAGGGACCAAGAAGCATCAGAATCTATAGAGGCTTATCTCTCCGCTCTCCGCTTACTCGCTAAAACTTGCAACTTTTGTGATTGTCTACAAGATAGCCTACTTCGTGACCGAATTGTTCTAGGAATTCGTGACTCACACACACGTAAACTGCTGCTACAAAAACGCAAACTCACTCTCAAGATGGCTCTTGATATCTGCAAGGCAGCAGAAGCAACAACAATTCAGCTGAAATCCTTTGGTGAAACTGAAACTGAAGCCATTCATAAAGTCAGTGACAGGAAAACTAAAAAAGATTATGTCAAATCTAACAAAGAATCGGCTAAACCTTCAGGGAAACTCCCAACTATCACATGCAAATTCTGTGCTCGCAAACATCTGAGAAAAAAAGAACTCTGTCCCGCATGGGGGAAAACCTGTAGCGTGTGCAAACGAGACAATCATTTCAAGCAATGCTGCAAATTCAATAACGAGAAACGCAAAGTTCACGCACTACACGACATCTACATGTATGACTCTAATGAATCACTAGACTCTAGTGGTACTGAATCTATCAACTCCGTAGAGATTATCAATGCTGTAGGAGACACCAAGAGTGCCCTCTTTGCTGAAATGATGCTCGATGGCAAGTCAACGAAATTTCAAATAGACTCTGGAGCGACTGTCAATGTCTTGCCAAAGAAATATGTGTCTGAATCTACAATTCAACCACATAACCTTACACTAAAGATGTACAACCAGTCCACACTGAAGGCCGTTGGTAAGACCAAAATCGTCTTGCGCAACCCCATAAACAAAAAGAAATACAGAGTCGAATTCGTGGTGATTGAACCCAACTCCTTCATCCCCCTCCTCAGCCGCAGTGCTGCTGAACGGATGTCACTGATCACTGTCAACTATGACAACTTCAGACTACTGCACTCAGTAAACCTCACCTCCACTGAGAGCATTCTAGCAGAATATGATGATGTATTCAAAGGCAAACTACCAGGTACTCTACCAGGTGTAGTTCACCTTCACATCGCAGAAGATGTAAAACCGGTACAATGCTCCCCTAAGAAGGTGCCAGTGTCACTGAAACACAAAGTTAAAACAGGACTAGCACAACTAGTTAAAGATGACATTCTCGCATCAGTTGACGAACCTACTGAATGGTGTAGTCGCATGGCAGTGACAGCGAAGAAAAACTCCAATGATCTACGATATTGTATCGATCCTCGTCCACTGAACAAAGTACTGCAAAGAGGGTTGTACGAATTGCCAGTTTATGGAAGACATCTTACCCGAACTTTCCAGAGCTAAAATATTCTCGAAGTTGGATCTCCGATCTGGGTATCTACATTGTGTTCTTGATGACCAGAGTAGCCTGCTCACTACTATGATGACGCCATTTGGCAGATACAGATGGAAAAGACTCCCATTTGGTCTAAAAGTCAGCTCTGAAATATTTCAGAAGCGGCTCCACCACGCAATTGCTGACCTCGAGGGCATAGAATGCGTTGCCGATGAAATCATAGTTTTTGGTGTTGGAGACACAACTGACGAGGCGGAACAAAGCCACAATGAAAGGCTAAAACAACTCCTTCAGAGATGCAGAGAAAAAGGCATCAAACTCAATGGAGAAAAGTCCGAGATTAAATCTTCAAGCATCAACTTCATGGGACATGTTGTCACCAGTGAAGGTCTAAAAATTGATGCCAAAAAGTGGAAGCCATCACCAAGATGAGTAATCCAACCAACCCCGTAGAGATACAACGACTCCAAGGAAGTGTCACATACTTGGTCAAATTTCTCCCAAGACTATCAGAAGTTTTTGAACCAATCAGAAAACTCACACGAAAAGGCGCAGAATGGCAGTGGACTGAAGAACACGACAAAGCAATGGCTGACATAAAAACACTGGTTACAACTGCACCAATACTGGCCTACTGCAATCCAAAGAGAGATTTGACCATACAATGTGATGCCAGTAAATCCGGTCTCGGTGCAGCACTCCTACAAGGAGGAAAACCCATTGCTTATGCAGTAGAGCGTTGACCCCAACTGAGCAGAGATATGCACAAATTGAGAAGGAAGCTCTTGCAATTGTGTTTTCACTAGAAAGATTCCATCAATACACTTTTGGTCATAAAGTTCAAGTTGAAAGTGACCATAAGCCGCTGGAGACGATTGTCAAAAAACCGCTTCATCGTGCCCCAAGACGTCTTCAAGGAATGCTGATGAGAATGTTGAATTACGACATAGAGATTATCTGGAAAAAGGGCACAGAGATGCATCTTGCAAATATGCTTTCCAGATCCTACCTGCCTTACACTGATGGATCAGATGATTTTGCTCAGGTCAACCTGGTTGATAACTTGAGTATTGGGCCAGACAGACTACGAAAAATAAAAGAAGAAACAGACAAAGATGAATCTCTGCAACTACTGAAAGTGGTGATTCAACAAGGGTGGCCCGATACGAAAAACTCCCTTCCATCTCAAACGTTGCCATACTTCAATCTTCGTGACGAACTTTCCATTCACGATGGTCTCGTGTTCCGAGGGGAGCGCATTGTAATACCAAGCTCACTCAGGACAGAAATGACACAGACAGTTCACAACTCTCATCTCGGTGTTGAGAGTTCCCTCAGAAGAGCTCGGGAGTGTCTATACTGGCCAGGCATGTCTGCTGAGATAAAACAGTTTGTATCGAAATGTGACCCTTGTCGATCATATGAGACAAAAAACCAGAAAGAAACACTCATGCCTCATGATCTACCACACCGCCCTTGAGAGAAAATTGGAATTGATCTTCTAGAGTATGATGGTAAAGACTACTTGATCACCATTGACTATCTGTCTAACTTCTGGGAAATAGACAGACTTCATGACCTGACCTCAAAAACTGTCATAAAAAAGTTGAAAACTCACTTTGTAAGATATGGCATCCCAAACACGGTCATCAGCGACAATGGTGGTCAGTTCACGTCCGACGACTTCAAGAAATTCTCCAAGGTTTGGGATTTTGAACACTTCACTATCTCCCCCAAACACAGCCAATCTAATGGTAAAGTGGAATCAGCTGTGAAGGCCGCCAAAAGACTACTAAAGAAGTGCAAGAAAGCCAAATCTGATCCCTACATGGCACTTCTTGAACTGAGAAATACACCAACTCAAGGAATCAGCAGCAGTCCGGCACAAAGACTGCATAGCCGGAGAACCAGAACCCTTCTGCCCACTTCTAACAGCCTGTTGATACCAAGAGGCACAGACATCTTGAATAGTGAGCGATCCAAAATGAAACATCTCCAGAGAAAACAGTCAGACAAGTACAACAAACACGCAAAGGATTTGCCGTTGTTAGCAGAAGGAGATACAGTCCGACTGAAACCATTCCGCTCAGGAGAAAAACAATGGCCCAGGGCCATGATAAACAAGAGACTGGATGAGAGATCATATGAAATCGAAACCCAACAAGGACAGATTTTGAGACGCAATCGTGTTGATCTGAAGAAGACACGTGAAGAACCACCAGTCATGCGGGATCACACGAACATACATGTAATTAGACACTTACATACACCCACCACCGCTGACCAAAGCGCTAGAAAACAGAACACTCTACCCCCAAAGCATCACCCAACCCCACATGTACCGGATGGACCTGGAACACCTAAGAAACCCATACACATGCCTAACTTGGAAGACCTCCCAGAACAGCACCAAACGATGGTCCCAAACCCTGAGAAAGAAACTATTAAACTGAAAGACTTGCCAAAAACCAGATCTGGTAGACTGATCAACGAGCCTATTAGACTGAAAGACTATGTGAAATACTGAGAACTGAGTTCGAAACAAAACTTAAGTTGCTGTTTACAAATTGACAGTTTTTTTTTTTACTTCAAACATAAAAGGCGTTTTAAAAGATGTGTGCCTTCAAAAGCTAAAAGTGTGAAAATATTTTGGTTTCTCACTTGAATCCATCATTTTACTGAAGAAAAAAGAAAAAGAGAGAAAAAAAATTAAATTATTTTTCTCTTATTTATTTTTATTGCCCTTTTATTATTTTTTTTCTTTGGAGAAAACATGATATATTGCCTTTCTCAAATAACTAGTTTGCCCAGTATTCAAGTTGTTGTTTTCAAAAATGTTTCTTCCTTAAAAAGAGGAGGATGTTGCAATATGCATAAAGTTGTTTATTGACCTTTGACCTGTCGAGTGTTGCATTAAACGTTCCCGGATGTTAGCTGAAAACAGTGATTCCTGTCTACAATATTGTGCTCCTAAAATCATTGATTATTACCTATATATGAGGCATAGACTATTGAAACATACGAGGTTGTGTACTTGTACGTAGTCTGGCTCCCAGACCTCAAAATCTCCGACATGGAATATTGGTCAGAGATCGGAATTAGTGCACTCACCACACAGATCGACCATCAGCAAAAATGGAACAATTATAAAATGGAAGATCGTAAAAAAAAGCCAGGGCGTCTTAAAACAGTCCAAAAGTACAACAAAAAATACAGAAAGATATTACAATGTATCTTTGTTATCCACGTCGATGAAACTACCACTGGTAGTACCACGGTATCCGTTATGGTCGCATGCAGAGCGGCCTGCTACTCTGTCTCTAGTGCATGCTAGACGTCGCACACGGCGGACGTAGGCCTTCATCCATTCGTCGTCGAGCACAAGAACAAGAACAAGAACAAGAACAAGCGGCACCAAATTCATGCCTGAGACCAGCGCTATGGCCAGTTCAATCCCAATGAAGTGAGTGTTTTGTTTATTTTAGAATCTAACAAACTTGTCATGTCATCATCCACATCATTCATATCACCATTTTTGTTTTGTTTGTTTTGTTTTTTCAATAAAAAATAAATAAAATCTTCACCGTCAAAAGGTATGTCAGACACACGGGTGTCACTAGGCCTATATACCGGAAAACTACCGGAAAACACCGGAAAACTACCGGAAAACACCGGAAAACTACCGGAAAACTACCAGAAAACTACCGAAAAACTACCGGAAAAAACTACCGGAAAATACCGGAAAACACCAGTAAAATGTTTCTGGTATTTTCCGCTATTTTTTCCGGTAGTTTATTTAATACTCTCAAATTTTTCGCACTTAAAAACATTTCATACTACTCCAACCTACTTCACTTTATTCCTTACATTTTGCAAATTTTTATGATACATTCCAGGGCTCACGAAATAAAGAACTCGTTCATGTGATGTTTTGAAAATGGCAAACAAAAACGGTGTACAAAAATTACAATCAAGTCCGTCGTGCTTGTTTTATTGGGGGTCGCCATCTCACTTTTGATTCGCTGCCTGTTAATCGTGAGAAAGTCAGGGCACCCGACTGATCTGCTATGTCAAAATTTAGTCTTTGATTATGAATTCATATTTCACAGAAAAAAGTGTTCCAGTGTATAATGACTTTAAGATAAAGAAAAAGCCATGTTCATTGCTTTACGGGGTTTACATAAATAGTATTAAAGTGAAATTAAAAGTATTTCAACTTTGATGGTTTATTAAGGTCTCCTAATTGCCAGGGCGTCCTTGAAGTTGCTTTTAATTATACTTAGCATTAATATTTCAATGGTCAATGAAATCATTTTATACATGAAAATGTGGGTATGTGTGTGAGCAATTCATGCAGCTGAAGGAAGAAACTTAAAATAAATAATGTTTCAATAAAACAAGAAAAAAAATGTTAACGTGTTGTCATTAATGGTGGTGAACAATTATCGAAATTAATTAACTGACCATAGGTTCCCTCGAAAGAAGGGTAACACAAAACTATCTACTGATATCATCGGAGGAATGGAATAATGCTTTAAAAAGATGTTTATTATTTTTTGTAATTATTTTTTAAATGATGGGCTTGGGCGGTGGGTAGGCCCCTTTCTTTAGACGAATGCACCAAACATTTTGTGAGCTACATATGAGAAAGCCAAAGTGAAAAGTTTGTAAGACCAAAAATGGTAACATTGATGGTTTTTCCTTCTCAGTAATCTAGATGACTAGTGTAACAAAAATTCAAACAAAACAAACGAAACCTTTTAATATTCTAAACAATGACGAAATATCAGCAACGACTCGTGTGTTTTCACAAAATAGTCGGGCACCTCAATGTTTACCCAACACAGTAAGGAGCACGACCATTTTGCCTAGCGTTTTCTTACGCAGCAGCTAATTGGTTACATAGCAAGACAGCGCAATCAGTTTTGTTCACGATATGACCACAAGTTAGGGCTCTCATTTTACAAACGAGATATGACGGACATTTCGACGCTGACGAAGACGGATTCTTTAAGTTTTCTTGACTGTTTCGCGAATCCTTAGAAATAAAGAATACAGCAAAATACTAGATCAATAGTGTAGCTAGCATTACTAATTAGTCTTGGCCCAAGACGTCAGTGATCGATAGTGGATAGTGTAATGCGCTCGGTTACAACTCGTTACAGCGCGCCCTCTTGTGGCTTGAATTACCCAACTTGACTAGCTCTCACTTAACTAGCTCTCACTTAACAGTAACAATTTGTTCAAAGGTTTCAGTCTGCCTCTGGCCACAGCACGGTGAAAGGGCGTTGTTGACAGTCAAAAGCTAGATCTGTCGGCGGCTTTCGATACCATGCTCCTCTCTTTGATAGATTATCTTATGTATTTGGACTTACATGTCATGTTCAACAGTGGTTTCATTCTTACATGATCATGAACGCAATAGAGTAAAGGCTGCTAGTGAGCTATCTGACCCGTAATCGGAATTTGGTTCACCACAAGGCTCCGTTTTAGAGCCTAAGTTGTTTTCGCTATTTACTTATCATCTCGCCACCATTAATCAACGTTTTCATGTTTGTTACAATTTTTATGCTGATGATACATAGCTTCTAGCTCTACATCCAATTTAATCCTTGGCAATCCAAGACTGAAATCAACCAAGCTATCAACAAAACCTGAATAAATTACACAAATTACACAAATCATTTTAAAACACAAATGCTTTTACTGAGAGTTATTACAGGCCATTAAAATTAATCGGAGTACCATGTTATTCCACGATAATTATCGATTAAGTGAAAAATCTGACACCATTTGCTAGCTTGCTGTATTGGGCATTCACTGCAATGTGTCGGAGATTGCCGCACTGCACCGCATTTCGAATAAACTACAGCACCAAACGGGAATCCACTAAAACGGTTTTTCCCAACGTTAATAAGTCAATGGTTTATCTCGTCACGATTAAGTACATCAAAAGATAAAGATTTTGAAGTTTCATGGTTTTCGTTCGAAGGCAAATTGCATTGGGACAACTTTTATTCCATTATTTAACTGATAAAAAAGTTCCCGTTGCTACTTATGTTTCTGGAAAATACAATTTCACGCCTTGTTGCATGACTGCGTGCAATGGTTTAATGTCTGACACAATGTATCACACTAAATACAGCTTAGGAGTCTTTATTTTGTATGTTTATTAAGCAGTGTGCTGATGGTGTTATCAACATTGGTATTGTCACTAATAAATTCAATTGCATTTATGCTGCCTAAAACCTCCAGTACATATATTTTCTGCTCGTATCCGGTTAACTGTACCTATGGTTCGATGAATGTTAGGGGGTGGTGGTGGCAACCCACTTTTATTCTTTTGAACTGAAAACATGATTTAATATCTCACTTTCGACCCTCAGTAGAGTTATTAAATAGTGTCAAACTGTGGGGCCATTGAAAAAACATTATTTTGCATTTACATATTCTATATACTATAGGCCTTATGTAGTTGTGGTCGGGGAGCTGTTTGAAACAGCGAATTCTGTTTTTCTTTTGAAATGAAGTCAGAAGTAAGTTAGCTTGCCTGTTTCACCAAAATACTTTGGAAAATTATGCTTGCATTGATGTACAAAAAGGTTATAGGCCCTATAAGTAAAGCCATCGAAAATTTCTCGGTACCTGCTTAAAATGATGTTCATAGCTGTAAAGATTTCATTGCGTATTAATAATAATAATAATAATAATAATAATAACTAGTTCTTATATAGCGCATTTCACAATAACGGTCTCAATGCGCTTTACATTAGTGCCCTGGTCATTGAGCCAATAACATTCCTTTAATCTTTCTCAGCTCCCTGGGGAGTATACAGCCCGGGCTTCCGTGATGACGCTCCGAAGGCTTTTTCAAACACAATATCAACCTCTACCCTTGCAGGTACCCATTTATACCCCTGGGTGAAGAGAAGCAATTATAGCAAAGTGTCTTGCTCAAGGACACAAGCGTCATGACCGGGACTCGAACCCACACCCCGATGGCTAAACCACCAGAACTTGAATCCGATGCTCTTAACCACTCGGCCATGACACCCTACTATTTGCTATCGTTTTCTCCCCAAAGTGCCCCCAAAACGTATATAATGAATACATATTTATAATCTGTCGACCTTTTATTTTTATTTATTTTTTCATGAAGAAATGTGGGGCCCCATGTTCTTTTAATGTAACGTATTCGGACTACTGTGTGGATCACGATCTCTACCCTCACATGTATCCATTTATACTAATGGGTGACGAGAAGCATTATAATATAGGGGCCTACTGTAGTTTTTGTTTTGCCAAAGTGTCAAGACCAGGATTCGAACTCACACTCTGATGTCTAATTGCTCTATGCTCTGGTGACTCAGGCAGGTTGCCTTGGATCGGGCAAGTTGGTCTATGAAAAGCGTTTGTAACCGTTTGTTATAAAACGCATATGATTAGAAAGATGTTTTACAAGTAGAATACAATAATTGATCCACACATTAAGTATGCCTCGAAATAACGTGGTTTTCATTTTACTTTGCGAACTAACACGGCCATTTTGTGGAGTAAAATGTTTGACTCCACAAAATGACGGGTCGTGTTAGTTCACGATTTAAAAGGAAAACCACGCAATTTTGAGGCACGTTTGTGTGGATTATTATTCTACTTTTAAATTATCATTATAACCATGCATTTCATAACAAACGGTTTCAAATGCTTTTCATAGACCAACTCGTCCGATCCAAGGCAACGTGTCCCTTTAAGTTGGACTCTAGGCTGCTGGCTACGAAATGGTCCAACATGGTTCAGTATAGTCTTTGCCCAAGACGTCAGTGATCTATTGTGGATATTGTACGGCGCTCGGTTACAACTCGTTATAGCGTGCCCTCTTGTGACTTGAATTATCCAACTTGACTAACTAGTCAAGTTGGATATTTCAAGCCACACGAGGGCGTCATCAGCAACACAACGATGTACCAAAAAAAACGTTGACCTACCGTTTTCAAAAACAGCCAGCATTTTACACACGACGTGCTGCACACAAACTACGTTTGTACAGTTTCAAAGAAGGGACAATCTGTTAACTCAATAATTACTCATTAGTTAAACACGTTGTGTATAAAATTTGAAAACGATTGTAATCAAACTTTCAGGAACGAAAGATCTATCTGATTGATGACCTACATGTCTATAACATAATATGGGCAAAATATGCAGTGTCCCATATGGGTATCATATGGGGAAAACAAGGGATTGCCCCATATGGGCACAAAATGAATTGGCCCATATGGGTATCAGATGGGGAAAACATGGACAATCCCATATGGGCAGAATATGAAGGGCCCTTCGTGTGGGGAAAACATGGGCTAGCCCATATGGGCAAAATATGCATTGTCCCGTGTGGTTATCATATGGGAAAACATGGGCATTTAATTCCCATATGGGCTGAAGATTCAAAAGACCAAATATGGAAAAATATGGACAATCCCATATGGGCAGGAAGGTTCATATGGGTGGTATTAAAAAGACCTGGGCAAAGATAATACAAAGAAAGACCTCGGCCATTACGGGGTTAATATTATAGTTTAGAATATAATTGTCTAGTTTAGCAAGCCCAAGGGTTTATGACCCTTCCAATGGATTTTGTAATTTCCTCCGGACAAACTTGGATGAAACATTTATGGAAAGGCCCACATAAGAATAGGAATTACCTTTAAGCAATCCCTTATGTGCATTAATTGATATGAAAAGGTTCATTTGGTTATCCTATAAGCACGACCTAAGCAAACTTTGGGGTTAGAATATGCAAAGACCCATATGGGTACGATATGGGTAAGACCTGGGCAAACCCATATTGGCAATATGCAAATTTATGGGACAGGGCATTGAAGTAGTGTGTTTTTAATAATTTTAAAAAACAATTTAGTGAAATTTAGCTCTGTAAATAAAAGTTGTTTTTGTACTTTTTTGTAAGATATTCGTCTATAAGAAAAATACATACATAAAATTTACAATTAGACGCTTTCATTTAAAACAAGCTAATTCAAATAATGACATTTTTAATTAAAAAACTGTTAACCATGACTGTAGGTCTTCAGTTTGTGGACTATATATATAATACATGCCCAGTAGGTAAAGGTATATACTTATACACCATTATTATAAATGAGTAATATAGTTTGTATTTAGTGGTATTGTAGATAGATTAGTATACATGTAATCGTTCATATAATTAGACTTATCATTAACATTAAATAATTACTTGAATATATTATAAGGCTATCTGGGCTGGCCCATATGGGCCCCACATGGGCCCCATATGTACGCTACCCACATGGGACCCTCATTTTGGCCCAGAATGCCCATACGAATCCCAGGTAATGCCCATATGGGATAACCCAGATGGGCCCCAGATGTATCCCAGACGGGTTATCTGGGCCAACCCATATGGGACCCATATGGGCCCCATATGTTGGCCCATGTGGGCCCCATATGGGACCCATATGGGTTATGGGCCATTCCATATGGGCCCCATATGAATCCCGGGTGCAGGATCCACAGGGCCCCATATGGGTTATCCCCACATGGGGCCCATATTCTGGCCCATATGGAACCCATATGGGGCCCATATGGGCTTGCTACCTGGGATTGGTTATGTGTTTATCAAACACTGAGAAGCAGAGACTTCAGCTCATGAAGGGTGTTTCGGACGGCGTCCACGGCAGTGTTTATCGATGCTATATCGGTGCAACTCGGTGATAAAACGGTAAGCCTTGTGTGAAAATCATTGCTTTTCAAAATGAGTATTTATTTAAAGGCACCTGGCAGTGGTATTTTGTCAAAATAAAGCTTTTGTCATTAATATATACATTTTTATGAGTGGAATGTGAATAAACAATTAACTAAGGTTAAAAAATTGTATTTTTATTTTAATTACAAATTAAAAAATAGGCCCCCCTTTACATGGCGCTGTTCGTGACGTCAATCGAGGCAGGAGAAAAAGTGTAGTCTGGCCCCATACATTACGTCTGGGTACCTGATCAGTATGATGCATTTTCGTATTCGGACGTCACCGCCCAATGTAATCCTAGGACAGTGTACAGTCGACTAATACGAGACGCCAGTTTATACGAGGTTTTTCACCGGTCCCGAACTGTCCCATGCGCGTTTCTATGTCTTAAAAACGGAAGATACGAGCATGGTCATAACGAAAACACGGATAATACGAGGTATTAGAAACATTTCGCTGGTAACCTAAGCTTCACTGCAACTTCCCTTGCACACTAATAATACCAACGAAAAAATTCCCCGGTGTCCAAGCACGACGGGGTACAAGTGTTCGCTGCATAGCGCTGAAAACGACGTCGGACCGGACCACTTTGCCCTCGTTAGCCTGACTTTCGATGCCCGTAACTGCCTATATTTAGGATCTGCAGGAAAAAAATGCTGGCTGACCCCATCTTTAGTCATTTTGCTGCATCCAGCAGCAATTTTTGCCGGAAAAATGCAAGAAAAATCTTCTTTTTGGATAATCAAACGAAACGTATAATCTCACTACTTGCACATACAACGTAAATGCAGGCAAGTTCGAGGGGGCTCGATGTTCGATCGAGGCGGAGTCTTCCTCGATTGACGTCACAAAAAGGGATGGGCGGAGTCGCCCCCAAACAATTTTATCTATTTTTTTTACATATAAATACTGACAAACAAATACTCAAAAAATTGTTTTATTGTTAATACACATGTACTCTTATATTTCAAGAATTTTTTTTCTATTTCCAGGTGACTTTAATGCACAGTTACGTTATAAAGTTTATCCTTTATCATCAAGTGGTGGCGTTGGTGATGTTTTTAAAACTAAGGAACGTTTAGTGTGATCGTCGAGGAGGTAGAATTGGGCAAAGGGGGATTGGTATAATTGTTGGCTGTGTCACTAAAGTCAGAAAATGGTCCGACTGATGAATGTTTTTCATGACATATTTAAAGAAACCTGTGATGACGTTTGTGTTAAGTAAAGTAGGTTTTGTTTATAAGTTGTTCACTTCCAAAACAATATGTGCACCTTCCACTAACTTTTTCTTGTGCAATTTCCCAAGTTTGAATTTTGTTACTGTTTTGACCCCCCCCCCCCCCTTTGAACAGGCTGGTCATTGAGAGAGCGCAATATAAATTCAATAAATTAGTAGTATTATTGTATAATTATGAAACGTTTTAAGTCTTGATTTTTGTTTATTTTAACAGTTTCAGCTTGACTTAATTTTCCTAGAGTCATACTTTGTTTATTTTGTATTATTTATTTTCTTCTTCAGAATACAGCACATCCACCGGCATGGTCTTGGATCCAGTGACAGATTTTCCACGTGTTGTTGCGTTGCATTTCTCATTTCCTGTATGATGCACCATACAGGTAGAAATAGAACTTATAAATCATTATGTTATAAGTCAAAATTCAAGAGAGGCTTAGATTTGCCGTCTTCATGATTTGCCTTCGTTTTGCATTATGATTTAAAACAAGTGCCTTTTTCAATAGTCTAAAAATTAACAAACTGTTCTGTAGGAAAATCAATATCCAAAAATCAAGCAAAGTAAACTTTTTAAATAATACAACTGCCAGCTCAGAACTTGCTTGACTTATTTTAGCGACATCATCATCAGCGTTTTTTTATTGAACAATCAATGTTTTTTGAACCGAGTATCCACCTCACTGGATTTGAAACCCTGTTAAAAACTTTTCTGAATTGTAACCTAATAATGTCAACATGTATAGTGTGGTTTTTTATCAATAAAGAATCGATAACCATCGAAAAATAAATAAACTTACTTTCTAAGTTAATCTTTGTTTTCCACTAGGCACATATTTAAATGCCTATGTCTCGCTAAAAACATTTTAACTTCATAATGATGTCAAAGGTTTTCAAATTTGGCTAAACAAAAGGTTGTTATTTATAACATTTATACAATTTTGAGCAGCCCTTTATTTCTTGTGTAAACTATTTATACTTTTCTTTCTCTGAAATTTCAAAAGCAATCAGCATTGTTTTCAGCGATTCAATGATATAGCTTACGCATTAAAACAGCAGTGAGCCCACCAGCGATACCCGAACACCTAGTGTTTGTTGTCACAAACACGTTAAGGCTAGTTTCTTCTTTGTTTTCCGTCATCTTCTCCCGAGCTTTGTCCGCAAGCAAACGCATACTTGCAAATCTTTGATCAACTTGAAACTTCATGTGTAATTAGAACATAACTAGCAGAATCTGAGTAAGTTGTGACCTCACGATTACGTCATCGGGTGTCAAGTTACAAGCCATTTAGGTTCAAAAAGTGACCTCGCGCCGATGCCTGTATGTCTCTGAATATTTAGGCTACAGTATTCATATTTGGGCATATGATAGATCAAGACACGGGCAACATTTGAAAAGTTAACGCCAAATTCACATGACCTTTACTTCCGGTCGTACCGGAAGGTAAAAGTTTGCCTTGGTATAATTCTTCAAAAAAACACTTTGCCGGCAAAAATATTGACTTCTGTTTATCGGATCAACTTCAAATTTACACCATGGTAGGACCTTGATAAAACCTCCATTATGTAGTTGTGACGTCATGATGATGCCATCAGGTGTTGAAATACAGTAAATCAAATTGTAATACTTCAACAATTCATAACTCAAGAAGTACATAAGCTATTATAACAATCTGTACATCATCGGAGAGGTTTTGAAAAATGTAGCAAATACTACACAGAGTCTTATGCCGATTGTCCTCGATTTCCTGTTCAAACTGGAAGTTGAAAATTTCAAAATTCGTACTTTAAGAAATATTCATAGGGGGGCTTACTTTTTACACACACAATACGGACAATTTTTATATCAGATTGTAGGTCCTTAAACCTTCTCAAACTTTTCCACAGAGATGTTACCTTTTTGAAATTCACTTATGGTTGAAATCGGGTATACATTGACCCGCTGAGACCACACACAATACGCGACCTAAACGGTGACCGCGGCTGCTGCATTGAATCAACCGCAAGGTTCAAAGTTCATCAAACACGCTTGTAGTCTCCGTTCAACCTGATTTTAGCGTTATGCTTTGTTAGTCTCTAAAACAGTCGTCCATGCAAACTTCGTTAACAATCAATGTTAGGATCTTGATAGTGTCTGCTTTCTTAGACCATAATTATTAGGACCTTGATCAAACCTCCATTAAGTAGTTATGACGTCATGATGACGTCTTCAGGTGTCAAATTACATGGTTTTTAAACATTAAACAATTTAATCTTTGAAAATCTATATCAAATCAAGCAAAGAGACCATCGGTTGCTTTTTGCGGGATTATATAGAGTTATTATAGGTCTTCATTTTTCAAAGTGTGCGTGACATGACATGCACTCTACTTCCGGTCGAAACCGGACGTGCCTTGTAGCTTAAAAGTGGCAAATTTTTTCAAGTTGTTTTCAATGATGTTATAATCCAGCATGGGTCTGGTTTACAAAAAAATGACCGGTGACGTCAAAACATCTCAAAGCGCCCTCTAGCGGCAGGTTATAAACAAACCAAAATAAACTTTTACTAGATTTCTGCAGTGAAGTTTATGACAATCGTTTCAAAATTGGTATACATAATGAACTTTATGCAGACAACATAATGTGTGGTATATTCAGATTGATGACGTCATCGTGTGTCACGTGGTAATGCCTTTAAGTTTTACTTTTTGAAACCTTGCATCTCAAAAACCAAAAAATTTACTGAGTTGAAACTTGGCATAGAGATAGACAATGATAATGACTACGTAAATCTAAAGTTACAACGTGATGACATCATAACATTTTGTTTTACAAATATTTGAAACTTTGACCATTTATTGCGGGTATTTATTGACCCGCTGTCAAACCACGAGATACACACACAATACGCGATCTAAACCAGTTACCAGTTAAACGGTGAGCGAATCAACCGCAAGGTTCAAAGTCCATCTAACATGCTTGTGGTCTAGTCTCTGTTCAAAGTTCGCGCAACCTGCTTTTGACAATACGCTTTGTTAGTCTCTAAAACAGCCGTCCTTGCAAACCTCGTTAACAATCAAATTAATGCTAGGCTTTTGATCGTGGGCTTTTTAAAACTTTTGCTAAAGTGTGTAGTTCGTTACGAACCTCAAAACAGTAATAACACCAAAGTTCAACTTAATGAAATAGCTCACGCATTGACACAGCACTGACCCCAGCAATACCCGAACACCTAGTGTTTGTTGTCACAAACAAGTTAAGTCTAGTTAACAATTTATTATTGTAAACACTGTGCCTAGCACCCACTTGTTCAGGTGGGGCTAATATTCCGACCGTATGTACAAGCAGTGGAAACGCTCAGTGATGTTTTAGAACGATAATGTGCTTTAACAATTTAGCCTGTCAGTTTACGCTTAATTTATAATAACTATTTGGGGGAGAAACGTGCACACATTTATTGGTGGTAAACAGGTTAACAAATTTGTGGCAAGCAGGCCAAGTTTTCTGGGCAAGAATTTAGGGGCAAGCATTCCCCATGTTTTGTGGCAAGCGTCCCAAGTTTTCTGGGCAAGCATGCCTGGCTCTGTGTGGCAAGCGTGCCAATGAATTTTCGGGCAAGCATGCACAGTGTTTGAGGGCAAGCATGCCCAGTGTTTGAGGGCAAGCATGCCTGGCTCTGTGTGGCAAGCGTGCCAATGAATTTTCGGGCAAGCATGCCCTGTGCTTTGTTGCTAATATTTGGGGCAAGACCCCGACCTTGATAATTTAGTTTTTCTAATGCAGCCTTTTGCCCAAGTTGGAATTGGTAAAAGGTGCTGAAATAAATGCAGTGGTCAAACTGTGCCAAATCACAACAATGTTTCAATGATTGTTTTCTGTGAACTGTCTGAGAATAACCTATGAGTACCCGTGCTGTATGTACCACGCACACAGTCGTGTATGTCAAATCAGCTAAAGAACCCTCTTTTGATTATTAGTCCTTGAGTTTTAATATCCAATCATAATATCATGTAAGGGACCGCTTTGTCTGTTACTGTTAGACCAAGATACCTGCTACATCATTGCAGAGAGACAGGTCGTTTGTTTCTTTATTTGTTTGTATAGATGATCTTCCCGTGCAAGAACACTAGGTAACTTCCACAAGGGGATGTAACACCAAACTAGTTTACAGCCAATCTCTCTTATAGTCATAGTGTACACAAATTGGTTCAACGTATACGATTATGAATTGCCCAAATAATCATTAAACTGTGAATCGGTAACTAGCCGACAACTTATTCTAGCCATTAGTTGTGAAAGCAGCGCTACCTGGACTTCCTGCAAGTTTGATTTGAATAAAGCTCAATGGATTAAAAACATTAAATGTGACAGTTTAAGGGAGATTTCCCTGTTTGATATAAAGAAAGGAGCCCCATCTCAAAACTCGTTCATCTGTAAATTTAGTAAAGGCTTAGGCTATAGGCCTACTCTTGAACTTATGTGAAAATTATGACACAGAAATGCAAAGTTTCTCATTATGACCAGACTGTAGTATCTTGCCTGCCTGCCCTGGATTGCAAAGTCAATCAAGCATTTTTACAAAATTTTGATCAAAAATGAAAATTGCTAGGTCTTGCAAGCATTTTTGTCAAACTTTTGACAGGTTGGTAAATCCGGTATTTTTATAAACATTGGGTCAAAATATTTAAAGATCACAAGGAGTAAGTCCAGCATCTCAACAACAAATGTGAAAGGAGAAAGTCTAGCATTGTTTATCAAGAATGAAAAAAACAAGTGGTAAAACCAGCATTTTAAAATAAATTTCTGTCAAAAAAACCCCCCCAAAAACACGCTCACACAGGCTTAATACTTTGCTCACGTGTATGGGCAGTTGATGGGTTTTATTGTGTTGCAGGGAAACTGTCTGTTGGAATATTTTAAAGGAGCCGAGGACACAGCTAGGCAAACACAATGATCAGGGGCATATATGCCTAGATGTAATTGTTCCAGTTTCCTAAAATGGAACAGGATTTTCCTTTCTTTGTATAGCTCCATAGTCATAAAAGTGGGACATTTGTCAGTGTATGATGGATATTTTCACCGGGGTACAAAGCCAATGACAAGGGGGGTACCAAGCAAGGTTTCCCCCAGGTTTGGCCAAAGCACGCTGAAATGAAACGAAGTTCTCGGAATGTTTTTTACTTAGATAGGATTGTAGCTCATGATCTGCGTCAGTTTAACCCGGCCCCATTATAGTATCCCTAAATTAGGATTCATCTTGGGAATAATTGGAAAGAAGCCAATTTCAACTGAAAATGGTAGGTATGGGTGTCAATATTGACCCGCCAAAAAGTAAGTACGGGTGGGGGGTGGGGAAATATTTTTTTTTGGGGGGATCATCAAAACTGGGGGGTCATTTCCCGAAATTTGTCTTGTTTGGTATCAAATGAAAGGAAATTTAGTTTAAAACACTGTCAGTGATGTTAATTTTGTCATTTTATCATCCTGTGAAAAGTTACACTTGATTGAAGACGTTGTGCTGGTTAACAAGGAATCAGCGAACTCATTACTTGATATGCAATGTATAATGTGCTGCAGAGTCTCTATAGAGATGGGAATTAGTGGGAATAAAACTGAATTAGTCCCAGTGGACATCATTCCATGCACATGATACAAACATTCATGCCTGAGTTATCCACACAGCACAGGAAACTTCAGGATTAATTACCCTGTAATCCTATCCCACTGACTTACATTACATAAGTTTTTGACATACACTCAATATGGGCATATAATTGACTCGAACTTGAGGTTACTACCACTGAACTGCGCACCCATCTACTGGTTTACATCCTACATGACAATTAAGTAGCCTATAATTTGCCTACTCAGATCTACTTATACAACTTTCTAAATCATGGATACCATTAATTATAATTATATCCCAAAATACATTCTCATAACAAAGTTGTGAGGATAGTTACTCTCTTGAAAGGGCTCGCTATCAGAAGTTCCAAAAGCAAGCAGCCAAGGGTAAAAAGTAATGATCCTGAGCGCCTACCACCCGCATAAAAGGCAACAGCACAACATTCCCTTCGTGTGCACATCTCCAAGTTGTAGTATGGAATCATCTTAACACCTCCATACCTGATCCCATTGGAAGAAGGTGGGAGATAGCAAAAAGAAACTCAGACCAAAGATGCTTTCCAGAGGTATCACACCAAAAACTCTACCTAAAGGATTTTGCTGCAAATGCAAGGAAGGGGAGAGGCAGTGTCAAACTATAAAATGTAGCTGCATGGAAGCTGGCATGTCGTGTATTTTCTGGCCAGTGCCGATTTGTTCTGGTTATGTTACGTGTAAACCTTAAAAGTATGGCATTACACAACCTGTAATAGGCCAGTGTCGGCCTGGTTAGGCCAGTGCCGTTATGACGGTACATATATTAACCTGTAAGGGGCCAGGGCTGGCCATTTAGGGGAATGATGTTACACAACCTGTAATGGGCCCAGTGTCGGCCTGGTTAGGCCAGTGCCGTTATGGTATGACGGAACACAGCCTGTAATGGGCCACGGCCAGCTAGGTAGGGGCAAACCAGTATGGTATGACGGTACACAATATGTAATGTGCCAGTGTCAGCCTGGTTATACCAGTGCCGTTATGGTATGACGGTACACAACCTGTAATAGGCCAGGGCCAGCTAGGTATATAGGGTCAAACCAGTATGGTATGACGGTACACAACCTGTAATGGGCTCAGTTTATTTTACTTCCAATTAGCACCGATTGTGTACTAATAATTGGCATTCTAAGTTGGCCCTGTACTTGCCAGTACTGTTTGAAGGAGCTGGGTCCATTTTCACAGTACTGGCAAATGGGCTAATGCTGGTTCCGTGCTGTTTTGCCACGGGCAATCAGTATACATTTAGGTACAGGTTGAGTTAAGGCTACCTGTATTGGGCCAGTTCCAAGCCTCTGTGCTAGCCTGAACAGGACCAGTACCGTTTTGCCTGAACTGGGCCAGTGCTGGTTCTGTGCTGTTTAGGTTTGGGCAAACAGAACTTGGTCATTACTGGGTGGTCATTACTGGGCCAGTAATGGGTAGGTTATGGTTGGGTTAAAGCTGCCTGCTCTGGGCCAGTTCCAAGCCTCTGTGCAAACCTGAACAGGACCAGTACCGTTTGCCGGCACTGGCCCATTGATGCACAATGGGCAAAACACAACTGTGCCAGTGCTGGTCCAGTTCCGTGTTATTTGCTTGGGAGTGTGCTGCAGACATTGCTCTTTAGAATGGAGCAGATAAAATAGATAGAGAAGAACTTGGTAGCTATGAAGAGGAACTTCAGAACAATCAAGCCATTTGTTTTGGCTGAACGTGTAGGGCCTAGCTTACTGTCAGTTTTGACTTGTAAGTAGTACTTCTGATCAACAAATTGTAGCATTTGTACTTAACGTTCCTTGAACTATGTTGACATCAGCCTCGAAACAAAGTGATACACTTTGATAGATACTTAGTAACGTATATGATAGTCTTATGGTTTTCTGTACATTATAAACTGTGTAATGGGCTCGCTGATTCCTTGTTACCCAGCACCACGCCTTCAATCAAGTGTAACTTTCCACAGAAGGATAAAATGGCAAAATAAACATCACTAACAGTGTAGCACCCACTTGTTCAGGTGGGGCTAATATTCCGACCGTATGTACAAGCGGTGGAAACGCTCAGTGATGTTTTAGAACGATAATGTGCTTCAACAATTTAGCCTGTCAGTTTACGCTTAATTTATAATAACTATTTGGGGGAGAAACGTGCACACATTTATTGGTGGTAAACAGGTAAACAAATTTGTGGCAAGCAGGCCAAGTTTTCTGGGCAAGAATTTAGGGGCAAGCATTCCCCATGTTTTGTGGCAAGCGTGCCAAGTTTTCTGGGCAAGCATGCCTGGCTCTGTGTGGCAAGCGTGCCAATGAATTTTCGGGCAAGCATGCCCAGTGTTTTCGGGCAAGCATGCCCAGTGTTTTCGGGCAAGCATGCCCTGTGCTTTGTTGCTAATATTTGGGGCAAGACCCCGACCTTGATAATTTAGTTTTTCTAATGCAGCCTTTTGCCCAAGTTGGAATTGGTAAAAGGTGCTGAAATAAATGCAGTGGTCAAACTGTGCCAAATCACAACAATGTTTCAATGATTGTTTTCTGTGAACTGTCTGAGAATAACCTATGAGTACCCGTGCTGTATGTACCACGCACACAGTCGTGTATGTCAAATCAGCTAAAGAACCCTGTTTTGATTATTAGTCCTTGAGTTTTAATATCCAATCATAATATCATGTAAGGGACCGCTTTGTCTGTTACTATTAGACCAAGATACCTGCTACATCATTGCAGAGAGACAGGTCGTTTGTTTCTTTATTTGTTTGTATAGATGATCTTCCCGTGCAAGAACACTAGGTAACTTCCACAAGGGGATGTAACACCAAACTAGTTTACAGCCAATCTCTAGTACACTAGTACACAAATTGGTTCAACGTATACGATTATGAATTGCCCAAATAATCATTAAACATCGGTAACTAGCCGACAACCTATTCTAGCCATTAGTTGTGAAAGCAGCGCTACCTGGACTTCCTGCAAGTTTGATTTGTATAAAGCTCAATGGATAAAAAACATTAAATCTGACAGTTTAAGGGAGATTGTCCTGTTTGATAAAGAAATAGGACCAAGCTTGCCCCCCAAAAAGGCATCACAAAACATGGAATCGGCAGAAACGTGAAGAATGATTCTTCACAAAGTTATCCTATAAGCTGATCGTGCTAGAATTTTACTAGATTTCACTTGGATATTTTTCAAAACATATTTATATCTTCGGATGATAGCTTGCCATCCCATTGTACGTGTTCGGCCATCTCTTGACTTCTTTTCTTTATGCTCATTGCCAACGCCATACAGAAATCTTCCTTTCCACCATGATGGACTTTAATTGCAATATTAGTCAGTTCCTTTTCTTGTGAGTGGACTCTTCTGGCAATAAGCTATCATCCGAAGATGTAATATATGTTTTGAAAAATAATAAAGCTACAAAGGCATCAAGTGACAATTATTAATGCCTTCCTAAAATTACTTGATTGTATAAAATGGTCCTCAACGTTAAATCCCTGTTTTGTGAGAAATATTTCAAAAGGCCGCCAGCTTATTTTTTCTTCTATTATCTTGTCCCAGCCAGATATAGTAGTGCTTTATCAAGTTCGATGAAGGTTTTATCATTCATACGATATGCTCAAAATATTTCCTGCCAAAAAGCGAACGAAATCATGATTATGTACGTGTTTCCTGGTGTTTCCTGCATGACGGTTCAAAAGCCGCCCTTAATTATAAGAAAGGGAAAAAAAAAATATTACTTCAGTAAGAAAGAGGCAAAAAATGTAATTTGAGTGCATAAATATTGTTGTAACAACTTGTACGCAAGCTTCGGAAACGTGAGTTCACAAAATAATACGGCTAGTAATGATAATCGTCAAACTTTGGTGATCATTCAATTCGTTCCAAAGTACCACACAGGACTGAGGCAACCAATATTGTTTGACGAGGCAGGCATACTGTCAATGAGTTTTACCACTAAGGATACACTATGGATAGATTCACGGTATGGATGGGTTGTGTACGGTACCAAAAAGAAATTAGTTACGTAACACTACAGACAGGGTCACATACCTCTTTGTCTGGGGTTATTTTGAGCATCGCTAGCGGTGACCTTGTTAGCTGCGCCCGATTTGTATGTGAACTGCTGGTGACTGCATGTGCGCTTCTATTGGCCAACGGTTAATGTACATGATCTATGGAGAGTTACCCCGTCATTGGCCCACGCAGGTTTGTGTACGAACCGCAGTGCCATTGGTTGTGCACAAACAGGTTTGTACACAAAACACCATGCCATTGGTCCGTGTACAAACTATTCGAGAGTGTCCGACTAATGAAGGGGCCCCATCCCAAAACTTGTTCATCTGTAATTTTAGTAAAGGCTCAGGCTATAGGATTACTCTTGAACTTATGTGAAAATTATGACACAGAAATGCAAAGTTTCTCATTATGACCAGACTGTAGTATCTTGCCTGCCTGCCCTGGATTGCAAAGTCAATCAAACATTTTTACAAAATTTTGATCAAAAATGAAAATTGCTAGGTCTTGCAAGCATTTTTGTCAAACTTTTGTCATAAAAGAAAAAGATTTTTTTTTGTGCAATTCAAATCGAATTTGGTTCAAAATTGAAAAGTCAAACAATTCTTTCACAGTTTGAGTCCAGCATTTGTATCATTTTTTGGTAAAACAATATGTAGAAGAAAAATCACGAGGAGTAAGTCCAGCATTTTTAATCAAATTTTTGTTAACCAGTTTAAACAATTTGGTCAAAAAATTTAAAATCACAAGGCTGGTAAATCCGGTATTTTTATAAACTTTGGGTCAAAATATTTAAAGATCACAAGGAGTAAGTCCAGCATCTCAACAACAAATGTGAAAGAAGAAAGTCTAGCATTGTTTATCAAGAAAGAAAAAACAAGGGGTAAAACCAGCATTTTAAAATAAATTTCTGTCAAAAAATATTTAAAAAAACACGCTCACACAGGCGTAATACTTTGCTCACGTGTATGGGGGCAGTTGACGGGTTTTATTGTGTTGCAGGTAAGCCGTCTGTTGGAATATTTTAAAGGAGCCGAGGACACAGCTAGGCAAACACAATGATCAGGGGCATAGGCCTAGATGTAATTGCTCAGTTTCCTAAAATGGAACAGGGTTTTCCTTTCTTTGTATAGCTCCATAGTCATAAAAGTGGGACATTTGTCAGTGTATGTTGGATTGTATTTTCACCGGGGTACAAAGGCAATGACAAGGGGTCCCAAGCAAGGTTTCCCCCAGGTTGGCCAAAGCACGCTGAACTGAAACGAAGTTCGCGGAATGTTTTTTACTTAGTGTTTATCTTAGATAGGATTGTAGCTCATGATCTGCGTCAGTTTAACCCGGCCCCATTATAGTATCCCTAAATTAGGATTCATCTGGGGAAAAAATGGAAAGAAGCCAATTTCAACTGAAAATGGTAGGTATGGGTGTCAATATTGACCCCCAAAAAAGTAAGTACGGGTGGGGGGTGGGGAAATATTTTTGTGGGGGTTCATCAAAACTGGGGGGTCATTTCCCGAAATTTTGCTCAAAATTTGTCTTGTTTGGTATCAAATGAAAGGAAATTTAGTTTAAAACACTGTCAGTGATGTTAATTTTGTCATTTTATCATCCTGTGAAAAGTTACACTTGATTGAAGACGTTGTGCTGGTTAACAAGGAATCAGCGAGCTCATTACTTAATATGCAATGTATAACGTGCTGCAGAGTCTCTGTAGAGATGGGAATTAGTGGGGATAAAACTGAATTAGTCCCAGTGGACATCATTCCATGCACATGATATAGGCCGCGGGATGATCATCAAAAAGGGCTCTAGTTTTCGAGTTTTGTAGTCTACCCTCTGAAACTACCTAAATTTTTGCCCAGATGTACTTCTGATAGTCCTGAATAACATGTGAAATTCGTCAAGGGCAAAACCTGCACACTAATGAGTTATCTTAATTAGAAAATAATTATGGGAAAATAGCACCCTCTGTTGGTCAAAACTGGAGAACTGTGCACAAACTCGATTGAGAAATCACTCGTGCACAGAGGAATGGGGAAGTTACCCTGTGTATTTTAACTTGCTTTCCTTTACAGGTTTCTGGATACTTTTCGCCCAGATCTCAAGTAATTAATTTTATTTCATATTCTTGGAAAAAATTCATATGTTTTTTAATTTGGTAACCCAATAATTTCCCCCATGATTTTATTTAATAAATATGCGATGGTTTCAAATTACTTTCACCAACAAACTTTCTGGAACTCATTTTGTTCATTTGCCAAGTCAATAGAACTTAGAAAGACCTTATTTAAATGAAAATAAAATGTGATAAATAATTTGACCCAGAAAAAATTGCTGACAAGTGATACACATTTTAATGATCTCATGGATTTTTGTTTAATTCATTCCTTTCAGATGTCACACTTCTGGTACAATAAACATTGTTTGTTTAGAAAACAATTATTTTAAGGTTGACAAAACATTATTTGCATTGCAAGTGTCATTCAATTGTCTTTGTTACTATTAATATTGAAAAATAATTGTTACCCTCATTATGAATTATGCTCTGTTCTTAGAAAACAACCATTCAAACAATTTAAAACAAACACCTTTAACTGGTGACCTCTCACTGGTTAACTACTAGTTTGTCATGTTGTTTTTCTCCCAGCTTATTCTACAAGTCATCCTTAGTTTGGAGCACAAAAAGCAAACCCAGAACCTCTTTCCCATTGTACCTTCTTTGTGTGCATGTTTAAAGTTACACACGATTTATATATTGATGATCAAATGATCAAGTTATTATCAAATTGAATGGAAATTATACAAATCTATTTTCCAAACTGTCTTGTTTTTAAGCACTATACCACAGCACCTGATGGGTTAATTTAATTCTCAAATAAATTGTTGTCCACTTATTTAAGGTGTACATTTTGGAAAGCCAAAAGCTTCGTTACACTTTGTACTCTTCTTGTATTCTTGCTTAATTGTCAAAAATAATGATGATGACATCATGGCAATTTACATATTTTTTGCACCAGTTGAAAACTTCTGTTAATATCTGTCAAAACAAAACAATAAGAGTATTAAAGATACATTGCCTGATCTTCCGCATACTTGTCTAACCCAAATATGATTTAAAACTCAAACAGATGCTTTATAGCATCAATGAAGTTTCAAGCTGTAAGTTTAGTTGATACATTTGAAAATAAAACTGGGGACTTTAATTCTACTTTCTTGACTTTGACAGTATTATGTGCATTATATAATTTTAAGGGAAGGACTCGCAAAGAAAATAGTTGGACCGGACTGCACTTAAAGTGTTCAAAAAGCTTTAGGTTTTGTCATTATGAACATTCTCCCCCTGTTGATGGAGAATCATGCAGGAAAACTAAAGCTTTAAAAATTGTATGAGGCGTCATGCGTATAGTTCTTGCTGCCTTCACTTGTTGGCCCCCCGTACTTGTCTCCTATTGCATAAGTCGCTCAATCTTTCTATTCCGTGTGATTTTTTCTTTGATGTACTTTCTTCCTCATGTTGTCTCGTTGTCACTAATCTCACTTTCTGTAATTGAATTAGAAAAGGATAATCAGCGACTGTACAGTACACACACAAATAATTTGTAGGAAAAGAATCAATAGTTTTGGTGATGGTACAATAACAACAGTTATATGAAAAGCTATAGCATGGAGTAATGAACTGGTAACACAAATTATTGTAAAAAATAAATCAGATCAAATCTATTGTTCCTTGATTGCAGATACACATCCAAGTTGTAAGCTTTCACGGTAGCAGCTACGCTCCAAAAATGTGTCCATTAAAAAAAGGAAAAATATTATTTATTAAATTTGATTTTGGGCAACAACAATAAACATATTCACAGAATTCGTGTCATCTCATACCCGACCCAAGTGACGTCACCTCATACCAAATTCAACTCGTACCCAATTACTTAATGACTATAAAAAACTTACTAAAGAGCACTGGAGAGGTTTTGATATTATAAAACATTGTTAGAAAAGACCCCATTTGAAGTATAGTTTTAGAGAAAGAGGAAATGTTTTACCCAATACTTTGCATCTGAAAAAGGCTTCAGGCATGAAGCCTTTCACAGGCATCTGACAGCACACAAGGGTGTTTTTTCTTTCAACATCTTCCTTTTCTTGCAACTTCTTGCCAAAATTTACACATGTTTTTTATTTAATGCAAATGTTGAGGTTACACCAAATGAGGATAATGGTCTTTGACAATTACCAAAAGTATACCGTGCCTTTAATTTATTTTTTTAATTTATTATTTCTTTAAAAAAAGAAGAAAGTTGCGTAAGATATTTCTTCTGGTGGAAACAAGTAATAATAATAATAATATCAAGCATTTATAAAGCGCCATCTATCTAGCTAGGCTATTCCGAGGCGCATATTATTAAAGTAATGAAGATTTTTTTTTTTACCTTCTTTTTCCTTCTCTAGCTTTCTCAGATTTTGTTCTGCCTTTCTGTTTCTCCTCTGCCCGCTTGATTGTTGTTGTATTGCAGAAGTGCCGATAACACTGAATATGGTAACCCGGGCGACCACGTCCTATTGGGAAAAATAATAAACAAAATAAATTAGGCCCGTTTTACTAATTTTAATAAAATAGAGAACCTCTAAGAAAATTGTTTTTCCTTGCTTCTGGAATGTGACAATTATGAAGATGGTGATGTCATTCATTCATAAATATATTACTCCATCCGTAGGGTGCTTGGTTGGAGGTACATTCACAAAAGGGTAGGTGGCTTTGTCCCTTCAATTGTTTGATGGACCAATCAATTGTTCATGAATCGTTTTATGTGCAATCCTTGTTAACTTTTGGATGGATGTGTATACTATGAGATAATCTTTCAGAAGAAAAACCCAAACTAACATTTAAACAAATAATAATAAAAATGTATAATAATAATAAAAAACATTTGTTTTTCTTCAATCTTGACTTACTTTTGCCTTAAAAAAAATAAAGTAGTATAAAGTTTATAAACTGTCGGTATTAATGATTCATGGGAAGTTGTATCCTGAAATCAACACCCTCCCAGTCCCACCCTCCCCCCCAATAATTGTTTGATTTATTTTTTATAAATTGATTAAATAATTAAAAAAAAATGTTTTATTGAAATTAAGAAGAGCCAAATTTTATGAATGAAATTTTGCCTAAATACCTTTGAGGTCCACTAGTACTTGGCAAGTACGATCAGCAACTGTGGCTGTGCTTTTTGATGAGCTTGAAAGGTCTTTTTCTTGTTTAGGTCTAGGTGGCTGCGTCACCTCATCCTACCCTCGACATGACAGTTCAATCAGAATCACGTATTCTGGGCAATCTAACTCCTGCCAACGATTGCTACATTCCTTAAACTTGGCAAGGCTTTTGTCACTTGCTCCATGCTAAACTGTACAAGCTTCAATTTAGTTTATGTTGTGTGCATAGAACAAAAAAACAGGGTCATCTCTGCAACTTCCTTCCCCGTCACAGGACGATGTTCCCTGAAAAGACGCCATCTTTCCTAAATCCACAGAACCGAAGTACTCAGAAATAATCTCTTTCATTGGTCCACACGTATGTTAAATGCGCTATGATTGGCCGAGCGTATAGTCATCGTTTTAGTTCTTGCACACACTCGTATAGTCATTTTTTATACACACATTATTTTGCTTATATTTTCGCGAATAAATCCATAATGTGCAAGTTTTGTGCTTGACTACTTTTGTGACGTGGTAAGTTGAATTTCATTCGAATTTTAAGACCAAATATAAGTAGCTGTGCACACAAAATAAATGTCGAGTCAAAAGACTCATTTACGTGAGTCACTTACTTGTCCGTGTGGTGACACACTCTTAGGATTTAATGAGTCATTTGACTCAGTGAAGATGTGTCACATGACTCGGACTAGAATAACATGTGAGTAAGTTGACTCACTTTGCTTCGTTTAACTGAGTCACTTTATTGCTTGTTTAAACGAGTCTTGTTACTCATTGGAGACATACCACATGTTTACAAGTGAGTCATACAATTCATTTAAATTACATCCAATTAAATTCTGGTTTATTTGAAAATACTTCCAAACAAAAAGTCCAAGGACTACAAAATACTATTGGTTTACATTAAAAGTTACAATACATCATCAAAAGATTGCATGAAAACAAATAAATAATTTAATTTACACAAACAAATATTTGCATATACACAAAAACATTAACAACATTTGGATTATGCCTAAAAGCTAGATATAAATAAAACTGCGAGCAGGGTTCTAAAAAGAATAAAAAACAAAAATCAATAAAACTTATTGAAAATGTGACATGCAAACTAAATAGGATGAATACAGACAAACACCTTTCCTCGATTCATCAATCTGTTATCGCACTGGGTTAACATAATTATTGTTTACAAGTAAAACTTCAATTTGGATGGCTTTATTCTATCACTTGAATGAGCTCTGGACTTTGATTTGAAACCCTAAAGGGTGGTTCTAAAAACTGAAACACATAATTCTTCTAAAATAATTTCCACCTACTTTTCGGGCACATGTCCAAAACAAATCTTTATGATAATAAAACATTGATCTTCAAAAACATTTAACCAAAACATAAACAATAATTATTAAACGGCATTTGTTTTCTTCGAATCTAGCTCAGGAGCTCATAATAACGTCATTCGTGGACAAGCAGGTTTGCCGCATGAAATTGTTAAACTACCATATCTCAGAGACAATAATAATATGCAAATACAATAATTTTTTCGTCACATAAATTTAAAGAGCAACATTTTTAGAGGCCTATGCATTAATTTGAATTTTTGAAATATGGTAAAAATTGCTGTGAAAAGTGAGTTTCCTTTTTTGTAAACCACTCTGTACAATCAGTGGTGCCAGTGTGAATGTAAACCTAGCCTGATGTCATAAATTGTGACTATTCTAATCTGTCAAAATCCAAAACTTTAACAACTTGAACTCTGAGCAAACACTTTAACAAGTAGCTTTTCTGAGGAGAAACGTGGAGCATATTAAACTCAACCTGAAGGTGCTCAACCCAACTTAAAGCCTGTGGCTGCCAATATTATTATGTACTGCCTCAGGACATGTAGCAACTTTACAAACATTCTGGCAAGATCTCAGACAAACTTATCAAGACATTAGTTCGAAAATCGTATTTCACTTTTGCATTCACAGTAACTACAGCATTTATGTCATACAACATCCTGACAACTTTTGAAGGAAGGAGTAGGTGTTTCATCTGGAATTTTCAGTGGATAACTTTCTGTATGAAAGTTAGTGTGTTAACAACCTTTTTGCTGTATGCCAAGTTGAAAACGTAATGAACACACATCAGCAGACAAATTGCTGAAATGAAGTCTGTGGTTTTGCACAAAAGATTTCCTTCTGCAAATATTGAAAATTCTGTCCCCTGATTTATGATGCTCACTCAGGTGTCTCCATTGTAGGTGATATGTGCCACTGGTGTTGATGGTTTCTGAAAAAAGATATAATTTTATTTGAGTCAAGTAGATGAAGATAACTTGGCATTTCAATTGAGACGAAAACTCAAATGCGGGGCTCGAAATTTACACTGGATGCAGCCCCGATGAGGTCAGTGAACTAAATGTTCTTTTGGGTTTTCAAAATCCAAATTCCAGCCCTGCCTGTAGTGTGAAGAGTGTCTTCCTACAACTACAAAACAAGAATCACAACTGAAGAGGTTCTGTTCCTAAAATGCAGATCTCCAAATGATGACTCTCTTCGATAAGTTTTAATTGACAGCAGTTTCAAAAGAAAACACAAATGTTTGCTTTAAGGGACAGAACTCTATCAGGGACAAACAGGCTGCCATAGATAAGAAAAGGGAATAGCATTTTGTCATAATTATTGCCAATGTTAAATGTTTACCTTGATACGAGGACAGATTTTCAACTCCATTTTTTCTCCAAAAAGCAGGGGAAGCAACAAGAGTGATCAATATGCTCATTGAATTCTAAAATGGAAATAGAAATGTAAAACAAATGTAGTATATAATAACAACAATGAGTACTCAAGGCGCAGAAAAAGCAACATAAAAGCACAAATGGCAATTAAATTCAGGATTTTAATGTTTTATCAAATTACTATTATTATAAATTTTTTGTTTAGCAGTAGTCCAAGGTACACTCTCAACCCTATCAGGACCAGGCTTTTTGGCCTAACAGGGAGGGGGTGTGTGGTTCGTTCCATATTTTCTTAAGTTTTCAAGTGATTTTCATTAAACACACCACAGCCACAAATGTTCAATTTACCACGTTCTATAAGTTGAAGCAAACAAAATCCCCCACCCCCCCCCCCCCCCCCCCCCCCGGGAGCACAAGAATCATGCCATGCAAAACTGGTAAGAGACTGCAAGCAACAAGTCTATCTTGCAAAGATGCGCAATTGCATACAACATGTACTTACAAAGTGTCATTTCATCATAGAGATTCTGCTTCTCTGCATATGAAAGAACTCTTTCTTCACCCAATGCCTTCACTAAAGCTGGACGAAAGTTTTTCCTCGGCAGCATGAAAGGCACTGGCCAGCTGGACAGACCAACCACAGATGTACACTTAATACTGTAAATACATAACAAAACAGAAATGGCACATTAATGTTTTTGTTAAGGCTATAGCCTCGTCAATGAATGACCCGACCTAGGCCTGTATTCATTGTGTCAGACACAGCTACTGTAACTGTTCATACATGTACATCTCTCTATGTCTTATGATCATGCATGTGTCATGAATACGATTACGAACAACATAATGACAACATTGACAAAATAGTTTAAATCAATAACTGTGGCTGTGCATTTACATGCTTGTTGTAATGCTAGGCAATTGGATCGAGAAAAACGTTCCTGGTAAATTGCGCTTGGCGTAGGCTAACCACGGAGCATTTTTATTGCTGCATGGACCATGGAGGTAAACATTTCTACCTCCATGAATGGACTAAACGAATAACGTTGTCGTTAGTCAAAACGCCGCGGTGAAAACAAAGTTTAAAAAAATAAAACTACACTACCACAGTACTCTACTTAGTACTAGTACTACAGCTAACGAGTTCTCTTTTGGCTCGAAATGAAACAGCTGAATAATGAATACACCATTTACGTATTAAAACATAATTGTATTATTTTCTATAATGTAGGCCTATCATAAGCATGAAAATACCTTATAATCAGATGAAAAGGCTGGCTCCCACTGCCGAGTGCTGTACTACGACGAGTGCTGTGTTATGTGCAAATGGCGGACGATCGTTGCAACAACGCAAAGCGCTTACGGGTTTCCCGTGAGTTGCCTCAGGGGCGCGGGAAAGTGACTCACCAATGAGTTACTTAGGCAAACGGTACTCATTTTCAAAGATTAGTGAGTCAACAATGAACTGTCAGCGCGAGTCATCCACTTTTTGACTCATTTTGTTTTTTTAAAGAGTCTGGTAAGACGCGTATGGTTCAATGATTGAGTCAATTTTAGTATGACTCGCGAAAATTGTCCGAAAATGAGTCACTTGACACGACAATTGTTTTGTGTGTGTGAGGTAGACTACTGGAAAGCAAAATTTGGAGCATCATCCCACGGTCTAATACAAACATTCATGCCTGAGTTATCCACACAGCACAGGAAACTTCAGGATTAATTACCCTGTAATCCTATCCCACTGACTTAAACATTACATAAGTTTTTGACATACACTCAATATGGGCATATAATTGACTCGAACTTGAGGTTACTACCACTGAACTGCGCACCCATCTACTGGTTTACATCCTACATGACAATTAAGTAGCCTATAATTTGCCTACTCAGATCTACTTATACAACTTTCTAAATCATGGATACCATTAATTATAATTATATCCCAAAATACATTCTCATAACAAAGCTGTGAGGATAGTTACTCTCTTGAAAGGGCTCGCTATCAGAAGTTCCAAAAGCAAGCAGCCAAGGGTAAAAAGTAACGATCCTGAGCGCCTACACTGTAAAATAATACTGTAAAAAATACGGCACTTTACTGTGTTTTGCTACAGTAAATCCGTGTAAACAAAAATTACAGTAATTCACTGTTTACTATTTACAGTAGTTTTAATGTAATGTACATTCACAGTAAATAACTGTTCGAAGGCCTCTAATACAGTAAGCAACTGTTATAAAATACAGCAATCTTGTTAACGAATGGTAACAATAACATACTGTAAAAAATACGGCACTTTAGTGCGTTTTGCTACAGTAAATTCATGTAAAAAAATATTACAGTAATTCACTGTTTAGTATTTACACTCACTTTAAATGTAATTTACATTCACGGTAAAGAACTGTTCGAAGTCCTCTAATAACATCAACCAACTGTTATGAAATACAGCAATCTTTTGAACCAATGGAACAATAACATACTGAAAAAAATACGGCACTTTAGTGCGTTTTGCTACAGTAAATTCATGTAAAAAAATATTACAGTAATTCACTGTTTAGTATTTACACTCACTTTAAATGTAATTTACACTCACGGTAAAGAACTGTTCGAAGGCCTCTAATAACATTAACCAACTGTTATGAAATACAGCAATCTTTTGAACGAACGGAACAGTAACATACTGTAAAAAATACGGCACTTTAGTGCGTTTTGCTACAGTAAATCCATGTAAAAAAATATTACAGTAATTCACTGTTTAGTATTTACACTCACTTTAAATGTAATTTACATTCACGGTAAAGAACTGTTCGAAGTCCTCTAATAACATCAACCAACTGTTATGAAATACAGCAATCTTTTGAACCAATGGAACAATAACATACTGTAAAAAATACGGCACTTTAGTGCGTTTTGCTACAGTAAATTCATGTAAAAAAATATTACAGTAATTCACTGTTTAGTATTTACACTCACTTTAAATGTAATTTACACTCACGGTAAAGAACTGTTCGAAGGCCTCTGTTACATAATACAGCTAACAGGCAGTAACCAACTGTTATTAGATAATTATAAGCGATCAATGGCGGCAATCATGTGAACGAATGGAACAATAACATATGTATTTTCTACGGTAAACAGTTTGTTTGTGTAGCAAACGGTTAAATACTGTCGTTTTGGTTGGATGAAATTGAGATTCTACAATTTGAAATTGACTTGATTTCCTTATAATTTGTAGCATCCTTTTTCATTACTAGAAAAATATTTGTAATGGGCTTTCAAATGCTACATGCAGCGCTGCTTGGAAAATAACTAATTGGCCCTAAACTATAAATAAACCAACGTCACACACCAGACAACCGTACGTTCTTGCTGCACTCTCAAAAATTGGCAGACAACCAAAATCGACATTGGCCCGCGAAAACACTGCATGGTGCACAGCTCTTGTGAACGTTGGGCGCGCTATTAAACAACGCGCAGGCTGAATACGGGATGTGTACCAGTTGAAACTTTTCAGCAGCTGCGAGAGCGCGCTAAAGCTTTGCATACTCTATGTTACTGACATAGGCGCTACACACGGTGTGTTCAAGTGGTGATTTTCTCATGTAAATTTCAAGGTAATTACTCCGTAAACTTTTCATAAATGTTTGCAATTTGCATTAACATGTAGATCAGCCAATTATAGTACACTTTTTTTAACTTGTAGCCTCATTATTTCCTATCACTCGCCGGTCTTTACATCATTATTTTCTTTCAAGTTTCATGCCTGGCTCGGGATGAGCATCACAGCCTGCAGGGCCAGGGGTCGATTTCACCAAACCCTTCCTAACTTAGGACTAATCCTAGGCAATGCTAAGAGATAGGACTAGTCTTAAGTTACTCGCCCTAACTTAGGACTAGTCCTATCTCTTAGCATTGCCTAGGATTAGTCCTAAGTTAGGAAGAGTTTGGTGAAATCGACCCCAGGGCCCCTGCCATCACATGCCTGCCGGCTATGTAATTGTAAAATACGTTGGACCTGCTTGAATATGTACCATGTGTTGTGTACTACTACGAACCATTACCAGATTACGAAGTATGTTTAAAATTGTATGCAATGGTCATGGTAGTCATGGTTGGTAGTGGTACTGGTAATGGTAGTGGTACTGGTAGTGGTAGTGTACTGTGTGAGTGAGGCCTACCTCCACAACCAAAAAGGAAAACACAAAAAGTTATAACTGCCTGAACTTGTTATTCACTATCTATATCACTCAGTTATCACTATCATCAGTATCACAGACACAAAAGTGACACATTACACAGGTCACCCGCGGTCAGCAAGTTATTTTGCCAAGTCTTATTTCCAGGCTAATAACATGAATAAGAACTTTAAGAAGGCCTAAAATTATAATTGTGCACCAAGATGTACACCTGTGAACTTTGTGGTAAAATCTCGGGTACATTAAAATCATATTGTGATCACTATGGCCTCCATAGGAGTACACTGCAAAAACCGGGGTGTTAAATTGATTCTCTTGGTATCTATATGTGACAACACCGCCACGGTGTTGATTTTATCAACGATGTAGTATTTAAATGGGGATAGCTAACACCATGGCGGTGTTGTCACATATGGATACCGGAAAGAATCAATTTAACACCCCAGTTTTTGCAGTGTATTGCAAATTATTCATTTCCATGTTGTGTTGAAAACTGTTCTCGGCGTTTTATCAGTTATTCTGGTTTCAAAAGTCATACTCTTCGAGACCACAGGTCTAACAATACTGATATGCCTGGCATGCCTGGTGATTCAAGTTGTAGTAGGCCTACTACTGCTAGTGCTAGTGCTACTGTTACTAGCAGCTCCAATCGAAAAAAGACTTTAATTTGCAAGATTATGTCATGCTTAATGGAATTTGATAAGCTTAGTGAATTTATTGGTCACTTAAAAATGCACATCAAAGATGGCGCAAAGGTGGCTTGTCCTTTCAGTGGATGCAAACGACAGTTTACAAATATTTCATCTTTCTCTGCCCATAAGTGTAGGTGTCACAAAGATTGGACCAGTAACCACATATCAGTAGAAAATTACCATGACGATGAAGTAGATAATAGTCTATCAAATGATACAGTTGATGGAGGAATGTGTGGTATTGAGCAATCCGATTCAGAGGAGCATAACCACTCACATTTTACAGATGATCACTCACAAATTGAAACAGAATTTGATGATCATGAAGAGAGTACAGACAATTTACAGGATATTTTCATCAACAGTTTGGCACTGTTTTACTTGAAATTGCAGGCTAAGTATATTCTCCCAGCTTCAACAATTCAGATGATTATAGAAGAATTCCAAACTGTTCATGATCAGGGTCAGAATGTCCTTCATGCCAAACTTCTGGGTAGATTATGTGATTTGGGTGTTGAAATGGATAATGTGAAGATCAAGGAAGTTGTCAAAGAGCTTTTTGAAAGTGACATCTTGCATTTTGTGAATTCTAACCAATTGAAAACTGATCTCCGCCGGAAATCGTTTTTCAAAACAAATTTCAACTATGTACAACCATTAGAGCTTTACTTGGGCAAGGATAGCAATATGAAGGAAAGATACTATCAGTATGTGCCAATCAAGGAGACAATCACTGCTTTATTCAAGCACCAGTCTGTGCAAAGACAGCACCAGTGCACATTACAGTGTCAACAAAAAGAGGGTACACTAGGAGACATACGTGATGGTACAGTGTTTAAGGCAAACAATTTGTACTGCACTCATCCTGACTCATTGGAAATAATTCTTTATCAAGATGCGTTTGAGGTTGTAAACCCACTTGGTTCAGCCAAGAAAAAACATAAAATTCTTGGTGTCTATTTCACTCTTGCTAACTTTGAACCCTTCAATAGGTCAAATATTGACCATATGCAGTTAGCTATTTTATGCAGAGAATCCGATTTTAAAGAGTTTGGCCAAAAACTAATATTTTCTCGATTGCTAACTGACTTGAAAGACTTGGAACAAAATGGCATTGCACTTGACATTGGGAAATCATTGAAAGGTACATTGTGTTGCATTGCAGGTGATAATTTGGGCTCTCATGCAATTGGTGGATTTGCTGAGAGTTTCAGCACTGTTCAATACTTTTGTAGATATTGCTTAGTAACCAAAGATGATTTTTCTCAAAATAGCAATGCCCAGGGACTGTCGCGAACTCCTGCAAATTATGATAATGTTGTAGACTTTTTAGACACAACAGATGATCATGTTAGCCTGTTTGAAAGCAAAGGTATTAAATTTACCTCAATGTTCAATGATCTTGAATATTTTCATGTCTGTCAACCTGGTTTGCCTCCATGTTTGGGGCACGATTTATTTGAAGGGGTAGTCTCTGCTGATTTGGCACTGTATATAGAATACTTTGTCAAAAACAAGTGGTTTACATATGAGCACCTCAATAGAGTTATTGCCCAGTTCAAATACCTTGGAAGTGATAGCAATAACAAGCCCAATAATGTTAACACGAATGGAACTAAATTAGGGGGACACGCAGTACAAAACTGGTGTTTTTTGAGACTGTTCCCACTGTTTGTCTGCAATAACATTGCTGATAGCAATGATGAGGTTTGGCAATTATGTCTCTTGTTGAGGGAGATAGTGGCATATGTATGTGCTCCTCTGATTACACATGGTCAAGTGGCTTATTTGAAACTCATGATAGAAGACTATCTTGATCAGAGGAAGCAAATATTTCCTGAAAAGAGGCTAAAACCAAAACACCACTATCTTATTCACTACCCTGATTTGATTTTGAAATTGGGCCCTCTGATGAGGTTGTGGACTTTAAGATTTGAGAGTAAACATACCTACTTTAAACGTTGTGCAAGATCTTTGCATAACTTCAAAAATCTTTGTCACACCATGGCAGAAAGACACCAACTCTTGCAAGCCTTCTTCAGTGCAGGTGAATTGTTTCCACCCAATATTCAAGTCGATAAGTCAGTAGACTTTCACTACACTTTGTATAATCATGAAATACAACAGGCAGTTAACAATTGCAACTTTGATGTCAAGGAGGCAATTGTTGCAAACAGTGTAACATATAAGGGTACACTATATAAGAAGGGACTATTTTTACTTGTCAGACAATCTGATGAAGAGCTTGTAGTTGGGGAAATCCTGTTGGTAATAGTTCACGAAAGTACTGTGTACTTTGTTGTGAGGGAAAGTAAAGTAGAAATCTTGGCTGATCTACATGTTAACGAAATAACAAGTACATTAAATGTTGTTTGTGTGACTGCAAACAGTTTGTTGGATTATTATCCACTACCAATTTATGATGTAAAGGGCCACTTGCTCATACCACTACACCATACACCAGTTTCCTACAGTCAGTAAGCCATGGAACGAGAGTTGATAAAGGCAGAGATAAAAGACTGTCTGCCAAGTCTAGAGGATACAGTTATTAATGCTGTGTTGGAAAAGCTTGATCAAGTTGGTGTGCTGACAAAGGAGGACCTTCAATTTGTTAAAGAGGATGACCTCCAACCTGACCTACGACCTATCCAGATCCGAAAGCTCCTGCAAAATTGGACTTCAGGAAGTTCAGCAGGTACGTGTAGTGTTTAGATATTGTAACTGATATCCATATCAAATGAGGCTCATCAAGAGTAAGTGACAAAACTTTCAAAATACTTTTTAACGAGCAGGGTTCACACACTTTTTCAAGCACATTTTGTTACGCATTCATTCCATTCAATAGTAATAACATTTTTTTGGGTACCCTCTTCTTTCCAGTCTGTCTATACTTCCAATTGAAAAAAAAGTGGTTTACCAACAGTGGCTTAACTAAGGGGGGAGGGCCCCCCCCAATCGATGTCGGTGCCCCCCCCCCCCCCCCCATTTGAAATCTGAACCTTTGAGACCATAATAGTTACTAGAATATAAAATGCTGGTATGGAGCACTGGTGGCGTTTTTCTATTTAACACATATTTGTTGTACCTTTGCAGTGGACATGTGTTATTTTTACCAACGTCTTCAGAAGACGGTAAATCACGTGTGCAAATTGTATGATGACTCATCGCCCGCGCGCGCCCTGTTGCATTTATCGTAAATACATGAGGAAAAGCCATTGAAAACTCCTGAGCTGTGAGAGCATTGATCTAAAATATCTGCTTCATTTGAGACATTACTTTGTTCTTCAGTGTACAGGGTATATTCAATAGTTTGTCAATATGTAAAAATTTGGAGAAAAAGAAGAGAGGGGAATTTTTTGTTTTTGTTTCATTATGATGTATTTTATAGGCTGCAGGATCTGACACAAAATAAGGAAGGATGCAGGCAAATATTGGGAGTTTTTTTACGAAGCGATCCTCCCTCCCTGCCATTGCGTAGATTAAGAACCAGTTTTTAAAAAGTGCAAAGGAATCTATAGTTGATTTCCCAGCAGTGCCCCCCCTTAAAAAAATGGTGCCCCCCCCCCCCCCCCCTAAAAAATTACCTTAGTTACCCTCCTGTTTACCAATACTGCTCTTGAAGTAAATCACTGAACTTGCACTTAAACTGGATTTAATTATATCGGCAGAGCCCTTCATCCTTAATTACCCCACCTCTGGAAAAAAAATAAAAATAAAAAAACATACATTTTACAAATAGCAGTAACATTCTTTAAAGTATAACTTGTACTTTATTGTCTGTAGAATTGAAGCTGTACTTTTGTCTTTTGTTTGTTTTAGCACAAAATGATTCAGTTCCAGGATCAAGAGAACCACTTTCGCCAAGTCTATCAACAGCAACCTCCATGCGTGACCAGTTTTGGGTGGACAACTTTCAAATTCCTTGGAATACTGCACCAAAGAACATTTCAAATGAACTTCAGCGAGGTAATCGCCTGACTCCGAAGTTGATGAGAGCATTGGTACGATGGACTGTCCAGGCAGTTACTGCAAAATGTCCTAAACCCATCCGCCGAGAGACTGCTGTCATTGCAAGGGCCATGGTTTTGAAATACAGGGCTTCACTTGAGGATAGGTTGAATGGTGATGTTATTGGTAACGGGTATGAAGGACTTCTCTGTTCTTTGCAGAATAGAATAGATAACCAGACTCGAGGAAATTCTCAGATTCCAAGAATAAGGAATCAGCGTGTTCCATCTAGAGATGCAGACAGTGATGAGCCAACCACTAAGACTCCAAAGCTAGACAGTTATGGGTGTACTAAATGGTCAGCCCCTCTTCCTGATGGAGAGACAGAAGAGAGCCAGACACAAAAGAAGGAGGAACTTAAAGGCAAATTTTGTCTTGGACCAAAAGAATGGGACTTAGTCGAGATAAAAGAATTGATGCTTCTCACATATCCTTCACAGCGTAAAGACATTAACAGCGGAGGGAAAATTACTGAGCTTCTGAAGGAATGGCCTTTCCTGTTTCAATCTCTTTTGTCTCATTTTGAGGAGTTGGTTGGTTTCCCATTGCTGGCTACTTTGACAGGAGCAGTGCGATCGAAGGGAGAGATGATGAGAAAATACTTTTTATCCAAAGGTATCCATGCTTCTAAGACGGTGCAAGCAGTCTTAAAAGATGCAAGACCCTTTCTAGAAGTCGCTAATATTGACATTAATACTGAATCTGCAGTGACTGTGCTGCTTCTACTTGCACACTTTGGGGAGAAGCCGAACACCTTCTTTTATATGACTGAGGTATGTAAACAATTAAACAATGAGAATTCAACTACTGATTAGCCTTTCATCTTCTCAGAAAGAAGTAGCTGTTGTTAACTGCTTACCAACTAAAATGACCCAATGTATGCCCCAAAAGTTACAGGCCTTGCATGTTTGCAGAGTCTTGCACAAAGGCTGAAACCTAATTGTTTCCTTAAAAACCGTCTCTCATTCGAGAATAAAATATTTCACTTATCTTTCTCTCACAATGCATTTTATTACCTGATTTTGTTAGGTTTTTACACAATGTTAAAAATCCAATGCCTTTTCCCCCCTTTATACATGTATACAGAGCACCACTGTAGCTCGGGATGTGTCTGGCAATGCTTCCCTGCCAAAATCACCCTGTCTGGTTGTATGTGGTAAGTTGAAATATTATTGAATTCAAAGAGCCGGTTTTTTTTAAAGTTTTTTTTAAAACCTCTCACAGCCTGGCTCTTTGAAGGTTAAATAACTTTTCATCAATTTATACCGTCTTAAAATCAATTGGGTATTTTTCACACATTCTGCATTTCCTCATTCATATTGAGTATTGTAAAAGTAATTGTATAAACTGAAGTTATTGTACTCTTGTCTACATAGTTTCAAATTTTAATGCAGTATTTAGCCAATTGAAGCAACTTGTGTGTTTTATTTATTTATTTATTATTATTTAATTTTTTTACATGGCGGACAGATACAAATATCTTCAAAAAGAGAATTTAACCATAAGATTGCTCAATAGGCCACGTTTTCCTCGTGGTGTTCCCCACTCTGTTATGTTTCACTCACAAATTTATTCCTTGATATTGAAAGGAAATTGTATTACATTTATATGAATCTATTGTTTTTGTTTCATTATGTTCATCACAACGTCCTTTTTTAACATTTCTGTATTTTTCTTCTATATGTCAAAAGGTGAATCATTGCTGGTAGCAAGACGGTTTATGCTGGTAATTGACCATTATGTTGTGAATGACTGTATCGAGAACTTTACAAGGGCACTGGCAGAGATGTTTGGATCTTTCTACGTCTTTAACGTCATGTACCCAAATGATGGATCAAACACCATGGAGTATATTCAGAGGTAAGTTTTGTTTATTATCCCTTGTGTATACAAAGGACAAAGTTTTAAAAACCTGACATAGACCAGGGTGTGACTGTTATTTTGTTATCTAAGCTCAAGGGTTGTTACATGTTGTACCTGTTGCATTAATCATGACATTACTTCATTTATTTTATCTTAACAGTTCAACATTCACTAAGCAATTGTCAACCCATTCTGTATGGATTTGAAACACAAACGAGTTTGTCATTTTATAGATGTTGTATTTGCATCGAGGATTAAGAAAGTTATTTGTTTGATTTACCCATACACCGATGTGTGTTGAGCACTGTATACTCAGTACTTCTAACCGCACTCAGGGAAAGTACTGAGTATACAGTGCTTAACATACATCGGTGTATGGGTAAATCAAACCCAACATTTTTTATTTTCATACAACCTATCATATCGTGGCGACACAATTTGTTGCAGCTTCAAATTTACCATTTTTAATTGCAAGCATTGTGATTTTTGACATTTTTTTCTGCTTTAGGGTATTCGCTGGGATCAACCCAGATGGCCAGAAGATTGAACGAGGGGGAAGAAAGGTTTCACCAATATCGCCAAAGATTCTCACACTGACCAATGCAGTCGCACATTTTCATATGCTGACCAGATAAGTTTGAACTCAAACATCTCAAGAATACTGAAAACTGCTTTGATTATTCTCAAGGTAGACCTGGAGAGAGTCCGGTATTTCAATGTACATTGTAATAACTGACTGTAAAAAAAAATCTTCAAGTTTAACATTTTTAAGAATAAGCAAAGGACATGTTTCTTTTGTGTTCTTTCTGACAATGTTGTTGTTGTTACAAAGTCAATCCTAAGCTCACTGTATGATCAGAGTGGAGCTATAACATGAAAAAGCTCATCCAATCTGATAATAATGAGGTTTGAGGTTCCATGTTCAATTTTATAGGATTTCAATCTTTGGGAAAATGTTACCTTTTATCCCATATGAAATATTGGGAAAATGTTACCTTTTATCCTATATGAAATATACTTTGCCTTAGATGGGTCATATTGTAACCACTTGAAGCAGTATACACTTATGGTGCTCAAAATCAGTGTCCACAGTTTGTGTGATTAAGCATAAACATGAACAAAAGCAAACCCCAAAAAGTTTTAGGTTAAGCTGTCATTGATGTCACAAGAAAATAGTAAAAAACCTGATATGTTGGTGTATAATGGCTTTAATGCAGCACTTTTGGGGGGTGTTTGTTCTGTGTTTGACCAAATGTTCCCCACAGGTCACATCATTTGTTTTTGTAATAGTAGGGGTCATTAAAAAAAATTACAGCATTCAAGTTGTTGCTTTAAGGCCAACATTGCTTAATGGGGGGGGGGGGGGGGGGGTAAGCTTATTATTTTTATATTGATGAATTCCAATAGATTGGGTCCACTATTAGATTACTTTTTATGAGCACTCTGTTGCACTTTATCTCCACAGAAAAACCTAACATAGAAGTAGACAATTTGTAAACAAGAAATATTTGTGCTTAATTGGGGGGGGGGGGGGGAGCTACACCCCCCCCCCATTCAGCTGCTAAGCTGGGCCCAATTTCATAGGGCTGCTTAAGCAGAAAATATTGCTTAACAATTTCCTGCTTAGCAGAAATGAGCAGGATACCAGTGACAAATTGTACACGTGTCATGGTAGTTTGGCCGGTAACCCTATTCTGGTAAGCTTAAGTTTATTGTGCTTAGCTGCTTTTTATGCTTAAGCAGCTCTATGAAATTAGGCCCTGCTCGCTGACCAGGTTGACATGAAATATAGACAACAAAAAGTTAGAGTGGCCTAATATATTTCGTCTTGGAGCCAAGACTTCTTCAGAGGCTAATGACAAAGTGACAAGATGAGGAAGTCTTGGCACTAAGTCGAAATATATAAGGTCACTCTAACTTTGTGATTTGGAATTCATGTATTAAAATGTTTTTAAAAAAACAGTTTGAAGTTAAAAACAAATGTTCCAAAGTTTCTCCTAAAATATAATTCTTGTCAAGGTTAAACATTAGATACATTTTTAAAAAAATTAAATTTTATGATCTACATTTTATGATGTAAAATGGACAAGCAAGTTGAATTAAAATTTTGAAACGTTCATCGGAAAACATGAGTTTTTGCTGAATATGTTTTTAAATTATGTGTCATGACCTTAATAGATTTTCACTGTAACATTTTCAATAATTTACTGACAGTAAGAACTTTCTTTTTTATTTACAAAAATCTAAATTAACGCAAAATGCCAAATTGAAAAATGATTTTGTATTGCATTAATGTTATAAGTGGTTTTATCACAGTATAAAACAATTATTTGCAATAATTTAACATCTGTCAGTAGGTTATTGTTGATATTACATTGTAATACCATATTTTCAAATACAGGGGGCTCGACACACCAGTGTCAAATAACAGTAAGCCGCTGTTTTACAAAGGGAGACTTTTGAGACAATAGAGAGCGTCTCATTTACAGTAGCTTGGAAAGAGGGTATAATTTACAGTAAAATACTGTTGCCTACTTTACAGTAACGTACTGTCAGAGTGAACAACGGTAGATTACAGTACTGTTTACACTACACTAATGTAATTGTATTAACAGTATAGCTTGGAAAGAAGGTATAATTTACAGTAAAAGACTGTTGCCTACTTAACAGTAACGTACTGTCAGAGTGAACAACGGTAGATTACAGTACTGTTTACACTACACTCATGTAATTGTATTAACAGTATAGCTTGGAAAGAAGGTATAATTTACAGTATAATACTGTTGCCTACTTAACAGTAACGTACTGTCAGAGTGAACAACGGTAGATTACAGTACTGTTTACACTACACTCATGTAATTGTATTAACAGTATAGCTTGGAAAGAAGGTATAATTTACAGTATAATACTGTTGCCTACTTAACAGTAACGTACTGTCAGAGTGAACAACGGTAGATTACAGTACTGTTTACACTACACTAATGTAATTGTATTAACAGTAATACAAAATGATCCTGTAAAAATTACAGTATGTTACTGGCGCCCGTGCTGCCAGTATTTTACTGTAAAATTTTACAGTTAATATTTTACAGTGTACCACCCGCATAAAAGGCAACAGCACAACATTCCCTTCGTGTGCACATCTCCAAGTTGTAGTATGGAATCATCTTAACACCTCCATACCTGATCCCATTGGAAGAAGGTGGGAGTTATAGCAAAAAGAAACTCAGACCAAAGATGCTTTCCAGAGGTATCACACCAAAAACTCTACCTAAAGGATTTTGCTGCAAATGCAAGGAAGGGGAGAGGCAGTGTCAAACTATAAAATGTAGCTGCATGAAAGCTGGCATGTCGTGTATTTCTGGCCAGTGCCGATTTGTTCTGGTTATGTTACGTGTAAACCTTAAAAGTATGGCATTACACAACCTGTAATAGGCCAGTGTCGGCCTGGTTAGGCCAGTGCCGTTATGACGGTACATATATTAACCTGTAAGGGGCCAGGGCTGGCCATTTAGGGGAATGATGTTACACAACCTGTAATGGGCCCAGTGTCGGCCTGGTTAGGCCAGTGCCGTTATGGTATGACGGAACACAGCCTGTAATGGGCCACGGCCAGCTAGGTAGGGGCAAACCAGTATGGTATGACGGTACACAATATGTAATGTGCCAGTGTCAGCCTGGTTATACCAGTGCCGTTATGGTATGACGGTACACAACCTGTAATAGGCCAGGGCCAGCTAGGTATATAGGGTCAAGCCAGTATGGTATGACGGTACACAACCTGTAATGGGCTCAGTTTATTTTACTTCCAATTAGCACCGATTGTGTACTAATAATTGGCATTCTAAGTTGGCCCTGTACTTGCCAGTACTGTTTGAAGGAGCTGGGTCCATTTTCACAGTACTGGCAAATGGGCTAATGCTGGTTCCGTGCTGTTTTGCTACGGGCAATCAGTATACATTTAGGTACAGGTTGAGTTAAGGCTACCTGTATTGGGCCAGTTCCAAGCCTCTGTGCTAGCCTGAACAGGACCAGTACCGTTTTGCCTGAACTGGGCCAGTGCTGGTTCTGTGCTGTTTAGGTTTGGGCAAACAGAACTTGGTCATTACTGGGTGGTCATTACTGGGCCAGTAATGGGTAGGTTATGGTTGGGTTAAAGCTGCCTGCTCTGGGCCAGTTCCAAGCCTCTGTGCAAACCTGAACAGGACCAGTACCGTTTGCCGGCACTGGCCCATTGATGCACAATGGGCAAAACACAACTGTGCCAGTGCTGGTCCAGTTCCGTGTTATTTGCTTGGGAGTGTGCTGCAGACATTGCTCTTTAGAATGGAGCAGATAAAATAGATAGAGAAGAACTTGGTAGCTATGAAGAGGAACTTCAGAACAATCAAGCCATTTGTTTTGGCTGAACGTGTAGGGCCTAGCTTACTGTCAGTTTTGACTTGTAAGTAGTACTTCTGATCAACAAATTGTAGCATTTGTACTTAACGTTCCTTGAACTATGTTGACATCAGCCTCGAAACAAAGTGATACACTTTGATAGATACTTAGTAACGTATATGATAGTCTTATGGTTTTCTGTACATTATAAACTGTGTAATGGGCTCGCTGATTCCTTGTTACCCAGCACCACGCCTTCAATCAAGTGTAACTTTCCACAGAAGGATAAAATGGCAAAGTAAACATCACTAACAGTGTAGCACCCACTTGTTCAGGTGGGGCTAATATTCCGACCGTATGTACAAGCGGTGGAAACGCTCAGTGATGTTTTAGAACGATAATGTGCTTCAACAATTTAGCCTGTCAGTTTACGCTTAATTTATAATAACTATTTGGGGGAGAAACGTGCACACATTTATTGGTGGTAAACAGGTAAACAAATTTGTGGCAAGCAGGCCAAGTTTTCTGGGCAAGAATTTAGGGGCAAGCATTCCCCATGTTTTGTGGCAAGCGTGCCAAGTTTTCTGGGCAAGCATGCCTGGCTCTGTGTGGCAAGCGTGCCAATGAATTTTCGGGCAAGCATGCCTAGTGTTTTCGGGCAAGCATGCCCAGTGTTTTCGGGCAAGCATGCCCTGTGCTTTGTTGCTAATATTTGGGGCAAGACCCCGACCTTGATAATTTAGTTTTTCTAATGCAGCCTTTTGCCCAAGTTGGAATTGGTAAAAGGTGCTGAAATAAATGCAGTGGTCAAACTGTGCCAAATCACAACAATGTTTCAATGATTGTTTTCTGTGAACTGTCTGAGAATAACCTATGAGTACCCGTGCTGTATGTACCACGCACACAGTCGTGTATGTCAAATCAGCTAAAGAACCCTGTTTTGATTATTAGTCCTTGAGTTTTAATATCCAATCATAATATCATGTAAGGGACCGCTTTGTCTGTTACTATTAGACCAAGATACCTGCTACATCATTGCAGAGAGACAGGTCGTTTGTTTCTTTGTTTGTTTGTATAGATGATCTTCCCGTGCAAGAACACTAGGTAACTTCCACAAGGGGATGTAACACCAAACTAGTTTACAGCCAATCTCTCTTATAGTCATAGTGTACACAAATTGGTTCAACGTATACGATTATGAATTGCCCAAATAATCATTAAACATCGGTAACTAGCCGACAACCTATTCTAGCCATTAGTTGTGAAAGCAGCGCTACCTGGACTTCCTGCAAGTTTGATTTGTATAAAGCTCAATGGATAAAAAACATTAAATCTGACAGTTTAAGGGAGATTGTCCTGTTTGATAAAGAAATAGGACCAAGCTTGCCCCCCAAAAAGGCATCACAAAACATGGAATCGGCAGAAACGTGAAGAATGATTCTTCACAAAGTTATCCTATAAGCTGATCGTGCTAGAATTTTACTAGATTTCACTTGGATATTTTTCAAAACATATTTATATCTTCGGATGATAGCTTGCCATCCCATTGTACGTGTTCGGCCATCTCTTGACTTCTTTTCTTTATGCTCATTGCCAACGCCATACAGAAATCTTCCTTTCCACCATGATGGACTTTAATTGCAATATTAGTCAGTTCCTTTTCTTGTGAGTGGACTCTTCTGGCAATAAGCTATCATCCGAAGATGTAATATATGTTTTGAAAAATAATAAAGCTACAAAGGCATCAAGTGACAATTATTAATGCCTTCCTAAAATTACTTGATTGTATAAAATGGTCCTCAACGTTAAATCCCTGTTTTGTGAGAAATATTTCAAAAGGCCGCCAGCTTATTTTTTCTTCTATTATCTTGTCCCAGCCAGATATAGTAGTGCTTTATCAAGTTCGATGAAGGTTTTATCATTCATACGATATGCTCAAAATATTTCCTGCCAAAAAGCGAACGAAATCATGATTATGTACGTGTTTCCTGGTGTTTCCTGCATGACGGTTCAAAAGCCGCCCTTAATTATAAGAAAGGGAAAAAAATAATATTACTTCAGTAAGAAAGAGGCAAAAAATGTAATTTGAGTGCATAAATATTGTTGTAACAACTTGTACGCAAGCTTCGGAAACGTGAGTTCACAAAATAATACGGCTAGTAATGATAATCGTCAAACTTTGGTGATCATTCAATTCGTTCCAAAGTACCACACAGGACTGAGGCAACCAATATTGTTTGACGAGGCAGGCATACTGTCAATGAGTTTTACCACTAAGGATACACTATGGATAGATTCACGGTATGGATGGGTTGTGTACGGTACCAAAAAGAAATTAGTTACGTAACACTACAGACAGGGTCACATACCTCTTTGTCTGGGGTTATTTTGAGCATCGCTAGCGGTGACCTTGTTAGCTGCGCCCGATTTGTATGTGAACTGCTGGTGACTGCATGTGCGCTTCTATTGGCCAACGGTTAATGTACATGATCTATGGAGAGTTACCCCGTCATTGGCCCACGCAGGTTTGTGTACGAACCGCAGTGCCATTGGTTGTGCACAAACAGGTTTGTACACAAAACACCATGCCATTGGTCCGTGTACAAACTATTCGAGAGTGTCCGACTAATGAAGGGGCCCCATCCCAAAACTTGTTCATCTGTAATTTTAGTAAAGGCTCAGGCTATAGGATTACTCTTGAACTTATGTTAACAAGGAATCAGCGAGCTCATTACTTAATATGCAATGTATAACGTGCTGCAGAGTCTCTGTAGAGATGGGAATTAGTGGGGATAAAACTGAATTAGTCCCAGTGGACATCATTCCATGCACATGATATAGGCCGCGGGATGATCATCAAAAAGGGCTCTAGTTTTCGAGTTTTGTAGTCTACCCTCTGAAACTACCTAAATTTTTGCCCAGATGTACTTCTGATAGTCCTGAATAACATGTGAAATTCGTCAAGGGCAAAACCTGCACACTAATGAGTTATCTTAATTAGAAAATAATTATGGGAAAATAGCACCCTCTGTTGGTCAAAACTGGAGAACTGTGCACAAACTCGATTGAGAAATCACTCGTGCACAGAGGAATGGGGAAGTTACCCTGTGTATTTTAACTTGCTTTCCTTTACAGGTTTCTGGATACTTTTCGCCCAGATCTCAAGTAATTAATTTTATTTCATATTCTTGGAAAAAATTCATATGTTTTTTAATTTGGTAACCCAATAATTTCCCCCATGATTTTATTTAATAAATATGCGATGGTTTCAAATTACTTTCACCAACAAACTTTCTGGAACTCATTTTGTTACTTAAAATTTTGTTAAGGTTACTTAATGATTAATTCTTTTTAATTTGTTTTGGGGGTTTGCAATTTTGTTACTGTTATTGTCTCTCTGCATATTGTGCGCATACTGTTTATTTGTTCGTTATTGTATGCCTATGTGGTTTTAGGGTTTTCTGTATTTTTTTGTAATTTTTGTAATTGTTAATATTTTTAGACTCGCAAGCCGAAGTGAATTTCACTGTATATGTATTTATATGTGTGACAATAAACAATTGAATTGTTCATTTGCCAAGTCAATAGAACTTAGAAAGACCTTATTTAAATGAACATAAAATGTGATAAATAATTTGACCCAGAAAAAATTGCTGACAAGTGATACACATTTTAATGATCTCATGGATTTTTGTTTAATTCATTCCTTTCAGATGTCACACTTCTGGTACAATAAACATTGTTTGTTTAGAAAACAATTATTTTAAGGTTGACAAAACATTATTTGCATTGCAAGTGTCATTCAATTGTCTTTGTTACTATTAATATTGAAAAATAATTGTTACCCTCATTATGAATTATGCTCTGTTCTTAGAAAACAACCATTCAAACAATTTAAAACAAACACCTTTAACTGGTGACCTCTCACTGGTTAACTACTAGTTTGTCATGTTGTTTTTCTCCCAGCTTATTCTACAAGTCATCCTTAGTTTGGAGCACAAAAAGCAAACCCAGAACCTCTTTCCCATTGTACCTTCTTTGTGTGCATGTTTAAAGTTACACACGATTTATATATTGATGATCAAATGATCAAGTTATTATCAAATTGAATGGAAATTATACAAATCTATTTTCCAAACTGTCTTGTTTTTAAGCACTATACCACAGCACCTGATGGGTTAATTTAATTCTCAAATAAATTGTTGTCCACTTATTTAAGGTGTACATTTTGGAAAGCCAAAAGCTTCGTTACACTTTGTACTCTTCTTGTATTCTTGCTTAATTGTCAAAAATAATGATGATGACATCATGGCAATTTACATATTTTTTGCACCAGTTGAAAACTTCTGTTAATATCTGTCAAAACAAAACAATAAGAGTATTAAAGATACATTGCCTGATCTTCCGCATACTTGTCTAACCCAAATATGATTTAAAACTCAAACAGATGCTTTATAGCATCAATGAAGTTTCAAGCTGTAAGTTTAGTTGATACATTTGAAAATAAAACTGGGGACTTTAATTCTACTTTCTTGACTTTGACAGTATATGTGCATTATATAATTTTAAGGGAAGGACTCGCAAAGAAAATAGTTGGACCGGACTGCACTTAAAGTGTTCAAAAAGCTTTAGGTTTTGTCATTATGAACATTCTCCCCCTGTTGATGGAGAATCATGCAGGAAAACTAAAGCTTTAAAAATTGTATGAGGCGTCATGCGTATAGTTCTTGCTGCCTTCACTTGTTGGCCCCCGTACTTGTCTCCTATTGCATAAGTCGCTCAATCTTTCTATTCCGTGTGATTTTTTCTTTGATGTACTTTCTTCCTCATGTTGTCTCGTTGTCACTAATCTCACTTTCTGTAATTGAATTAGAAAAGGATAATCAGCGACTGTACAGTACACACACAAATAATTTGTAGGAAAAGAATCAATAGTTTTGGTGATGGTACAATAACAACAGTTATATGAAAAGCTATAGCATGGAGTAATGAACTGGTAACACAAATTATTGTAAAAAATAAATCAGATCAAATCTATTGTTCCTTGATTGCAGATACACATCCAAGTTGTAAGCTTTCACGGTAGCAGCTACGCTCCAAAAATGTGTCCATTAAAAAAAGGAAAAATATTATTTATTAAATTTGATTTTGGGCAACAACAATAAACATATTCACAGAATTCGTGTCATCTCATACCCGACCCAAGTGACGTCACCTCATACCAAATTCAACTCGTACCCAATTACTTAATGACTATAAAAAACTTACTAAAGAGCACTGGAGAGGTTTTGATATTATAAAACATTGTTAGAAAAGACCCCATTTGAAGTATAGTTTTAGAGAAAGAGGAAATGTTTTACCCAATACTTTGCATCTGAAAAAGGCTTCAGGCATGAAGCCTTTCACAGGCATCTGACAGCACACAAGGGTGTTTTTTCTTTCAACATCTTCCTTTTCTTGCAACTTCTTGCCAAAATTTACACATGTTTTTTATTTAATGCAAATGTTGAGGTTACACCAAATGAGGATAATGGTCTTTGACAATTACCAAAAGTATACCGTGCCTTTAATTTATTTTTTAAATTTATTATTTCTTTAAAAAAAGAAGAAAGTTGCGCAAGATATTTCTTCTGGTGGAAACAAGTAATAATAATAATAATATCAAGCATTTATAAAGCGCCATCTATCTAGCTAGGCTATTCCGAGGCGCATATTATTAAAGTAATGAAGATTTTTTTTTTTACCTTCTTTTTCCTTCTCTAGCTTTCTCAGATTTTGTTCTGCCTTTCTGTTTCTCCTCTGCCCGCTTGATTGTTGTTGTATTGCAGAAGTGCCGATAACACTGAATATGGTAACCCGGGCGACCACGTCCTATTGGGAAAAATAATAAACAAAATAAATTAGGCCCGTTTTACTAATTTTAATAAAATAGAGAACCTCTAAGAAAATTGTTTTTCCTTGCTTCTGGAATGTGACAATTATGAAGATGGTGATGTCATTCATTCATAAATATATTACTCCATCCGTAGGGTGCTTGGTTGGAGGTACATTCACAAAAGGGTAGGTGGCTTTGTCCCTTCAATTGTTTGATGGACCAATCAATTGTTCATGAATCGTTTTATGTGCAATCCTTGTTAACTTTTGGATGGATGTGTATACTATGAGATAATCTTTCAGAAGAAAAACCCAAACTAACATTTAAACAAATAATAATAAAAATGTATAATAATAATAAAAAACATTTGTTTTTCTTCAATCTTGACTTACTTTTGCCTAAAAAAAAATAAAGTAGTATAAAGTTTATAAACTGTCGGTATTAATGATTCATGGGAAGTTGTATCCTGAAATCAACACCCTCCCAGTCCCACCCTCCCCCCCCCCCCAATAATTGTTTGATTTATTTTTTATAAATTGATTAAATAATTTTTTTAAAATGTTTTATTGAAATTAAGAAGAGCCAAATTTTATGAATGAAATTTTGCCTAAATACCTTTGAGGTCCACTAGTACTTGGCAAGTACGATCAGCAACTGTGGCTGTGCTTTTTGATGAGCTTGAAAGGTCTTTTTCTTGTTTAGGTCTAGGTGGCTGCGTCACCTCATCCTACCCTCGACATGACAGTTCAATCAGAATCACGTATTCTGGGCAATCTAACTCCTGCCAACGATTGCTACATTCCTTAAACTTGGCAAGGCTTTTGTCACTTGCTCCATGCTAAACTGTACAAGCTTCAATTTAGTTTATGTTGTGTGCATAGAACAAAAAAACAGGGTCATCTCTGCAACTTCCTTCCCCGTCACAGGACGATGTTCCCTGAAAAGACGCCATCTTTCCTAAATCCACAGAACCGAAGTACTCAGAAATAATCTCTTTCATTGGTCCACACGTATGTTAAATGCGCTATGATTGGCCGAGCGTATAGTCATCGTTTTAGTTCTTGCACACACTCGTATAGTCATTTTTTTATACACACATTATTTTGCTTATATTTTCGCGAATAAATCCATAATGTGCAAGTTTTGTGCTTGACTACTTTTGTGACGTGGTAAGTTGAATTTCATTCGAATTTTAAGACCAAATATAAGTAGCTGTGCACACAAAATAAATGTCGAGTCAAAAGACTCATTTACGTGAGTCACTTACTTGTCCGTGTGGTGACACACTCTTAGGATTTAATGAGTCATTTGACTCAGTGAAGATGTGTCACATGACTCGGACTAGAATAACATGTGAGTAAGTTGACTCACTTTGCTTCGTTTAACTGAGTCACTTTATTGCTTGTTTAAACGAGTCTTGTTACTCATTGGAGACATACCACATGTTTACAAGTGAGTCATACAATTCATTTAAATTACATCCAATTAAATTCTGGTTTATTTGAAAATACTTCCAAACAAAAAGTCCAAGGACTACAAAATACTATTGGTTTACATTAAAAGTTACAATACATCATCAAAAGATTGCATGAAAACAAATAAATAATTTAATTTACACAAACAAATATTTGCATATACACAAAAACATTAACAACATTTGGATTATGCCTAAAAGCTAGATATAAATAAAACTGCGAGCAGGGTTCTAAAAAGAATAAAAAACAAAAATCAATAAAACTTATTGAAAATGTGACATGCAAACTAAATAGGATGAATACAGACAAACACCTTTCCTCGATTCATCAATCTGTTATCGCACTGGGTTAACATAATTATTGTTTACAAGTAAAACTTCAATTTGGATGGCTTTATTCTATCACTTGAATGAGCTCTGGACTTTGATTTGAAACCCTAAAGGGTGGTTCTAAAAACTGAAACACATAATTCTTCTAAAATAATTTCCACCTACTTTTCGGGCACATGTCCAAAACAAATCTTTATGATAATAAAACATTGATCTTCAAAAACATTTAACCAAAACATAAACAATAATTATTAAACGGCATTTGTTTTCTTCGAATCTAGCTCAGGAGCTCATAATAACGTCATTCGTGGACAAGCAGGTTTGCCGCATGAAATTGTTAAACTACCATATCTCAGAGACAATAATAATATGCAAATACAATAATTTTTTCGTCACATAAATTTAAAGAGCAACATTTTTAGAGGCCTATGCATTAATTTGAATTTTTGAAATATGGTAAAAATTGCTGTGAAAAGTGAGTTTCCTTTTTTGTAAACCACTCTGTACAATCAGTGGTGCCAGTGTGAATGTAAACCTAGCCTGATGTCATAAATTGTGACTATTCTAATCTGTCAAAATCCAAAACTTTAACAACTTGAACTCTGAGCAAACACTTTAACAAGTAGCTTTTCTGAGGAGAAACGTGGAGCATATTAAACTCAACCTGAAGGTGCTCAACCCAACTTAAAGCCTGTGGCTGCCAATATTATTATGTACTGCCTCAGGACATGTAGCAACTTTACAAACATTCTGGCAAGATCTCAGACAAACTTATCAAGACATTAGTTCGAAAATCGTATTTCACTTTTGCATTCACAGTAACTACAGCATTTATGTCATACAACATCCTGACAACTTTTGAAGGAAGGAGTAGGTGTTTCATCTGGAATTTTCAGTGGATAACTTTCTGTATGAAAGTTAGTGTGTTAACAACCTTTTTGCTGTATGCCAAGTTGAAAACGTAATGAACACACATCAGCAGACAAATTGCTGAAATGAAGTCTGTGGTTTTGCACAAAAGATTTCCTTCTGCAAATATTGAAAATTCTGTCCCCTGATTTATGATGCTCACTCAGGTGTCTCCATTGTAGGTGATATGTGCCACTGGTGTTGATGGTTTCTGAAAAAAGATATCATTTTATTTGAGTCAAGTAGATGAAGATAACTTGGCATTTCAATTGAGACGAAAACTCAAATGCGGGGCTCGAAATTTACACTGGATGCAGCCCTGATGAGGTCAGTGAACTAAATGTTCTTTTGGGTTTTCAAAATCCAAATTCCAGCCCTGCCTGTAGTGTGAAGAGTGTCTTCCTACAACTACAAAACAAGAATCACAACTGAAGAGGTTCTGTTCCTAAAATGCAGATCTCCAAATGATGACTCTCTTCGATAAGTTTTAATTGACAGCAGTTTCAAAAGAAAACACAAATGTTTGCTTTAAGGGACAGAACTCTATCAGGGACAAACAGGCTGCCATAGATAAGAAAAGGGAATAGCATTTTGTCATAATTATTGCCAATGTTAAATGTTTACCTTGATACGAGGACAGATTTTCAACTCCATTTTTTCTCCAAAAAGCAGGGGAAGCAACAAGAGTGATCAATATGCTCATTGAATTCTAAAATGGAAATAGAAATGTAAAACAAATGTAGTATAATAACAACAATGAGTACTCAAGGCGCAGAAAAAGCAACATAAAAGCACAAATGGCAATTAAATTCAGGATTTTAATGTTTTATCAAATTACTATTATTATAAATTTTTTGTTTAGCAGTAGTCCAAGGTACACTCTCAACCCTATCAGGACCAGGCTTTTTGGCCTAACAGGGAGGGGGTGTGTGGTTCGTTCCATATTTTCTTAAGTTTTCAAGTGATTTTCATTAAACACACCACAGCCACAAATGTTCAATTTACCACGTTCTATAAGTTGAAGCAAACAAAATCCCCCCCCCCCCCCCCGGGAGCACAAGAATCATGCCATGCAAAACTGGTAAGAGACTGCAAGCAACAAGTCTATCTTGCAAAGATGCGCAATTGCATACAACATGTACTTACAAAGTGTCATTTCATCATAGAGATTCTGCTTCTCTGCATATGAAAGAACTCTTTCTTCACCCAATGCCTTCACTAAAGCTGGACGAAAGTTTTTCCTCGGCAGCATGAAAGGCACTGGCCAGCTGGACAGACCAACCACAGATGTACACTTAATACTGTAAATACATAACAAAACAGAAATGGAACATTAATGTTTTTGTTAAGGCTATAGCCTCGTCAATGAATGACCCGACCTAGGCCTGTATTCATTGTGTCAGACACAGCTACTGTAACTGTTCATACATGTACATCTCTCTATGTCTTATGATCATGCATGTGTCATGAATACGATTACGAACAACATAATGACAACATTGACAAAATAGTTTAAATCAATAACTGTGGCTGTGCATTTACATGCTTGTTGTAATGCTAGGCAATTGGATCGAGAAAAACGTTCCTGGTAAATTGCGCTTGGCGTAGGCTAACCACGGAGCATTTTTATTGCTGCATGGACCATGGAGGTAAACATTTCTACCTCCATGAATGGACTAAACGAATAACGTTGTCGTTAGTCAAAACGCCGCGGTGAAAACAAAGTTTAAAAAAATAAAACTACACTACCACAGTACTCTACTTAGTACTAGTACTACAGCTAACGAGTTCTCTTTTGGCTCGAAATGAAACAGCTGAATAATGAATACACCATTTACGTATTAAAACATAATTGTATTATTTTCTATAATGTAGGCCTATCATAAGCATGAAAATACCTTATAATCAGATGAAAAAGCTGGCTCCCACTGCCGAGTGCTGTACTACGACGAGTGCTGTGTTATGTGCAAATGGCGGACGATCGTTGCAACAACGCAAAGCGCTTACGGGTTTCCCGTGAGTTGCCTCAGGGGCGCGGGAAAGTGACTCACCAATGAGTCACTTAGGCAAACGGTACTCATTTTCAAAGATTAGTGAGTCAACAATGAACTGTCAGCGCGAGTCATCCACTTTTTGACTCATTTTGTTTTTTTAAAGAGTCTGGTAAGACGCGTATGGTTCAATGATTGAGTCAATTTTAGTATGACTCGCGAAAATTGTCCGAAAATGAGTCACTTGACACGACAATTGTTTTGTGTGTGTGAGGTAGACTACTGGAAAGCAAAATTTGGAGCATCATCCCACGGTCTAATACAAACATTCATGCCTGAGTTATCCACACAGCACAGGAAACTTCAGGATTAATTACCCTGTAATCCTATCCCACTGACTTACATTACATAAGTTTTTGACATACACTCAATATGGGCATATAATTGACTCGAACTTGAGGTTACTACCACTGAACTGCGCACCCATCTACTGGTTTACATCCTACATGACAATTAAGTAGCCTATAATTTGCCTACTCAGATCTACTTATACAACTTTCTAAATCATGGATACCATTAATTATAATTATATCCCAAAATACATTCTCATAACAAAGCTGTGAGGATACCCTCTTGAAAGGGCTCGCTATCAGAAGTTCCAAAAGCAAGCAGCCAAGGGTAAAAAGTAATGATCCTGAGCGCCTACCACCCGCATAAAAGGCAACAGCACAACATTCCCTTCGTGTGCACATCTCCAAGTTGTAGTATGGAATCATCTTAACACCTCCATACCTGATCCCATTGGAAGAAGGTGGGAGTTATAGCAAAAAGAAACTCAGACCAAAGATGCTTTCCAGAGGTATCACACCAAAAACTCTACCTAAAGGATTTTGCTGCAAATGCAAGGAAGGGGAGAGGCAGTGTCAAACTATAAAATGTAGCTGCATGAAAGCTGGCATGTCGTGTATTTCTGGCCAGTGCCGATTTGTTCTGGTTATGTTACGTGTAAACCTTAAAAGTATGGCATTACACAACCTGTAATAGGCCAGTGTCGGCCTGGTTAGGCCAGTGCCGTTATGACGGTACATATAACCTGTAAGGGGCCAGGGCTGGCCATTTAGGGGAATGATGTTACACAACCTGTAATGGGCCCAGTGTCGGCCTGGTTAGGCCAGTGCCGTTATGGTATGACGGAACACAGCCTGTAATGGGCCACGGCCAGCTAGGTAGGGGCAAACCAGTATGGTATGACGGTACACAATATGTAATGTGCCAGTGTCAGCCTGGTTATACCAGTGCCGTTATGGTATGACGGTACACAACCTGTAATATAGGCCAGGGCCAGCTAGGTATATAGGGTCAAGCCAGTATGGTATGACGGTACACAACCTGTAATGGGCCCAGTTTATTTTACTTCCAATTAGCACCGATTGTGTACTAATAATTGGCATTCTAAGTTGGCCCTGTACTTGGCCAGTACTGTTTGAAGGAGCTGGGTCAATTTTCACAGTACTGGCAAATGGGCTAATGCTGGTTCCGTGCTGTTTTGCTACGGGCGATCAGTATACATTTAGGTACAGGTTGAGTTAACCCTTACAAAAAAGTTCTATAGAATTCTAAAAAAAAAAATCTATAGAATTTCTATAGGCAATTCTATAGAAATGTTTTATAGAGATTCTTTAGAAAAGTGGGCCACTTTTCTATACGAATTCTATAGAAATCTATAGAAATCTATAAAGGACCTCTATAGAATCTCTATAAAACATTTTATAGAATGGCCTATAGAATTCTATAGAAGTTTTTTGATAGAATGATATACTGTTTTTAATATTATTATTATTATTATTATTATTATTACTGGTTTATTCAAATCTGCTCGTCGCAGCCGGCAGGCTGAATTAAAATACAGATTTACAATAAAAATATAATAGTACAGCAAAAAGTTTATACAATAGGAACATTAAAGATTTAAAAGCAAAAGACAACCAAACAAGTAAACAAACAACAAACAAACAAACACCCCAACAACCCAACAAACAAACAAACAAGGACAATACAACACTGAGCAGACAGACAAACAGCAGACAGGGGAAAAACAAAAATATATATAAAAATATAAAAAACACATGAAGAAGGCAAGAGAAAATCTAAAAAACAAACTAAAACATACAGGGAATAAAAAGGTGTTAACAACCACACCCACCCACAGGGACAACATGGTCAAAATTGGAGGCCTATTAAATCACTTTACATGTTCAAAATACTGGTTAGGTAGGGAATGGGGCTAGACCTGTATCGGTTGGTTCTGCACCTGATATTAGACAAAGAGTCGGAATTCCTAAGGTTATTGTTCCTTGTAGGAGGCAGCCACTCTCTATGCTTGGTTGAAGACAGAAGCGAATTACCAAAATTCAAAGAAAGCTGTTCAAGTCTTTCAGTGAGGGGCGAAATGCTAAGCACCTCACAAATATCTGCATAAGGTTTAAATTTACAAAATTCCCAAGTAAGCATGATACGGAATGCCTTCCGTTGCATTTTCTCCAGGCACTCTCTTTGGAATTTAGTAAGGCCACAAAACCAGGCTGGTGAGGCGTATTCAAGAGTTGGTCGAACATATTGCAAATACACTGTTCTCAAGTCATTAACAGGAATGTTACATCGTTTAAGTTGACGTAAAAAGTACAGTTTTTTGTTAAAGGCTTTACACATGTAATCAACCTGAGAATCCCACTTAAGGTTTTCTTGTAGGCCCTATATGAATGCCCAAAAGCTTAACACAGTTTGTTTGATTGATGGCATTATTACCAATTTGAAACATGGGCCTAACAGGTTGGTGTCTTTGAAAGCAAGAAATCATGACCTGACATTTTTTAGGATTGAGTCTCATATGATTTTTTGATGACCAGGAATGCAAACAATCAAGCTGCTGTTGCATTGAACTTGTTTGGTCATTATTACGATATGTTTGGACCAACGACACATCGTCTACATATTTGTAGTGAGAAACCTCATGGGAGCCAGAAACAAAGTCATTTATCATTGCTAAAAAAGCCACCGGCCCTAATTTAGTGCCTTGGGGGACCCCAGCATTGGTTGATTCCCAGCTGGAAATACTACCATTATATCGAACAGCTTGGCTTCTGTTGGATAAAAAACTACATACCCATGGAATAATTGAAGTACGAACACCAAGGTTAAGAAACTTCTCAACAACAATCTGATGGTTAACCCTGTCAAAAGCTTTTGAAAAATCAGTAGCTACTAACACAGCAGAATGTTGGGGTCTATCGGTTCCCTTAAAAATGTTATCTAACAATTTGACCAAACAATGAGTTGTAGAGAGTCCTTTAAGGGACCCAAATTGATAAGGGTCAATTGAATTTTTGATATCATCCATGAGCCAATTTACAACAAAATCCTCAAAAACTTTAGAAAACAAACATGTGAGCGAAATAGGACGTAGATTGTCAATACTAGGGGGATTGCACTTAGGAACAGGTATAACAAAGGCCTTTTTCCAAATGTCTGGTACAATTCCCTCCTGCAGCGAACAGTTGATTATTTGGCAGAGAGGGAAGCTCAGTTCGTAAGAGAATTCTTTTATCACACGTGGTGGCAAAAGGTCCGGCCCACCACTCTTGTTGATGTTTAATTTTTTGAGTTTCTTGAAAACGTCCTGTGGAGACACCGAGGGTGGTGATGATGTCATTGGAAGGTAGGCAGGTAAACAGCTGAGATCAAGTTTTGGGATATCATGAGCTGCTGATATAAATTGATGATTGATGTTATTTGCAATAGTCTCTTTTGAAGGTCCAGGTAAAGTGTAGCTCCTCATACAGTTGTGACCAGTAAGTTTCTTGATGTGTTGATGCCATTGTCGTGGGTTAAGTTTTTTTAATTTACCAACACTGAAATTATAGAACACCTGTTTAGCATGTTTAATAAGTCTAATGGTTTTGTTACGGATCATACGCCATAACAACAGTTTACCGCTGGAGAAAGCCTTTTGTCTTTTGGTGATAAGGGATTTCAGTTCTGGAGTTATCCAAGGTTTATCATTTCGATGCGAAGAGATAACCTTGGTCGGGAAAAAATGATCAATGGCCTTGTTCAGGACTTCGTAGAACACGAAAGTTTTGGTTTCAGCTGTGGCTGCAGCTTCAACACGATCCCAACTGTAGTTTGTGATCCATTGACCAAATGCTCGTTGGTCCGAGTCTTTAATTGGGCGAACAACTCGTTTATGGCTGACGTTAGTCGTTTTCATGGTGTACAGGGGTTGCCACATAACAGTATTATGGTCGCTCAATCCAAGCGGTGATGTTATAAGCGGCTCGTGATACAGATCTTTCAAGTTAGTTACAATTTTATCAAGAATGGCTTGACCACGCGTAGGGGTTTTGACGACTTGGAGGAGGCCGGACAAACGGCAGATGTTGTCAGTGTCCAGTTTATTAAAGTCTCCTAAAAGAATAACACCTGTATTGGGATATTTGGTTTGAAGTGTGTTCAAAGATGACAGCAGGTGATCGGTGAGTATATTATCATGTGGAGAGGATGGTGGATGGTAGACAACACAGATGATAATACCACTCACCGATCTAGGAAGTCGTCGTGGGCGAGTCCAAATCCATAAAACCTCGAGATCATCGGGAACTTTGATTTCACTCAGAGTTCTAAACTCTATGTCATTTCTAACATACAGAGCTACACCTCCACCGCGTTTATTTATGCGTGGTTTACTGATTAGATCAAACTTGGGAATGGAGAAAACACATGAGTCAATATGAGCAGGAAACCATGTTTCGGTAATGGCCGCTATGTCGATATTACTGGTGTCGAGCATTATCTGAAGTTCATCTATGCGTTGAACCAATGATCTGGCATTGATCAGGAAAACAGGAGGTGTACTAAATGCGTAGTTAGAATAGTCATTTGTAGATATACCAATCGGAACAGAAATCAGGTTTGACACAACGGAACCTCGCCGCCATGTTTGCGTGGAGTTGGCAATGGATTGTCCATGTCCGCCGTGCGTGATAACCTGAATTTTCCTCCGTTTGTTTCTCCCCGCTCTAGAGCCACGTTTGAATTTAACTTTGGTTAGTTTGAAGGATTTTAATGTCTTCCAAACCTCATTAGAAACAGCCGATGTTGACTCACCAATAGTTCTCAAATTTAGAAGTTCTGATCTTGAGTACTGATAACGTTGACGATGGAGCTGCTCGTCGCCATTTTGAGATGGTTCCAAGTATTGGAATGTGTGTGCAGAGACATCTAGATCGGGCGTGGCGCGCTGGGTACCAGCGACGCTGTTGAGAATGTCTATAGTAAACGTGATGTTGTACAGCAACACGAAGAGCCCGTACAAAAGCATGGCCATGATGGTGGTTCGCTGAACCATTGAATATCCCTCAGCCTTCCCGATAAAATGACGTTAAAAACAGTCAAAATTTCCAAACGGGAAATCAAATAAATAGACGAATAGATACTACACACCACGACTGACATGAAGAACACGTAAAACTGGAACGAAAATTTGCAGAAATCACCAAACTTAAAAAGAAAACCGGAGCTCTAACAGCTGCGATGTGAACGCGCTGAAGACTCTCAGAATTCTATAGAAATTTAATCTCTTTTCTATAAAACCTGGAATAGGATTCTATAGAAAATTTGATGTTTCTATAAACCATTTAATAGAATTCTATAGAAATTAGGTCGCTTTTCTATAAAACCTGCAATAGAATTCTATAGAAATTAGGTCGCTTTTCTATAAACCATTTAATAGAATTCTATAGAAATTAGGTCGCTTTTCTATAAAACCTGCAATAGAATTCTATAGAAATTAGGTCGCTTTTCTATAAACCATTTAATAGAATTCTATAGAAATTTGGTATCTTTTCTATAAAACCTGCAATATAATTCTATAGAAATTGGGTCGCTTTTCTATAAACCTGCAATAGAATTCTATAGAAATCTGGCTTTTTCTATAAACCATTTTAATAGAATTCTATAGAAATTCTATAGAAATTTGGCATCCTTTTTTTTTTGGTATCTTTTCTATAAAACCTGCAATATAATTAGAAATTGGGTCGCTTTTCTATAAACCTGCAATAGAATTCTATAGAAATCTGGCTTTTTCTATAAACCATTTTAATAGAATTCTATAGAAATTCTATAGAAATTTGGCATCCTTTTTTTATAAAATATGCAATAAAATTCTATAGAGATGTTATTTCTATAAACCATTTGATAGAATTCTATAGAAATTGGCTTCTTTTCTATAAAACATTCCATAGAAATCTGGCAAATTTGCTATACACCATTCAATAGACCTCATTAGAAAATTTGCTTATTAATTATATGTATATATATGAAAGTCTTTTATATTTCAAATGACGATGTTAAGGAAAACAAAATGTAGCTATCTTGTTTACTACCTACTTCTTAATTTATTCTCAGCGTTGGGTGTACGACATAAAATGACATGGCAATATAAAATGTAATCGTATCATACATAATATCATTATGCAATTAAAAACACTAGCCCCAAACCTCACCGACAATGACTATATGTTTCTGGATGAGATTCAAGGGAGACTAATCAAACTGTGGTTTGGTGTGTCTAAATATGCGTCGACCTCCTCTCTTATGTCTGCCATTGGATGGCAACCAGCCTCATTTTTAGTGAGAGAGTCATTCCAAAACAATACACGTCTTGGCCCACTTCATTATGCTCCTGCTCCTGATAGTCTCTCCTGTGACCGTACTAGACGTAATTTAGGCATGTGGTATAGCAATGGTCTTCACCATCTACTCTGCAGTACGTCAAATTGTTATAGGCCAAATATGTGCATTTGCAAACTATGTAATCAAACAGCATTTGATAAGACCCATCTTCAGCATTGTCAGTGGCTGGCTGTAGGTTGCAACCCTGCCGCAGGTTCACTCATCAATATGACGAGTATCAATGATATTGTTAAAGCATTATATAGCCTGCAATAAATCCAACAGGCACTGCTCAGGTAATATACTTATTCTAAAGGCATTGTTTTAATATGTAATAATGTTGTTATGAGTGGCTGCTCAAATTGTTACGCTGTGTATTTAATTTTACACATTATATTCTTAACTGAATAAAACGATCGAACAACAACATATTATCATTACAGTTCAAACATTTGGAAACATCGATAATTTAAGAATTTTAAAGGTAGGTTATACGTCTTTGGTAATTTCTCCACAAAGTCTCAACGTCCGTGATGTCCAAAAGTCGAGCAGGCCTCTTGATCATACGGTGTCCAACACCAAGGGACGTGCTTGGTCCTGCCTCATCATCGTCGTTGGCATCGTTGTTTGCCACCAAGTTATACGTCTTTGGTAATTTCTCCACAAAGTCTCAACGTCCGTGATGTCCAAAAGTCGAGCAGGCCTCTTGATCATACGGTGTCCAACACCAAGGGACATGCTTGGTCCTGCCTCATCATCGTCGTTGGCATCGTTGTTTGCCACCAAGTTCTGTCGTTGTTTTTCCAGGTCACGTTGTTTTCCTTGAATGCATGGGGGGAAAAATAAATAAATAAAAACAGGCCCCTAAAGCAGTTGCAGTTCTTTTTTGCACAAGCATGACAAGAAACATCTCACTTTTTGGGCGCTGCAGTACGACACCAGTGCCAGTAGGCCTATAGTACTACTCAGACTTTTTAGATCGTAGGGGCCCAACGCCTGGTCACCTAATTTAGGCAGTAGAGCGGGGTCTACTATTACTAATTACGGACAACTCACGGCAACTCGTTCAAAATGCACTAAAAATAAAATCCTAAAACAAAAGGAAAAGTATATTTGATGGTATCTCATACAATCTGAATCATCTTCTGGGGGGGGGGGGGTTCAGAACCCCCCAAAACAGGGTTTTCTGCTGGATTTTTTGTCGGTGTTTGCATTTGCAGTGAATTTGACCTTTTCCCATTGAGAACTAATGAATAGCCTAGGTCTATTTTCTTGAGATTTTAGGCTGTTGGTAAGTATCATAAATTAGCCGAGGAAGGGAGGAGCCTTAGGCTATCGAAGTACAACGTTGTTAGGCCTACTAATTTCGGTCCAATAATGTCCAAAACTTGGCAATTGTATAGGCCTAGGCTACTCCTAGAACTATGAGGTTCATTCCGCTATCGCCTCCATTTAATACCCTCATACTCATACTCAAAATCCTATTCGAAACTTTTTTCCCTTCACGTTTCTGCACCTACAGTTAATTTTCCAAACCGGATCTCGCCAAAATTAGGCTCTATGTGTTCCTTATACTCTCATCGAGCTCGGGTTGGGTCCAGAAAATCCACTCCGCAAAACAAAAGTTGCAAAAAGTGATAAATTCTCACTGTTTTCAGAATCCTCGCCTTCCGTTAACAAAATGGCCGCCGTTGAAATTTTCCTCCTGGTAATGCTGCGCGCTACGCTGGTAACGATTATGAACGATTCACGTATACAGAACATTGGTTGTTGTGGACCAGCATTGCGCCTATGATTGTATACGTGAACCGTTGGATTTGTTACCAGCGTAGCACGCAGCATTACCAGCTCAAAAATTTCAACGGCGGCCATTTTGTTAACGGAAGGCGAGGATTCTGAAAACGGTGAGAATTTATCACTTTTTGCAACTTTTGTTTTGCGGAGTGGATTTTCGAATAGGATTTTGTACATGTCACTATGAGGGTAATGGAGACGATATCGGAATGAACCTCATAGTTTTAGGAGTAGGCCTCGATTACTTCTTATCCTTGTTCTCCATATGTTCGTTCTTGTATTAATTTAATTAACGTGATATACAATTTGTACTTTGTATCTAAAGAATTTACATGTTTTCTTTATAAAAGGGAGCTCATTCACAACAAGCATTGCTTTAATTGAGCCCCCTCCATTGTGAATCTCTTCTGTTGGCATAAATAGTAATTTTGATGTTATGTATTTTTACATAACTTAATTATTAGTTTTAATTAATTTAATTCTAATTGTCATTTACTACAAATATTTAATTTGCAATGTTGTATGGCTATTTTGCCTAATACTAAATCTTGATTATGGAAATAAAGTGAACTATCTATCTATCTATCCTTATTAGCCTAATAATACTAGCCTTATTTCGCCGAAAAATTAAACCTTACCGTATGCAAGCAACGTGGCTGGTGCCGACTTTTCGCCCTTCTTCCAATAAAAATCGAACACTTGGCCGATTTTGTCCTGCAGCTGCCCGTCCTCTTCCCGGTTAAGATCGTGCAGACACTTTTTCATCGGGAGTACATGATCCCTCCTGGAGTCTTCGTCAACCCACTTCACCAGGACGTACCAGCAGTACTCCGGTTGACGCTCTTGCTATCCATATTATTATTGATCAAACAACTTTGATTTGAATAACAATAAAATTACAATAATTATTATCTTTACTCTTTGTTTAACCTACAGTGGTTGTTTTCTATTACTGCTTAAAAGTAACTTTGTGAGATTTGGACTCCTTGTTGATATATTATTTTCAATTGATGTAAACTCATAATTACTTGCTTTGGTGGTTTAAACTCGATTTGTTGTATTATTTAAAACAATTAGAAAGGCTTGAAATTATTATGAAATTATTATTATTATTTGTGTAAAACCTTAATGTCACCTTTAGTTAGTTTACTTGATTCAGTGTTTTTTTGACTTGGTATTGTTTGTTTGTTTGCTCTGTTATACTAAATTTTTTCATCCATTATTGATCATCTTTAACTAGGGGACCCGCACCCGACAAGCTTAGCTTTTTGTGGGTCCCCTCCACCTCATTGCATATTATTTTCATTACTTGCATCGTATTGGTTTTATTCACTTATTAGCCATCACTATATTAATTATTATTTCATGCTTGCTTGCAAGTCCTTTCTGTATTGTTTTTGCTTTGAGTGGAAATAAAGTAAAAGTAAAAAAAAAAAAAATAAAAAATAATATTATGAAGGCGGGTGTAAAGGTTGAAAGTCAAAACGCAGATCGAAGCAGAACGTATGATGAATGAAACTGCCAATGTGGCATGTCGCCCGTTGACCTGGCCGCACGTTGATTGGCTTAGCTTGTTTATTGTGCGTGACGTAGAAATCACAATATAATATTTATACTGATTTGTATTGCTAAGAGGAGAAAAAAACAGATTTAAATATATATCATTAAAAAAGAAATTACTGTAAATTTTGTATCGTGACACTTTATTTTTATAATCTTTATCATGAAGATAAATGTACAGTTTAATTGAAATTAAATATATGTAATATTTTTAAATATGTGAACGAGCTAATGATATCGACCCCAGAGCTTGACCCCAGAGGTTGTTACGCGTACTTGCTTCGATGTAATGACCGCGTGAGTCCGATGTTGAATGGAAGTGCCTTACATATGTATAGTGACGTCTGGATACTAGGTAATTTGTCCCTATTTGCTCATGCATTACTTGTCACCAGACTTTGGAACTTGGATGCGAGCGTAACTTCCGCAGTTGTGCAATATCTACCGTCGTAGGTTTTACAAAAGCACGAATGAGTTTTGGGATGCAGCTCTTTAAAACATGCACACTTGGAAACATACTTTTCTATAGACATTTAGGTCAATGGAAAATGTGCTTTATAATTATACAGGGGAACCAACAACCCTAGTGTTCGTTTGAGCTTTGGGGATGCTAGTTTTCAAAATTTAATTTTCTGTATAGAGATTTAGGTCAATGGAAAAACGTATGCTATTATAGACTTCTATAGAGGAAACCTATTTCTATAGACAACCTAAAAGCTGTATAGAGAAGCGGGGACTCCACTTTTGAAAATAAACGTTTTTATAGAAATGTTGATCTATAGAAAACTTATTCTATAGAATTCTATAAAGGAAACTGATTTCTATAGACAAACTTAAAAATTCTATAGAGAAGCGGGGACGCCATTTTTTAAAATTAAATTTTCTATAGAAAATTAGATCTATAGAAAACTTATTCTATAGAATTCTATAGAAGAAACTGATTTCTATAGACAACCGTAGAAATTCTATAGAGAAGCAGGGGGACGCCATTTTTTTAAATTAAATTTTCTATAGAAATTTAGATCTATAGAAAACTTATTCTATAGAATTCTATAGAGGAAACCGATTTCTATAGAGAATCCTTAAAAGTTCTATAGAGAATTTGGAATGTTATAGAGTTCTATAGAACTCTATAAAGCGTTCTATAGAATTCTATAAAACTTTTTTGTAAGGGTAAGGCTACCTGTATTGGGCCAGTTCCAAGCCTCTGTGCTAGCCTGAACAGGACCAGTACCGTTTTGCCTGAACTGGGCCAGTGCTGGTTCTGTGCTGTTTAGGTTTGGGCAAACAGAACTTGGTCATTACTGGGTGGTCATTACTGGGCCAGTAATGGGTAGGTTATGGTTGGGTTAAAGCTGCCTGCTCTGGGCCAGTTCCAAGCCTCTGTGCAAACCTGAACAGGACCAGTACCGTTTGCCGGCACTGGCCCATTGATGCACAATGGGCAAAACACAACTGTGCCAGTGCTGGTCCAGTTCCGTGTTATTTGCTTGGGAGTGTGCTGCAGACATTGCTCTTTAGAATGGAGCAGATAAAATAGATAGAGAAGAACTTGGTAGCTATGAAGAGGAACTTCAGAACAATCAAGCCATTTGTTTTGGCTGAACGTGTAGGGCCTAGCTTACTGTCAGTTTTGACTTGTAAGTAGTACTTCTGATCAACAAATTGTAGCATTTGTACTTAACGTTCCTTGAACTATGTTGACATCAGCCTCGAAACAAAGTGATACACTTTGATAGATACTTAGTAACGTATATGATAGTCTTATGGTTTTCTGTACATTATAAACTGTGTAATGGGCTCGCTGATTCCTTTGTTACCCAGCACCACGCCTTCAATCAAGTGTAACTTTCCACAGAAGGATAAAATGGCAAAATAAACATCACTAACAGTGTAGCACCCACTTGTTCAGGTGGGGCTAATATTCCGACCGTATGTACAAGCGGTGGAAACGCTCAGTGATGTTTTAGAACGATAATGTGCTTCAACAATTTAGCCTGTCAGTTTACGCTTAATTTATAATAACTATTTGGGGGAGAAACGTGCACACATTTATTGGTGGTAAACAGGTAAACAAATTTGTGGCAAGCAGGCCAAGTTTTCTGGGCAAGAATTTAGGGGCAAGCATTCCCCATGTTTTGTGGCAAGCGTGCCAAGTTTTCTGGGCAAGCATGCCTGGCTCTGTGTGGCAAGCGTGCCAATGAATTTTCGGGCAAGCATGCCCAGTGTTTTCGGGCAAGCATGCCCAATGTTTTCGGGCAAGCATGCCCTGTGCTTTGTTGCTAATATTTGGGGCAAGACCCCGACCTTGATAATTTAGTTTTTCTAATGCAGCCTTTTGCCCAAGTTGGAATTGGTAAAAGGTGCTGAAATAAATGCAGTGGTCAAACTGTGCCAAATCACAACAATGTTTCAATGATTGTTTTCTGTGAACTGTCTGAGAATAACCTATGAGTACCCGTGCTGTATGTACCACGCACACAGTCGTGTATGTCAAATCAGCTAAAGAACACTCTTTTGATTATTAGTCCTTGAGTTTTATTATCCAATCATAATATCATGTAAGGGACCGCTTTGTCTGTTACTATTAGACCAAGATACCTGCTACATCATTGCAGAGAGACAGGTCGTTTGTTTCTTTGTTTGTTTGTATAGATGATCTTCCCGTGCAAGAACACTAGGTAACTTCCACAAGGGGATGTATAACACCAAACTAGTTTACAGCCAATCTCTCTTATAGTCATAGTGAGACAAATTGGTTCAACATATACGATTATGAATTGCCCAAATAATCATTAAACTGTGAATCGGTAACTAGCCGACAACTTATTCTAGCCATTAGTTGTGAAAGCAGCGCTACCTGGACTTCCTGCAAGTTTGATTTGTATAAAGCTCAATGGATAAAAAAATTAAATCTGACAGTTTAAGGGAGATTGCCCTGTTTGATAAAGAAAGGGGCCCCATCTCAAAACTTGTTCATCTGTAATTTTAGTAAAGGCTTAGGCTATAGGATTACTCTTGAACTTATGTGAAAATTATGACACAGAAATGCAAAGTTTCTCATTATGACCAGACTGTAGTATCTTGCCTGCCTGCCCTGGATTGCAAAGTCAATCAAGCATTTTTACAAAATTTTGATCAAAAATGAAAATTGCTAGGTCTTGCAAGCATTTTTGTCAAACTTTTTCATAAAAGAAAAAGAACAAATCTTAAGCAATTCAAATCGAATTTGGTTCAAAATAGAAAAATCAAAAAGGGTAGGCCTAAGTCAAACAATTCTTTCAAAGTTTGAGTCAAATTAGAAAAATCACAAATCCAGCATTTGTATCAATTTTTGGTAAAAAGATATGTAGAAGAAAAAATCAAGAGGAGTAAGTCCAGCATTTTTAATCAAATTTTTGTTAACCAGTTTAAACAATTTGGTCAAAAAATGAAAAATCACAAGGCTGGTAAATCCGGTATTTTTATAAACTTTGGGTCAAAATATTTAAAGATCACAAGGAGTAAGTCCAGCATCTCAACAACAAATGTGAAAGGAGAAAGTCTAGCATTGTTTATCAAGAAAGAAAAAAACAAGGGGTAAAACCAGCATTTTAAAATAAATTTCTGTCAAAAAAAACAAAAAACAAAAATCACGCTCACACAGGCTTAATACTTTGCTCACGTGTATGGGCAGTTGACGGGTTTTATTGTGTTGCAGGTAAGCCGTCTGTTGGAATATTTTAAAGGAGCCAAGGACACAGCTAGGCAAACACAATGATCAGGGGCATATGCCTAGATGTAATTGCTCAGTTTCCTAAAATGGAACAGGGTTTTCCTTTCTTTGTATAGCTCCATAGTCATAAAAGTGGGACATTTGTCAGTGTATGATGGATATTTTCACCGGGGTACAAAGCCAATGACAAGGGGGGTACCAAGCAAGGTTTCCCCCAGGTTTGGCCAAAGCACGCTGAAATGAAACGAAGTTCTCGGAATGTTTTTAACTTAGTGTTTAATAGGATTGTAGCTCATGATCTGCGTCAGTTTAACCATAGTTTAACCGTGGTCCTTTCTCTATGGTTTAACCCGGCCCCATTACTGGGTCACTTTGACCATAGAGAAAGGACCACCACGGGTCCTTTCTCTATGCTTTGACACAGATTCCGCGTCAAACCGACTGTCCATACTAATATGGTGAGGCCTCATCAACGACCTTGGTTACCCAGGGTGCTTCTATAATGCGCCTGCGTATAGCGAAGGGGAAATATTGAAGATATCTCAGGGTTAGATGTCGGAGAAAACCCTGAAGAGGTTGGGGGCCCAAATCAGTCATCGGTTAGAGGAATGGAAACCAAATTCACATGAAGGCTGTGGTCAGAAGCGGGATTCAAACTGGGATCCACAGAGGTGAAGGGTATAGGGCAAGCTAACCTAAAAGACCTCAGAGTGGTTTGTATTGCGACGCCACATTTGCTCAACATTGTGTTAAGTCATTTTACTGCGTCACTCCCTTTCACATGCTGATTCATTTCTAAATGTTCAATAAACACACCATCAAACAACAAATCCATGAAACTTTGATCAAATAAAAACGAAAACACCCAAAACGGATGACTCAGTTTCGTCATGCCATTATGTGCATGTTCTGTTCAAATGGGCCTACGTGCCTATTTCCATTGCTGTGGAGCGGAAAAAAGAGATTTTATCAATTAATTTATCAAATACCAGAAAATGCTGGAACGTGACCAACCTAAACGTGCCATGGTGTTTTATTTTTAGAATTTCCAAGTAATCGTTGCATCATCAGTTGCAACTTCTTTGAAATTAATAACAATAACAGATTCGACAACCACAAACATGTTTTAATCTGTCATTGGCTTTAGGCGGCGGTAAATGTTTAGTCTGTTTCTATAGGGATCGGAACAAAAGGTATAGAGCCATCATGGAGGTTCCGACTGCCCCAAAAAAACTCTTCTTGTGTGTCTCGCCTAGCCATCTGTGAAACCATTGTGATGAAGCAGCACATAAAGGCCCATTTCTTGCCGTGTCGATGGAACTACTGAATAGGGCCCAAAGATTATAGAGCGCCGAAGGACAGGATTTAGGAAACTGGAACTAGGCCTACTATTGGAAATACGCAACCAAATTGGGTTATTGACAGCAATCATGAATGTGTGCACTAATCTATTGTTGCACCAAAAGAGTCGATAAGTATTAGCAGGCGCGGATCCAGGCTTTTGTAACCGGAGGAGACAACTACACTTGGTCTCATTAACCTTTAACGGGTGGGGTCCATAAGACGGCTGAGGTTTTTGCGTATTGAGGGGGTGAAACATCAAGTATCTGTTTGCCTAAATACATGGTAAAAAAATAGACACAGTTTTTATCCATATTTCGGTTACATTAACGGGCTCAAAAGAAATGGGTACGTTACAAGTATCTAACTTCACTGTTAGCAAACAGCATAGAGCAAGGGCCAGACTTCTTGTGGAAGACACATCTTTTTGATGACAGTTTTTAAACTTGTGTACTTCCCTGGACTACTCCTGGTCAAGATATTTTTAGTGTCCAAAGATTTAAAATAAATAAATAAAAAACATAAATTTGTTGACCGCGTGAACGCAAAGGTTGGCTCAGTCCAAAATTACAGTGTGGTGGGCCTAGGCATCCACAAAACTTGCACTCTGAATCTCTGCGCATGTTAACTTGCTGAAACTGCGTCCAGCGCACATTTCACGTCTTGTACCTTCGGCAATCTATCGATAGGACCCCGTTCTGACCGAATTCATTTAAATAAAAAAAAAAAAAAAAAAAAAACTATTGGTTTGTTGGGTTGGCCTGTCCACAAAACTGTGACCTTTCGGGCGTAAATAAATAAATTGAGAAAATTTCTTTTAGCCTGTACATGTGATATTGTTTGTACGAATCGGGGCATTAACTACTATCTGTGCTTTTTATCATTGTACATGAGACGGTTCGTACGGATTAGGGCTTTGTTTTTATTAACAAAGTGAACAGTCAGTGATTTTTATAATTGTACGTGAGACGTTTCGTTCGGATCAGGGCTTTGTCAATATTAATGACGTGAACCGTCAGTGCCTGTTGACTTCTTAAACTTGATATAAAAGCGAGGGTTGGCTTTCGAAAACCCAGCACTAACACTGCTTGGTTATAACTGCCAATTTCGTGAAATAATAAAAATGGCACAAGAAAGAGCTGGAGTTGGAATGAACAGAGACGAGGGACGACTGATACTTGCAGGCTACCGAACCCACGGAAACAACTGGGGTAGGGTGGTTGCCCATCTATTGCAACACGCGGAACCCGAAGGCCCTATATCTATCAGCAGCAGCATGCGACGGAACGCATGTCAGAATTTTAAAAACATTTTCCTAAACTTAAAAGGGGGCCATTTCTAACGATGTTTTATAACAACAACAATTCTCCAGTGCTCTTTACCAAGAAAGTGTTTATGGTTATTAATTTTTGGAGTAATTACCAAATACACCCTCCCTTTAAGAACCATGCGCATATGCCTAATTTACTGAAGCACAACCCTCCCAGTTCTTTGTATATACAGCCAATCTATCTAAGATAATTTTAGTGACCGCTCCTGTGTCATTATTTAAATTTGGCTTTACACAGTCATGTACACCCGGGGTCCAGCACCCACGCCCAACGAAGTTTGGATTGAATGCCTTTTTTCAATTACCTGCGATTACACCAGATTTCTGTCATGGTCATTTTAATGTTTGGGGGTGCATGTTACAGTTAAAGAAATCCAATGGCGGATCCGTACAAAGAGTGAATGCACACACACATGTACTTTTCCAGAAAGCTGATATGTATTGGAATGAATAATGCATTCTTACTCATTCATAAGGAATAGTTGACGTAGGAGACGGTTCTGTACTCCTTCCTGATTGGATGACAGCGTGGTGGGCGGGCTGTACTGTACTTCATGGATTATGATTGGATATTATGATTGGATATGAACAATACAAGAAAATACACCATAAAATAATCCCATACGCGCTATAAAACAGATTAAAATAAATAAAGTAACAACAATACAACCCGCCCACCACACTGTCATCCAATCACGAAGGAGTACGTCAACACCTTCGATGACACCGTAAGGATACATGAAGTTTTGGTCTTTATAAGACGGCTCAAACATGACTTGTAGCCATATCTGAAACTCTGGTGAAGGAAGCTACATAGAAACAAAACGCACAACCGAAACTTAGCTCTTTATCCGCACATCTGAAAGTCCGCGATCAAGATGTTCAAACTTTTCGCTACCGGGTTGCTCTTCGTCTGCCTCGCAGGGATCTGTCCGCAATTTTCCCGTGCAAGTGTCATTCCGACAACATCCCTCCCGGAGCAAGGCAGTCTAATGCGGGTAAGTTACTTCAGTGAGTTTTAAAGAAATATCAAAAGTTTCGGACACGTCGGAAACAAAGTTTCGTTATTAAGTGTTCGTTTACGAGAAGACCATGCAAAATCTTGAAAAATCGACAAGGTGGGGGGTCAGCGATTTAAACTCAAATCTTGGCTATTTGATCCTCACCTGGGACCATAACACCTGGTGGAGCAGCTCGCTCAAAAATCTTACAGTGGCCGAGTACGGGCACCAACTAGTTTCAGCGCAAAATGGACACTTCCGGGGAGTTAATTTGTAGTGTTTCTGGCGTACAGTTAGAGCCCCGTTAATTCCCTTAAACTGCATCAATTTCTGTCGACTTATACATCAAAAGAAAGAGTTCATCGTCCTCTTCACGATGAAATAAAAAACAATTGTGTGAATATTTTCACTGTAGATATCTAGGCTTTAGGAAAACACTTGACAGTTCTACTAAGGAAATATGCCATCTACGCAGTTAACCATAACTTAATTAGTGCAGGGCTGAGAGTCAACAAACCTGGTGGAAATATTGTTCAGATATCCATCTACAATAATAAAAAATAAAAACAGTGCCAGCTCTTCTTGATTTTAATTGCCAAGGGTCAACAAAGATGGAAAAGTTCATAAGTATATGTATCAAATCTACATACAGTCCTGAGTAAAATATTGCTTGCCCTTAATTCACGTCTGGAATAGGATGTTATTATAACATTAAACAAATACATCAACAAAGATGAAACATAAGTTTTTGCAAGTTTTGTGTATTAAGGTGGATGGGAGAGTTTTTTGCAGCAATACCGACCGTGATAATGGAAGTGGAACATCCAGTTACCGCCCACCCAGTTAGCGCGAAGTACCGCAAGAGGGCGCCACACACTGCATCGCAAGCCCCGCCCCCCGGGGGGCGCACCACACTAAATAAACTCCCATAGGAACCAATGCTAAATGATAAATATTCAAAAATACTCAAAAAATCGTGTAAGTCTCTCAGCCTCTTGAAAACCAATCAAACATATTTTCGGACGACTGAACTTCAGAATTCTTTTCAATTTTTGGCAGGTCAGCCGTTTGGAATTTTTGCTAACTACCCCAGAAGAAAAAAACATGAACATTTTTTTGTTTTCCAAAACCGACTTGCTGCCAGTTTTCGTGAAGCACTTCTCCACTTTCCCGGTCAAATAGGACCAACTTTAACGCCTAAATTTATCAAGTCTCCTCAAAAGTTGAAGCACCGAACCCCCGGGTTGTGATAGATTCTTATATTTACACAATCTATTAATTGCATGACCCCCAAAACGTTGTAATTAAAAATAAGTTGTGGGTTTACAAATTATGATAAGTAGCTTGGCGCATGAATTCTGGCTTATTTGGTGTGGTGCGCCCTATAAGGGCACTTAATTATTCTTTATGGTTAAAAAATTATGCTTAAATTGTTGAAAATAAGTCACTGACTTGATATCTGAAAAAAAAAATTGGAAATGTTATTGCGTTCGTCTACAACAAGGTCAAACATGTTGGAGCATTTACATGTACTCTAAGCAATGCGTTAAGAAAAACCTGCATGACACACTGTGTACACTCTAAATGACAAGTCAGAATTTATAAACGTATCTCTTTTTTTTTAGTTATACGATTCTAAACGCCTTACAATTATTTCTAATAATTGACAAGAGGGGGTTAACTAATGTGGAAGCTGTAAAAGGGATAGGGGATGGAAGAGGGAGGGCCTGGGAAGGGGGGGCAGATTTTGCTTACCCGCCAACATTTTTAACCATGTTTTCATATTGAGTTTAAAATGGTGAACTTTATAACAAAATAGAATATACATAAGTCATTTTATCACGTTTAACTGTCCTTCCAAGTTTCATTTTCCCTAGCTGTTAAGGGATAAGGGGGTGAATGGGTGGGCGGGGCGTGGGCGGGGCGTGGGCGGGGCTTGTTGCAAAATGCCCTTCCAGACACTTTACTGTTAATAAATTGTGGTTAACGGGAACAATTGGACTATAGTTAAGACTGTAAGCTAATAAGGTGTTTGGGCTTGGGGCTAGGGTTAGACGCTTATCAAGTGTTCGTTTTTGATTAAACAGTCAGTACTACTCTTCCATTTTTTATTTTTGTTAATCTCAAAATGTTGATGTTCCCAAACTACATCTAACCAATTAGCTTTCCAATTGATCTTGTTACCATCAGGGCTGATTTTCACACCCCAAAAATCCATCACTCAATGGCCAGTACTGCTTTCAACTTTGATGCCGTTGGTGTATTATCTATGGTGTAATACTTGTACCACTCTATCTTGACTGTTAGTCAGTGAATACCACACACCGGTAGTGTGAACGTAAAAACTAAAACATATTGAACTGTTGCACTCATGAATATGTCAATAAATAAAACCATTGACACTTATTGTGTTATTATCTAAACTATAATAAAGTCCTGGTGTGTTTATTTTGTTTTCTAATTGCCTTATTCTGAAGAGGATCTTGGCTTTGCAATACTGCAAATGCCTGACAAAGACCAAATAACTTGCACTGATAGCTACTCATGTGATCATACAAATCAGAAAGGGTGAAAGGCTTGGAGGAGGGGGTTACATACAATTAAAAGATGAATCAGGATTTGAGTATGACAAACTAAACAAAACATTTAGATATAAGGTCAGTGTCTGAATCCTGAGGAAATTGGTCATGTTCACCAAAACACTTAATTAAGGATTCAAGGACCAACATAATTGTTTCATGTAGGGTAATGAGAGGTTTGCTTCATGTCCAATGCATCGAGACTACCATTGAAAACAAGGCAATCGCAAATCACAACAGGTACCAGTTTTGAATGATGCAATGCTAAACCGCCATTTTAAGGCAAAAACAGGCTCCTGCCATTTCAAACAAAAAACTGCTGGCAAATATTTTATTGATGCTACCTAAGGACCATAATAAGAACTCTCTTTCACCCAAGTGTCATTGCTCACAGACCTGCACTAATGACTCTACAGCGACTCAAAGATGTGATGCAAATTTGGTGGTACCCTTAAATGAAGAGTTACTGTTGCCTCTTAAAGGTCTTGTTTTTCCAAAATTTTGAGTTCCTGGTTTAGGTCAGGATACTAACTAAAGACCCTGCAAATTTCATTGCTCTACTGTATTCCACCTTTCAGCAGCAAGCGTTTAAACTTTTGTAGTCAAAAATCATCAAAAACGCAATTTTTCCACTAAAAAACACATTTTTTGCTATTTTTTCTGTTAGGGAGGTCGGATTGGCCAAATATTGTGCACAGCCTCAAGGCTACCTATGACCCACCTACCACCAAAATTTCAGCCAAATCCGTTGACCCCCACCTTATCACGGTCTGCATGGTCCTCTCGTGGACATGCTCTTAACAAGAAAACTGAAGTTTTAGGAAAATAATGCAATCCCGCAGAGTACTGTTCCGAATAGTCGGTTTTTAACTTGTCATTAACAGCCATACAATTTCGTAAATAATTCCTTTATCCTGCGGGAAGTGAGTTTTCACAAATTCACATAAAACAAACGTTTCCTTACTTTTTAAGGAATTGGTGAATAACAGAAAAGCTCTCCGAGAAGGAGCGGCGGAGATACAGAGTGGAGAGAATGGTGGAAGTGAAGGGAAGAACCTTGCCGAGTACATGATTAACGAATTGAAACGGAGAACACCAGTCGCTGAAGGTAGGAGCCCTGCTCAAACCAAACTCTCATAACTTGACGTACAAGATGGGGAAAGCTGTTGCTATAATTATATCGAAGCTTTCTTTTGGGTCTTCCTTATGCAGAAATAATTGCATCACCCTTAATAGGAGATCTGCTCTACTTGAAAAAAAAACACAAAACACTTTCCTTGACACAGTCGAAATGTTATTTATACATGAAGAAAGCCAACATTAAAATAAAAAAAATCAGCTCTTTGCACATAGTGGTTATAAATGTGTACATAATCGGTAGCGATTTCATAGTTTCGTAATATCTTTTATGGTCAGCTATTTCTATGTTTGTCGTTTGATTTCTCTACTTGTGTTTTCTTCTTCTCAAAATGACCCATGTGCATTCATCTCGTCGTGGTCATTTCTTTTCCCGCGTTAACGCCAGCATGACTGAGTAGTCAAACAGTCTGGTCACTCGTAAGATAATGACTGCATATTCCTGTTAACAAAGTGTTTATGTTGTGTTGTTGTCCATAGGGGATGAGGTGGTCGAGCCCAAGAACCTGGGTAGAACACGAAATGGGGAGAGGAACTGGTCGGCCTATTTATGTTATTACTACCCGAGTTATTGTTGTAAGTATTGTCACATTTCTGTTTATTTGTTGTAAATCCACACTGGTTTTGCATCAAACATTTTTCGGTCACCTTAATTCTTGAAAGATGAGCTCTGTATTTCAAAACTTTACATTCATGTACATTGTATATACATTGAATCTTCGAAGAACGACGCGCCAAGCATTTTATGCACGATCATCGTTAATGATCCTTCTTTTTATATCTGATTATAAATACCAGATGATTGTGCAAGTCATCAGTTTGAATGCGCAAATGGTTTGTGTATTCCTGGCTACTGGGAATGCGATAACTGGAATGATTGCGGAGACTTGAGCGACGAAGTTAACTGTGAGTTTACATGTTACTTATCAATGAGTTATTATTAATTATTCAACCAAAACTCAAAATAGAAAAATAGTAGTTACATTGCACGGGATACACATTCAACCTCATAACACACTACATCAACAACAAGAACGGTCCATAATATCAAGCTGGCCATGGCCCAATTTTTTAAAAGTATCCAAGCACAACAAAATCATGCTTAACAGAATAATATACCATCCAAAATACAGTTCCACATGCACAATCTGTGACTGGTATCCTGCTTATTGTTTCTAAACACTGAGTTGTTAAATAAGTAGCTGTTGAAATTGGGCCAATAACAAACGTGCTACTCAAATATGAAACATTATTTAGTCTGCCAATCCAAACTTCTTTCTGTGTTTTGTTGTTGTTGGTGTTGTATTTGTTGTTGTTATTGGTGTCTTTCCTAGAAAAAAAACCTTTAAATTTTTTATTTGTTTTTAAGGTGCATGTGCGAGTAATGAATTCAGCTGTACGAGTGGTGAATGCATACCATACTATTGGCAGTGCGATCAGCACGATGACTGCAGTGACGTCAGCGACGAACAAGAATGTAAGTAACTTTATCTCATAAAAAAACCACTTTCAGAAATATCAGCTCGTACAAAAAGGTCGCCTTGACCTCAGCATCCGTATAATAGCAGTTCTGTTGAAAGTGTGTTTAAGAGGCAGCAATAAACGTGTAAAGGAAAATTTACACACATCTACTTTGATGAACTCCAGGGCCCAATGTCATAGAGCTACTTCCCAACTTTCTGCCAGCAAAAGTAAGCAGTATACCGGTCACAGAAGGTACTCAGAGAACGTTTTTCGGGTGGTATTCTTATTCCGGTGATTATTGTTTGTGCTAAGCTATTTTTTGTGCTTAGACCGCTCTGTGAAATTGGGCCCAGCCAGTTGTTCCCTCTTTTAACCAAAGTTCCCTACGCCCACTGAAACAAAACGTGAAAAACAAATAACTAAAATGTTTGAAAACAAAATTATAAACGTTGTAAAGCTTAGCTTAATTTACAATAAGAAAATGTTTTTTTCACAAACAGGCCCACCAACATGCGGGGGCTGGGGTGACTGGGGCGAGTGGTCCGAGTGTAACGCGCCATGCGGCGCCGGGCAGAGAAACCGCACCCGGGTCTGCCCCTGCGAGCCAGCCACGCTGTGCTACGGAGAAGACACCGAGTACCAGATGTGCCAGCTCCAGACATGTCTACCCGAGGCAGGTAAGGATAAAGGAAACACCCTGGTTATTGGATGGTTTTATGAAATTAATGATTTAATGATGGCAAAATAAACCCCTAAAAATGCACCCTTTAAAGTAAAATATGGGCACCGACACGTTGAATTTGTTTACAAAGATTCAACCTTCTTGCAATTTAATGTACTTCAAAAACATCTCAATTTGAACGATTTTTGATTTAATGTTTTATCAATCTTATAAATGATCTTCTGTATGTAGGATATGCACATTTGTAATTTTTGTAAGAGGAGAGCCTCTGAGACAGGAATTTTTCTTCTTTTAGGCAATCCTTCTTATTTTTGTGCTTTCTGTCTGCCCGTGAAATGTATTGAATAGAAATAATTATATGATTTTACCATAATGAGCCCGATGCCTACACTGATACAGGACAAGAGATGCAAGCAATGAAAATGATGTATGTCATTTTTATTTCTCTTGCATAGACAGCGGTTGTGGAACTCGTCATCCAGCGGAACAATCGATTCAGCGTATCGTGGGTGGAGAAGACGCTGTCCGCGGGGCCTGGCCGTGGTACGCTCAGCTTTTTTTCCGTAATTCATTCAGCTGTGGCGGTACCTTGGTGGACAACAAGTACATCGTTACTGCGGCCCATTGCGTTGCCGGTTCAGGGTAAGCTAATAGTTAACAGCGATAAATACAATCTTACAATCAATTCATAACTTAAGAAGGTCAGAGTATCGGGGTATTCTTAGCGAAACAACAAAATATTTGCCACAAAATACTTGTTCAAAAAAGTGTGGCAAAGAATGTGACTGAATGATCCATAATCCAGATTAATAACCCTTGAAAAAGTCAGGTCCGTAGAAAAAGCTTAAAATCGTTGTGCAACTTACATTATTTTACCCACGTAGAAAAAATTGTTTCGGACAGACTCAGCTTGTGGAAAGGTTTAGGTTTATTTATAACAATTATTTTCATTTTCTCAGTAGCAATGTTGCAGCCAACTGGAGGGTCATTCTGGGAAAAAACAGAGAAGGTGACAGCAACAACGACGAACATGTCAGTGACGTGACGGACATCATCATTCATGAAAATTACGACGGCAGCGCCAGTGACAACGACATTGCTGTCATGGTTCTTGCTAGTCCACCACCAGAGGACAGTCAGTTCATCAACTCAGTGTGTTTGGACACGGTCGGCAGTATCAGCTTCGATAGTACCTCCGTGTGTTTCATCGCTGGGTTCGGCTTAACTGAGGGTAAGAGTTCGTGAGAGTGCCTTTCTACGAAGAGGGTGGTGGTTCATCAGTGATTTTTAGCAAAAACCGATAGACTTGCACGACAGACTGTGCAAGTCTCGCGGTTGTCTAAAACGGAACAAGGAATAGAGCGAAGACACATACTTTTTCTATGAAATCAATAATTTCTCAATTCTATTTAGGGGCCTATATAATTTTGTTGTTGTTTTTTTAATTTTTTGGAGAACATTAACTTGCCAATCACGCCCGAATTTGCACCACCCTCTAAACATAGGTTTAATGATTGGACACAATTCTAAACATTGTTTACAAGTTGCCTACTCCCCTGTTAAGTTTATTTTTACTTTCATATATTTTTGGCAATTTGTTTACGTAATGGCTAATTTTTACACGGACAACTCAATCATTATGGTTGGGACCTTCTTGGTCTCGAAAGTTTGAATACCCGCGAGTCTTGTACAGTCTACATACAACGTGCAAACATCATCACATCAATTTATTTGTTCGTTTTTAGTGAAAACAACAAAGAACAGTTCATGTCGCTGTTTCTATACCAGTGAGCTTTACATGCAGATTGAGACTTATTACTCTACCCGGCTATTTCTATAAAATTATTCACTTGACACATCATTTTTTATAATAATTAATTTTTGGTCTAAAGAAAATGGTATGCCTACTGCAGTGTTCTCTTGTTCTTATTGTTTAGCTTTGTTCACTCACTATATACCCGTTGAGGAGAATTTACTTTGATTGGCTTTCTTGTTTCCATCTTTAGAGGGCGGTAACATTGCTGATGTGCTCCAACAAGCGATGGTTCCCCTTGTTAACTCCGGAAACTGCAATTCTGCTTATGGCGGAAGTATTACGGTTAACATGATCTGTGCAGGATACGAAGAAGGAGGGATTGACTCCTGCCAGGTAATCAAAACAACCCAATCTGCACTTCTCTTGAAATTTTATATGTATTATTAGATGAACATGTATAGCGCCGGTGTTACAGGGGATTTTATCACCGGTGTGCGTTCCCGTCGCTGAATGAATGAATATTGAATTAAGTTGATTCAACAGAGGGCGCTATCAGACGTAATTTCTACACAATTTGCGGGGGGTGAGGTGGGGGGGGGGGGGGGGGGGTACAGTGTACAATACGCATAGTGTTCAATACCCGTATCAGCGGTAGCTTCTTGGTGCCCAGACGTCTTTGGCAGTGTATCATAAGGGTATACTTATAAAAACAATTTCTGAATGTTTTTACTCGTGTTATTTTTCCCGTTCCCCTCAGTTTCGCCCATCGAGAACAATGTAAAATAATTAAGACTTTATTGCAATTTTTTTAACGAAGTTGATTGTTTTCCCCTTTCTCATGACAGGGTGACTCCGGCGGTCCATTGGTCTGCAGTAGCAAGGATGAGACAGCGGACGTTGAGCGGTGGTATCTGGCGGGGATCACGAGCTGGGGCTTCGGGTGTGCCAGACCGAACTTCCCCGGTGTTTACACCAAAGTGGCTCGTTACGGAGACTGGCTCGAGAACGTCTTTGCGTCACACAATGGGCAATAAATTTATGAATTTCCTTAACAGTGCTACTCAGTTACTTTCCATTTCTGTACTTTTGTGCCGGCCACGTATACTTTTTCTGCTATGAGGGCGCTATAGGCCTACTATTAAAGGCACTGTACACGTTTGGTAATTACTCAAAATATATATTAGCATAAAAACTTACTTGGTAACGAGCAACGGAGAGCTGTTGATAGTATAAAACATTGTGAGAAACGACTCCCTCTGAAGTAACGTAGTTTTTGAGAAAGAGGTAATTTCTCACTATAAAATAATAAAAGACTTCTGGCCAGAAGCCTTTTATTCCTATCTGAAAGCACACTAATTTGTACAACAAGGGTGTTTCTTCTTTCATCATTTTCTTGCAACTTCAATGACCAATTGAGTCCAAATTTTCACAGGCTTGTTTTTAATTATTTTATGCATATGTTGGGATACACCAAGTGAGAATACTGGTCTTTGACAATTACCAAACGTGTTCAGTGCCTTTAAGCTACGTTACCAGCAAACATTACGTAACTAGTGTGATGACGTTTACCCCAGCCCACAGTTATGTTTAGTTTCACGCTTACTGGTCATGGTGATTATGTGCACCTGACTGTTGCATGGAGTTAAAATACCTCCATGGTGGATGTTATGTAATAACTTTGTATTTAAGGCACATTCAACGTCGACTCGTGGTCTGTCTCCTTCAGGTGCGCCACCGAGTCGACGGTGCATTATTCGTTTATTATTTCATTAAGTGTATTTTCTAGTTTCTCATTTGAGTTGTGTTCAAATAAAACACCCTGTGGTGTGTATATGTTTCAAGAAGAAAACGTTCAAATTGTGTTTCATTGTTGAGTTGCGATCCCTTGGGCGGGATGGCTAGGATGGCCAACCCGTCCATAACAATAGTATGCTACGTCATCAGGAAACATTACGTAACTAGTATTCTAAGTCATAAAAGTAAACGGAAATGAATTTCGGGGGGTGGGTATTTAACACACTCGTCACATTCTTCCCCCTTTTGAGAATCTAGTCATCCTTGACTAGCAATTTTCTTGAATTCAGTGATCAAGATAAAAAATAAGAGTATATTCCTGCCATTCAGTTTGCGTATCGCAGTACATCTGCAGACAATTCAATTGGATTTAGCCCTTTCTTTATGTTGTATGGTAGAGAGGCAGTACTGCCTATTTACGGAAGCCGGATAGTGCCAGGAAATAAGAAGTGAAATATTTTTTCATGAGCGCGATAATATTTTTTTTGTACCATTTATCTGGCGGCCGCCACTTATTATCCGGCGGCCGCCACTTAATTATCCGGCGGCCGCCACTTATTATCCGGCGGCCGCCACTTATTATCCGGCGGCCGCCACTTAATTATCCGGCGGCCGCCACTTATTATCCGGCGGCCGCCACTTAATTATCCGGCGGCCGCCACATATTATCTGGCTGCCGCCACATAATTATCTGGCGGCCGCCACATAATAATCTGTACCACACGTTCTTTATTTTGCGGATTTTAAGAGGACGGGTCATAGGATTCGGGGGGGGGGGGGGGGGGTTAAGAGGACATGTTGGGTGCGTTCGATTAGCTTCCCCGGGTCGACCCAGGTCTTCCCCCGGTGCGTTCGAATAGCTTTGACGTCATTCGCGGGGCTCACCCGGGTCAGCCCCAAGTGCCCTGCTTGTGGAGCGGGTCACTTGGGGCGGGTTCATGACGTTACGGCGAAAAACTTTCTCAATGGCCACCATTTTGTTTGTAATTCAGCGGGACATTTTAGGAAGTTTGACACACATTTTCGCCATTACAACAGCGTTGAGCAATAAGTATTTTTTATTCGAAGCCGGGTACCTTTGTATCACTGTGGGGTTGTACAAATTGTTTAATGTTGCAGTTTTACCTTGAGAATAATTATTTTACGATGTTTTCGTGAATCCACGGAAAGTATCGGACATACGGCACAAAATGGAAGTAGTTCCGGTCGGCTGTCCCAAGATGCATCGGTGTGAATGCTGGGGGAAGTTGGCGTTCGATTAGCTCATGGTTAGGGGCTCACCCGGATGAGCAAACCGGGGTCGACCCGGGGAAGCTAATCGAACGCACCCGATAGGAACCAGGGGAGTAAAGAGGAAAGCTCATAGGTTCCGGGGGGGGGGGGGGGGGGGGGGTTAGAGGACAGGTCGTAGGATCCGGGGTGGGTTAAGGGCGCATGTCATAGGATCATAATTGGGGGGGGGGGGGGGGGGGTGAGAGGACATGACTTTGGTGTAATCCAAATGTAGAGATAACCATTGAATAGCAGTCACACTTGCTCTGTTATTAATAATGTTCATGGGCATCCAGCATTCTCCTTTAAAGGCACTGTACACGTTTGGTAATTACTCAAAATATATTCTAGCATAAAAACTTACTTGGTAAACGAGCAACGGAGAGCTGTTGATAGTATAAAACATTGTGAGAAACGACTCCCTCTGAAGTAACGTAGTTTTTGAGAAAGAGGTAATTTCTCACTATAAAATAATAAGACTTCTGGCCAGAAGCCTTTTATTCCTATCTGAAAGCACACTAATTTGTACAACAAGGGTGTTTCTTCTTTCATCATTTTCTTGCAACTTCAATGACCAATTGAGTCCAAATTTTCACAGGCTTGTTATTTTATGCATATGTTGGGATACACCAAGTGAGAATACTGGTCTTTGACAATTACCAAACGTGTTCAGTGCCTTTAAGCTACGTTACCAGCAAACATTACGTAACTAGTGTGATGACGTTTACCCCAGCCCACAGTTATTTATTTATTTATTAACCAAATCCAACAGCGATCAAGTCGCCAATAACAGGATGGTATAGAGTGAAGAGAAGACAATGAAGGAAGTTTCAGTTTTAGATGTGGGAGGAAAACCCCAGAGAATTATTCCAGGGAAAACCCACGCGATCAGGCAGGGACTGAAAACCCAATCCACATAGTGCCCCAGGTGGGATTCGAACCGGGGTCCCATAGGTGGAAGGCGAGGCAAGATACCACTACACCAACCTGACCGCCAGACACCAACCTGACCGCTTACTGGTCATGGTGATTATGTGCACCTGACTGTTGCATGGAGTTAAAATACCTCCATGGTGGATGTTATGTAATAACTTTGTATTTAAGGCACATTCAACGTCGACTCGTGGTCTGTCTCCTTCAGGTGCGCCACCGAGTCGACGGTGCATTATTCGTTTATTATTTCATTAAGTGTATTTTCTAGTTTCTCATTTGAGTTGTGTTCAAATAAAACACCCTGTGGTGTGTATATGTTTCAAGAAGAAAACGTTCAAATTGTGTTTCATTGTTGAGTTGCGATCCCTTGGGCGGGATGGCTAGGATGGCCAACCTCGTCCATAACATATGGTGGAAGATCCGGCGCTGAATTCTCGGTGGTGCACCCCGCCGGTTGGCTGAAGGACGCAGATCCGCTTGGGGATGCAAAGGGTATTTAACTTTATACTTTATTAATTTGTTTCTTGTATTCCCCATAGCGTATATTTTATTTTATTATGCCAATTGTGTATTTTGATTGTTATGCCACATTGCAATTTTATGTCATATTTCTATCATAATGGCGAGCAAATATGAATTGAAGTTCAGAGATACTTACTCTGGCACTGAAGATCTTGACTTATTTTTGTGTAGACTAGATAGTTACAAAACAGTCGTTGATGCACTCAGACTTGCTTTTGAAGGTGATAGTATACGATGGGTTAGAGAAGCCAAACTTGCCGAGCGTCAGCAAGGCGAAAACGAGTCCATTGACTTATATTTCACTAGACTTGTGGACAAGTCGTTAAATGTCTGTCGCGGTGATAGCGGAACGGCTTTCTCGCAATATCCCGCGAGAGGGCTGCTCTGTGCGAGATTACTGCTCTCAAGACTGGTCAAGACTGGTCACATTTAATGACGAAGAGTCAGCAGCCAGCAACTTCGCGCGAGAGCAGTGATCTCGCGAGAGCATTCTTTATTAGGCTACAACACCACACGCGACTCGACTCACCGCGACCATCATTAACGACTTGTCAACAAGTCTAATATTTCACAGACATAGTGCATCTCAGTAGACAATTACACCGATCAGATAACGAACAGATGGCACGGTTTGTTCGCGGTCTAAGACCGGCGCTAAAAGCGTTCGTAATTTCGAAAGAACCTGAAAACATGGCTAAAGCGATCAATTTTGCACGTCTTGGTGAAAGCGTGGACAAACTTTCCAAACCACCAGCAGAAGTTCAGAGCATTGAACAAAGTACATGTTTTAAAGATGAGGTCACCACTAAACTTGACAATTTACAAACTCAGGTAGATAATATTGTAAGCCTGGTAAATTCTAGCAAACCAGTGCCACTTCAACCACAACAATTCGTTCGCCATCGCTCAAATCGCAGCCACACTCAAACTTATTCCAAACAGTCTAGATTTAATGGTAGTTGCAATCGCTGTGGAAAGTACGGTCATAAACAGGCAAACTGCTACTCTAAATTTCACATCCAAGGTTATGCTTTAAACTGACTCGGCCGCCTACCATGACAGGGGTTAGGGTGGACGGCTGTGACGTTCAAAGCGATGACCCCTTGAAAATTGATCTTGACCACAAAAGTATGATCTCTATTACCCTCGGTGATGATACATTGAAATGTTTGATAGATACGGGTGCTACCAGTAACTTGATTTCTGAAAAATACTATAAAACCAATGTTATTTTCAGACAATTGCGTTTGTTGAAACCTAAATTTGACCATGCAACCACAGCCAATGGTGACAATGTAAAGATTGTTGGATTTCTCAATGTACCAGTACATATTTTAGGAGCACAATTCATGGTACCTTTTTATGTGACAAGTAAATTATGTCAAAATGTTATACTAGGGTCCGAGTTCCTAACGTCACAAAACGTGTCAATTGATTTTGGGAAATCTAAACTTCGCATTCACTGTACCCCCACGTTCACAATCTGTCTGTGAGGTCAGAATCAAAAATTACCTTCCCTCGGGTGTAATAGGACATTGTCATGGTGGACGTAATATCCAGAACATTGGTCTATAGGCCGTACGGTGTAAACGAAAAGATGCCCGGAAAATGATTTCCGTTCCGACCCCCGTGGGTCTACTTTTTGAAGGTATATTTTGTGAGTTGTAGACATACTAAACACTATACTAAAAGTTCTCCAAAAAATATCCAGTCAAATTTGCAAAAACATGCAAAGTTTGCTAAAAACGTTGTTGTGCGCAATCTGTGAAAATGCGCGCGCGCAATGTGCGAACTGAAGTCTTCCGACACACACAAATCAAATTGCGCGGCTGAGACACGGTATTGACCATGGGCAGCGCGCCGTATCGATTCCCCCGTTGGTGTGTGGGCCGTAAAACATATTATAGGCCTATATCCTTTATTTAAAAAAAATAAAATAAAAAAAATTGCGTCGCGTCCAACAACATCAATTGTGTGGTTTAGGCCACGTTTAAAACTGTAGGCCTATTTCTTAAAAACTAGACTATCGTGTCTTTTTAACATCACTGAATGGTTAGCCATCAAAGTTTTGTGCCAAGAATAATTAAAGAGCTTAGTTTAAAAAATGTATAGGCTAGTCATTGAACAACAAGGATGGAATGATGAGTCGCTCCAATTATTGTCAACAAAATTAAGGAACTGACAATTTTTTGTCTTATTCTTTTGACCTTTGATTTCTAATTAATAGGCTACTTTTCCCCTAAAACACCTATCACTGTTAGGCCTATTGCAAATTTTTTTTTCATAAGGCCTAAGGTAAACTATAAAAAATTAAAATAAAAAAAAATTAAAAAAAGGGGGAAATGTTTGTTTTATTAAGTTGAAACATTCCCCTTTACCACTTATAACCCCCTTTTCTGTGAGGGTGCATGCAGACATCAAAGAAAAAGTATGTTTAACTATCGCCTTTTGACTTTTCAAGGGAGACCATTGTCTCCCACTGAAAACAACATCCATAGGATGGTTTTCAACGCTTTTCTGATCATTTTTCTGTCGATGTCTCTCGCTGGAACACTATTAATGGGCAGGAAAGTACCTATAGGCACACCGTCTCCCTTTTTCTCATGATCCTCCCTCCTTTCCGCCTCCCCCTCCCACACACACCCCTTTCTTGTGGATTTTCCCTTACCAGGCCCGTAACTAGGGGGGTGAGCCGCTCATAGTATAATTTTCTTTGTTCATCCCAAAATCATTTAAAATTTACCCAGTCAAATTCCCTTGTGGTGAATTCAATATCTGGCTGCAGCTTCCCAGGTTGTATCGTACTTGGATGTGATCCCTGGCTACACTTTTTGAATAGCTTCTGACTGGAGGCCCCCCAACAAGGATAATTATTGACAAAAATAGGGAGACGGCCAACATAGGTCTAGCTCAGTTGGTAGAGCGCCGGTACGTTAATCCGGAGGTCGTTGGTTCAAATTCCACTCTAGCTAGTACATTTGTTTTGTTCAACCCAAACTCGTTTAAAATTTACCCAGTCAGTTTCCCTTATGGTTTATCATTTGATAAAAAGATTAATAAATAAATAAAAAAGCATCAATAAAAAGGCATAAATAAATAATTAAAAAACCCACCAAGATCAAAAAAGGAAGAAAAAGTCCACACAAAATGTAAAAAAATGGTGCCCTCAAAAAACCCAAACAAAAACTAACAAATTTACAAAATTGGCTGGAATTGGGCCTTCATTATAAAAAAAAAGTAAAAATCCAGCGCCCCCACCCCCTCCCTCTCGTCGACGGGCGCCGCTAATTTATAACGTGCCGATGTCCTTTTCTTTCATATTCGCCCCCCCCCCAAAAAAAAAAAATATATTAATAATAAATAAAGATAACAATAAAATAAAATAGATAAATAAAAATAAATGAAAAATCGCCCCCCCCCCAAAAAAAAAAAAAAAGGTTAGAAGAATAATTTATTTTACAGGCCTGCCCCTAACAATTGTTTTTGTATCCCCCACCCTCTTTAGAACTGTATATAGGCCCTATGATGACGCCTCATTTCTTCAAGCTTGCCTTAATACATGATTCTCACTCAACACTGGGAGAAGCTAAATTTTTAATAATTTACAAACATTTATTATTTATTTAACATTTATTTACATTGAACATTTTAACTGCGTTACGGTCCAATTTTCTTTGCATGTCCTTGTTCTCTAATAAAAATTCGCGCATGAGGTCCTTTATGCACTGTATGCTGTATAGGCCTATATCGAGTACGGGGCCTACTATCAAAAGATGCTGTGTTTTTCGTGATCTCACACACATGATCTCATCTCATGACGACGCGCTTGAACACGGCCTCATGCATGATTTTACTCTTCCCTGAAAATATATTGTGCTTTCTCAGCTTTGACAGATTTTAGGTGAACAAAACACGGATTTATCACGGAGTCTTTCTCACCCGAGCGAGGCATGGGCGCCGCCATGTTTGTTTTGGGGTGTCACATGACGTGTGACCTAGGAAGTGATTGGCGAATTTAGATCACATGGTGACTGTGCGCAGGTGTTTCAAATAAAATGTAACGAGCCGACGTATCACAACCGTAAACAGTGTTCGATCGCTGTCGATTATCTAGTGCAATGTTTGGTCGATAATTTCTCAAATTTGACTGGCGTTTTTGTGGAGAACTTTCGGAATCGTAATCTCCAGCAATTACTCTGTTAAAAACTGTAGAGTTATCTTAGACCCACAGGGGTCGGAACGGGACGACAAGATACAGTTTACCCCGTATGGCCTACTAGTAGTTGCTAACACTATTTCTAGCTCCCGCATGACATACTTTGGGACGAAAGTAACAGTTATGGTAATGAATCCATCCGAGGTTCCAGTTAAAAATTTTCCCCGTACTAAGATTGGTACGTTCAATATTGTGGAAGAAAACATTTCTGAAATTACCAATTTTGACAAGATCGATTTTAACACCAACATTAGTCATGAGGTTACGAACCCACAATGTTCATCTAGTGGTCAAGAGGTTCTTGATAAAATTAACATTTCATCCTCTTCCATAAACCCTACTCAACAACAGCTTAAAGCTCTAATCAATAGATATGCTGATGTGTTTGAAACTGCAAAAAGCCCACGTGGATTTTACGATAAGGTTGAACATAGAATCGATACTAGTAACAATCCTCCAGTTAGATCCCGTCCATACAGGCATTCACCTAGGTTACAGCAGACAATAAGAGAACAGGTTAACAAAATGTTAAATGATGATATTATTTCCGAGTCAACTTCACCATTTTCTAGTCCAGTTGTTATGGTTAAAAAGAAAACTGGCGAATACAGATTTTGTATTGACTTTTGGAGATTGAACCAGATCACGGTCAGAGACAATTTTCCACTGCCCAGTATTTCCGATACTTTTAACAATCTTGGTATGACTAAACCAGCATACTTCTCAACTCCTAGATATGGCGTCAGGATATTGGCAAATAGGTCTAGATAAAGATTCTAAAAAGAAAACGGCATTCATTACTCAAGACGGATTGTATGAATTCAATGTGTTACCTTTTGGACTACACAATGCACCCAGTACATTCCAAAGAACAATGCATGAAGTGTTAAGAGGATTGCATTGGAAGTTTTGTTTAGTATACTTGGATGACATTATCATTTATAGTGACACTTTCAAAGCCCATCTCGATCATTTGTGTCAAGTATTTCAGAAATTCAGAGATGCTAATCTTAAACTCAAGCCAAAGAAATGTTCATTTGCATGTGATAGAATACACTATCTTGGGCACATAATTAGTGAAGACGGTGTTGCAACTGACCCAGAAAAGCTCAAAGTTGTACAAGAATACCCATCACCAAAGAATGTCAAAGATGTGCGTGCATTTCTAGGTTTTGTTGGTTATTACAGGCGTTACATAAAATATTTCAGCAAAATTGCTCAACCATTAACTGCACTGACTCGTAAAGACATTCCGTTCCAATGGACAAAAGAATGTTCAGAAGCCTTTGAGCAACTGAAACAAAAACTTTTAGAGCCACCTGTATTGTCCCATCCAAGGTTTGATGAACACTGACAATTTGTTTTGCAAACTGATGCGTCTTTTCAAGGATTAGGATTTGTATTATCCCAAATACAGGACGGTAACGAAAGAGCTATTGCATATGCCAGTAGAACACTTAAGCCAGCGGAACGCAATTATACTGTGACGGAATTAGAGGCACTTGCCGTTGTTGGAGTGAAAAAGTTTTCCACTTACTTGGAACATAGCCCAAAATTCAAAATTGTAACTGATCATCAAGCTCTCAAATGGTTGTTTAACCAAAAACGTTCATCTGGCACATTAGCTCGTTGGTCCTTGTATTTGCAATCGTACAGTTATGATATTGAACACCGACCAGGCAAGAAACTTGCTAATGTAGATACTCTGAGTAGAATCTGTATAGACAATTACCAATCCACATGTGTTCCACACCCACCAGTAGAAAGTTCACTTATTGAGACCGCACAATTGAGTCAATTAGACGCTGAGACAGTTTTAACTGGTTTAGTTAATTCCGATCATGAAGAAAACTTGTCTAAAGTAGACGAAGTGCGAAATCTCAGATACCAACGTGGTAAACGTTTGCATAATCAAAACATGGTGAATTTCAAAGATCACTTACCTGATGTTCATGAGAACATTGACCTAGATAAAATCAAAAAGGGTCAACAAAATGACTCATTTTCGAAATCGATCATTGATTATCTAGAATCGGATGTCCTACCAGAGGATAATAAATTAGCCCGTAGGTTATTACTTGAAGTAAATCAGTATTTTGTACATAATGGCATTTTGTATCATGTCTGGCACACGCCACGAAACAGGATACCAGAACGTAATATTGTTCAATTGTACATCCCAAGTCCGTATGATACTGTTCTTCATCATTGTCACGATCAAGTTCTGTCGGCTCACTTTGGGTTCCATAGAACATACAGTAAAATTCGGCAACGATATTTTTGGAAGTTCATGCATCGTGATATTGATAATTGGATCAGATCTTGTGATTCTTGTCACCGTGTTAAAACACCAAAGCACAAAGTTGTAGCCCCACTGCTTACCATGAAAGTTCCTGGACCATTTCAAAGGGTTAGCGTAGATATTCTAGGCCCCCTCCCAGTCGCTGAATCAGGAAATAGATATGTATTATGTTTCATGGATCATTGTACTAGATGGCCTATCCTTGTGCCTATTGCTAAAACGGACTCTGCCACTGTAGCAACTGTATTTTTCAAAGAAATTGTTTGTAATCATGGATGCCCTCGTGTACTCCTAAGTGACCGAGGAACGAACTTTTAAAGTAAATTAGTTCAAGAAGTGTGCAAAATCATGCGTACTGATAAAGTAAACACTAGTCCGTACCATCCGCAATGTAATGCTGTACAAGAAAGATTCAATTCTGTGATTTTAACTACAGTATCTCATTATGTAAACAAGTTTCATACCAACTGGGATAACTATATTCCTGCCATTCAGTTTGCGTATCGCAGTACATCTGCAGACAATTCAATTGGATTTACTGGGATAACTATATTCCTGCCATTCAGTTTGCGTATCGCAGTACATCTGCAGACAATTCAATTGGATTTACTGGGATAACTATATTCCTGCCATTCAGTTTGCGTATCGCAGTACATCTGCAGACAATTCAATTGGATTTACTGGGATAACTATATTCCTGCCATTCAGTTTGCGTATCGCAGTACATCTGCAGACAATTCAATTGGATTTAGCCCTTTCTTTATGTTGTATGGTAGAGAGGCAGTACTGCCTATTTACGGAAGCCGGATAGTGCCAGGAAATAAGAAGTGAAATATTTTTTCATGAGCGCGATAATATTTTTTTTGTACCATTTATCTGGCGGCCGCCACTTATTATCCGGCGGCCGCCACTTAATTATCCGGCGGCCGCCACTTAATTATCCGGCGGCCGCCACTTATTATCCGGCGGCCGCCACTTAATTATCCGGCGGCCGCCACTTATTATCCGGCGGCCGCCACTTAATTATCCGGCGGCCGCCACATATTATCTGGCTGCCGCCACATAATTATCTGGCGGCCGCCACATAATAATCTGTACCACACGTTCTTTATTTTGCGGATTTTAAGAGGACGGGTCATAGGATTGGGGGGGGGGGGGGGGGGGGGGGTTAAGAGGACATGTTGGGTGCGTTCGATTAGCTTCCCCGGGTCGACCCAGGTCTTCCCCCGGTGCGTTCGAATAGCTTTGACGTCATTCGCGGGGCTCACCCGGGTCAGCCCCAAGTGCCCTGCTTGTGGAGCGGGTCACTTGGGGCGGGTTCATGACGTTACGGCGAAAAACTTTCTCAATGGCCACCATTTTGTTTGTAATTCAGCGGGACATTTTAGGAAGTTTGACACACATTTTCGCCATTACAACAGCGTTGAGCAATAAGTATTTTTTATTCGAAGCCGGGTACCTTTGTATCACTGTGGGGTTGTACAAATTGTTTAATGTTGCAGTTTTACCTTGAGAATAATTATTTTACGATGTTTTCGTGAATCCACGGAAAGTATCGGACATACGGCACAAAATGGAAGTAGTTCCGGTCGGCTGTCCCAAGATGCATCGGTGTGAATGCTGGGGGAAGTTGGCGTTCGATTAGCTCATGGTTAGGGGCTCACCCGGATGAGCAAACCGGGGTCGACCCGGGGAAGCTAATCGAACGCACCCGATAGGAACCAGGGGAGTAAAGAGGAAAGCTCATAGGTTCGGGGGGGGGGGGGGGGGGGGTTAGAGGACAGGTCGTAGGATCCGGGGTGGGTTAAGGGCGCGTGTCATAGGATCATAATTGGGGGGGGGGGTGAGAGGACATGACTTTGGTGTAATCCAAATGTAGAGATAACCATTGAATAGCAGTCACACTTGCTCTGTTATTAATAATGTTCATGGGCATCCAGCATTCTCCTTTAAAGGCACTGTACACGTTTGGTAATTACTCAAAATATATTCTAGCATAAAAACTTACTTGGTAAACGAGCAACGGAGAGCTGTTGATAGTATAAAACATTGTGAGAAACGACTCCCTCTGAAGTAACGTAGTTTTTGAGAAAGAGGTAATTTCTCACTATAAAATAATAAGACTTCTGGCCAGAAGCCTTTTATTCCTATCTGAAAGCACACTAATTTGTACAACAAGGGTGTTTCTTCTTTCATCATTTTCTTGCAACTTCAATGACCAATTGAGTCCAAATTTTCACAGGCTTGTTATTTTATGCATATGTTGGGATACACCAAGTGAGAATACTGGTCTTTGACAATTACCAAACGTGTTCAGTGCCTTTAAGCTACGTTACCAGCAAACATTACGTAACTAGTGTGATGACGTTTACCCCAGCCCACAGTTATGTTTAGTTTCACGCTTACTGGTCATGGTGATTATGTGCACCTGACTGTTGCATGGAATTAAATATACCATGCCCGATATGGGGCAGAGGGAGGCCCCCCCAAACTAACCCTAACCCTAACACACTCTTCCCTCTTGTATACAGAAGCACCCCCCCTAAAATTCTCAAAAGAATTCCTGAGATTCCCAGAACACAATGAAGACACAATAGAGGGGGGGCCTCCCTCTGCCCCATATCGAGCAGCAATTGGAATTAAAATACCTCCATGGTGGATGTTATGTAATAACTTTGTATTTAAGGCACATTCAACGTCGACTCGTGGTCTGTCTCCTTCAGGTGCGCCACCGAGTCGACGGTGCATTATTCGTTTATTATTTCATTAAGTGTATTTTCTAGTTTCTCATTTGAGTTGTGTTCAAATAAAACACCCTGTGGTGTGTATATGTTTCAAGAAGAAAACGTTCAAATTGTGTTTCATTGTTGAGTTGCGATCCCTTGGGCGGGATGGCTAGGATGGCCAACCCGTCCATAACAATAGTATGCTACGTCATCAGGAAACATTACGTAACTAGTATTCTAAGTCATAAAAGTAAACGGAAATGAATTTCGGGGGGTGGGTATTTAACACACTCGTCACATTCTTCCCCCTTTTGAGAATCTAGTCATCCTTGACTAGCAATTTTCTTGAATTCAGTGATCAAGATAAAAAATAAGAGTAGAATAAATGTGCATGTTTTAGTTATCTGGAAATCGCATACATTTACATAAACAACAATTTAACCACTTCCATCATTCAATAACTAATATTATGTAGACGAAGATCAATATTATTAAACTTAAATTTTTCAAGTGACAAACTTTAAGCATTAAATAAATACCACTTATTATAGTTTATACATTGAAAATCTTACACAAATTAAACTGAAAACGTTCGAATTAAATTACTCTTGCAACAATAATCTCAGAGCAATTTTCTTTCTCACTTTTGCCATGAGGGGACTTATGAACTTATCCAAAAGTTGTTTTCCTTTTTGTAGTTTTTCCTTGTTTAACCTACAATCCCGGCCATAATTTTTTTCACGCTGACAAATTTCAGACTGTCTGAAATTTTTCAGCGTGAAAAACAAAATGACAAAAGAAGGCTTTAAAAATACTATGAATGTGCGCAGACAGTGAATGTTCATTTATTGCGTTAAAACAGCATTTTGGCCGGGATTGTCTGTAAGATTGCTTATGTTATTTTATGGAGTTGAGTGAACACAGATATGTATAGGCCTACTGCAATTTTTGGTGGAGGAGAGAAAATTCATCAAAGTAAAGCAGAGCATTCGATAGTTAGTACAGAAAGAAAGGGGTTGCACGGGGGACGGGGGACGGGATGTTTATGTTGCGAATGGGTGGGCCAAGCATTTTGCCCAGGATCCCTTTGAAAGTTCGCTTAGTTTATTTTATGGAGTTGAGTGCACACAGATATACTGCAATCTTTGGTGGTGGAAGAGAACATTTATTTTTATCACAGTGAAGCAAAGCATTGGATAGTTAGTACAGAAAGCAACATGCATTTATCATCATGGTGGTTCGTGGTTTAATTTCAATCGAAAATCGTCCATATACAGGCGCGGATCCGGGGGGGAGGGGCCCAGGGGGCACGTGCCCCCGGGTAAATTTTTTAATTTTTTTACAATCTGCCTGCTTAAAAATTAGCCACAAGTGTGTGTGGTGTCTTTTCCCCAAGCGGCAGGATGGATTTCTTTTTCATCCTATGCCTATCAAATTGGTTTCTTTCTGCCAAAATGAATCTTTCGTGATATGTCACTTGTAATTGCTTAGATTTTTGCACGATAACATAAGCGTTTGACGTGCCAATTTGTCCTGGATAAAGTATATTTCATGTCGTTCTGGCATTCAAGTAAAGACTATACACTAAGCTTGAACTATATTTTTTGAATGAATATGCATGAAACCAGATATTGCAGCGACCAGATCCAAACGCGAGATTTGTGGGATTAACAGTTTCTTTGAGTAAAATTAGAAAATTGGTATGGATCAGAAGAGCTTAAAAAGTGTGTCTATTTCTCGGTTTCAGGCACACAGAGGCTTGATTTTTTACCCCTCAAAATGCCAAAAGCTCAGAGCTTCCGGGGGCTTCTCCCCCTGGACCCCACCCCTGGACCCCACCATCAATGTTACAGAATTGTTTCCAGTAAACTAAGATTTATATAGATCTGATTTTCAAAAAGAGTGTGTCTATTTCTCTGTTTTAGGCACATGGAGGCTTGGTTTTTCACCCCTCAAAATGCCAAAAGCTCAGAGCTTCCGGGGGCGAAGCCCCCGGACCCCCACCTGGGCTTCGCCCCTGAATCCCCACCATCGATGTTACAGATATGTTTCCAGTAAATTTAGAAGAATTATATGGATCTGATTTCCAATAAGAGTGTGTCTATTTCTCTGTTTTAGGCACATGGAGGCTTGGTTTTTCACCCCTCAAAATGCCAAAAGCTCAGAGCTTCCGGGGGCTTCGCCCCCGGACCCCCACCAGGGCTTCGCCCCTCGACCCCACCAGGGGCCGTAAGGCCGGCCCCTGGACCCCACCCATCTTTGGTTTACCCTCTAATACAAAATCCTGGTTGCGCCGTTGTGCCCCGGTTTAAAAAATCCTGGATCCGCCCCTGATATATTCGTCTTTTTCGCAGGAGCGGAAATTCACAGAGAGAAATAGCGGCAACGTGCAAAGTATCGCGTACGCATTTGTCAATGTGATGGTCAAGTTAACCGCTCTCGTCGTAGCAGAGGTGGGCGAAAGAGAATGTGTCTCCTCTGCACAAACTGAGCCACCACTTATGCGCCAGTCTCCGTTGGGTCTAAGGCTTAATTATTAAATAAACTTGTCGCATTTACCAGCACCTTGCATCTTCACCAATTAATAGGAATGAAAGCCCGCATAGAGCAACTGCGTGTCTTACCCTATTCGTCGTACAGAGTGTTAATTGTAATGTTATTACCCTGTCTTTGGCGCTATTAAGCAAACGACTTTACGACTGCATTTCTATCACTGCATACGTAATGATGTTTGCTCTCAATGAACTCATTGACATGACTTCCACTAGCTTTACACAAATAAAGCATCACTATATTCATGGGTGAACGCTAAATTAATCATTTCACTTGGGCATGCTTCTTGTCAAATCTTCTGTTTTTTCGAAGTATATATTTTTTATTTCTCAAACTTTACATGGTTTTAATACTGTCAATTTTGTATGTTCGCTATGAATGTAATAAAATAACACAAATGAACCCCGGTGTCGCTCCCAAAATTAGCCCGTCCGGGAAGAAACTCCATTGCCTCTTAACTTCGGGGCGTTACAATGACGATTCCTGGCATGACCGTCATGCACCTGCGCAAAATACATGTCAAAACTTCCTGAAAAACGGGGTTTTTTTTCAACGCGAAAGTGAAACATAACCTGTTCACTTTCTTTTCAACCACCTCATTAAGTTATTTGGCAGAAAATCAAACGGTTAACCCTCAAGTCAACACCAAAATAGAAAAGAAATTTAGTGAATCTCCTTCTTTAATCTACTAGTACTACGGTGAATCGACGGCTTCACCACCCCAGGTATATCAAACATCTCTGCCCTGTAACTTGTATGACTCTCATGGTGTACTGGTGAAGACATCCCCGTATCGCAGTATATGTCCCGAGTTCTAGTCCAAACTGAACAAGATAATTCCCCCCCCCTTTTTCCGCCTTACTCTGCATACAATGAATGCTCATTGCTTCAACCCATTTTTGAAGTTTTTTAAAGCCATCTTTTGTATTTTTATATAATTTATTTTGTGTTCATGCTCACAAAATTCAAACAAACCTGGGCACCCCCCCTCCCTCCCAACACAAAACATCCTTGCCGTGTTGTATTTTGTTATAACGCCCTACTCAGCAATAAATGAACATTCACTGTCTGTGCATATTCATAGTATTTTTAAAGCCTTCTTTTGTAATATAAAAAAAAAAAAATTCACGCTGAAAAATTTCAGACAATCCCGGCGATATCTCGTTGGGCCCCCACACCACGGCCCCGTGCCCCCTTTCAATGTTGGCTCTCATTGCGCGGTCTGAGCTCCATCAACATTGAGCGGGGGACGGGGGAGGGAACGTTTATTGCACAGAGGAAGGAAGGACAGAATGTTTATTATCATGTTGCGAATGGGTGGCCCAAGCATTTTGGCCGAGATTGTAGTGTTAACTACTTGCTCGTCTGTTACTGTATGCTGCTTCGTTTGGCCACATAAATCATAAGTTAATCTCTGTATGGGTTTCTTAACTCTCTGTGGTCTTCTAGGTTGTGGTCTACCATTTTCATATCTGAATTAAACTCATCTGTGGAACTGGAAGTTGAGGGATTTTCGTCTTTATTTGCTTCTGGTTATTGTTTGTTGGTATAACGTTGTTCTCTATCTGTACTCGCTCTGACGTAAGATCAAGTGGGTTGGGGATGCTGTCAGTTGTTACAGTGCTTCCTTCTTTTTCAATTGTAAGAAACATGCACGGAGTAAGCATGTTTCTGTGCAAAGTTCGCACTTTCCCTGCATCGCTTGAACTTACGACGTAAACGGGGATGTTGGGGTGTTTAGATATGACTGTGTATGGTGACGCTTCCCATCTATCTGCTAGATTCTGGGTGCCTATGATGTGCTTATGCTGAACTAAAACTCTATCGCTGGGTCGAAGGGGAGCCTCGTTACTTCCTCTGTCGTAAAGACGTTTCTATCTTTTCTTTGCTTTTTGGGCGAATTCGTTAGCTCTATGGTAGGACGTTTTGAGTTGTTCTCGCAGTTATTCGATGAATTGGTCTGGAGTGACGTTTAACTCATGTTCTTCGTCTGTCTTAAGGCCAAACATGAAATCAATCGGCAGATTAGGGTGCCTTCCAAACATTAAATAGAATGGAGCGTATCCCGTTGAGTCATGCCGGGTAGAGTTGTAAGCGTGTGTCATACTACCATCATATTGTTTCCAGTCCTATTTTGTCGCAAGTGTTCCCAACATATTAAGTAACGTGTGGTTGAATCGTTCTGTTTGGCCATTGCATTGCGGGTGGTAAGGCGTTGTACGGCTTTTCTTAATTCCATAAGTTGCGCAAAGTTCTCTGATAACTGTACTTTCGAAATACACCGATCCATTAAGCCACGCCCATTTATCATTTACCAATCACAACCGCGAAATCTGATCACCATTTGAGCCGTTTGGTGATCTTTGCACTAATGGTGATCGGGTTTCGCGGCTGTGATTGGTCAACTCGTAAGGAGGCGGAGCTTAATGGATCGATCTATTGCGGCCTTGATCTGCGTGTATCCGGACGGGGAAGCCGTAATGCTGAATGAAGTCTTTCCATAGAATCTTTGCGACTGTTTCGGCCTTTTGATCTCGGGTTGCATGGGCTTGTGCGTATTTCGTAAAGTGGTCTGTGATGATCAGAATCTTTTCGTAGTCACCTTTCGACTTTTCCAACTTCAAAAAGTCTATACAGACAAGTTCTAGAGGTTCCGTAGAGTGGATAGACACGAGGGGAACTTTCGTTTTCGATGGTTTAGTCTTCCGAAGACAGCATCGTTGACACTGTTCGCACTTGTGCGCAATGCCCACACCCGTTACATCAACGAAGTGGTTGGTGGAAGCTTAAAAGACAACCCAAAGACCTTTTGGTCGTATGTTAGGCTCATGCGTACTGAAAATTCTGGTATTCCACCGCTGAAATCTGAGGGAAAATTATGCACCACTGACTCTGAAAAAGCACAGGCACTCAACACCAAATTCAAGTCCGTTTTCAACATAGAAGATCCTTCCAGTATTCCATCTAAGAGTGCTTCTCGGCATCCAACCATTGGCAACATAACTATTGGCACAGAGGGAGTGGCTAAACAGTTTGCTAACCTAAACCCAAACAAGGCCTGCGGACCTGACGAGATCCCAGCGAAACTACTCAAGACAGTTGCGCTGGAAATTGCCCCTGCCATGCGTTTCTTATTTCAACAATCTTATGACCTGGGCATCATGCCCGACGACTGGAGTAAAGCGCTAGTCACAGCACTGTATAAGAAAGGACCAAAGAGTGACCCCGGAAATTACAGACCTATCTCGCTTACCATGCCTGTCCTGCAAGATCATGGAGCATGTAGTCCTCAGCCATATTGCCAAACACTAATATCCAAAATAACATCTTACTGGACAACCAACATGGTTTCAGGGAAAAACTATCTACTGTCACCCAACTCATTAGTTCCACCCATGATTGGGCATCCACACTCAACCATCGTGGACAGACAGACCTGATATTGCTTGATTTTAGCAAGGCCTTTGACAAGGTTCCCCACCGTAGGTTGGCAGTGAAGTTGGAGCATTATGGCATCAACGGTCCGACGCTGAGATGGATACAATCATTCCTCAGAGGTAGACAACAGGCTGTATCTGTGAATGGTAGTCATTCAAGCTGGCAAGATGTTACATCTGGTGTGCCACAAGGGTCGGTCATTGGTCCGATGCTCTTTTTACTATACATCAATGATATCAGCGACCATCTGAAGTCACCAATTCGTCTATTTGCTGACGATAGCATCCTTTATAGGGAGATCTCCAGTCCATCTGACCACGCAATCTTACAAGATGATCTTACCACTCTTGCTACCTGGGCTGATACCTGGCTTATGAGTTTTAATGTAGGAAAATGTGCACTCATGTCAATTACTCTGAAGAAGAAACCCAGCCTCCATGAATACAACATCCAGGGAGAAGTACTTCACAGAGCTAAGGAACATGAGTACTTAGGTGTCACAATATCAGACGACCTGAAATGGACCACCCACTGCCGGAAGACTACAACTAAAGCCAGCCGTACCCTGGGTATGCTTAGGAGGACCCTGTCAGCATGTAGCAAGGAGGTGAAAACAAGAGCTTATCTGTCGTTAGTTCGCCCTCAACTTGAATACAGTGGAGAGGCATGGAATCCACACACCCAGATTGATATAAACCGATTGGAACAGGTCCAGCGTCAAGCCACCCGCTTCGTGCATTCTGACTACCGCAGAACTACTCCAGTTACACCACTGGTTCAAGGTCTTGAATGGGACACCCTTCACACCAGGCGTCTACTAAACCAAGCCACCATGTTTTACAAAATACAGTTCAACCTTGTTTACATCCAGTTACCACCATATTTCCTGTTATCAACTTCATCATGTCGCAGCCTACACAGCTAGAAGTACCATATACCAAGTAAATATCTACTTCAAGAAGTCAAATCTCATCGTACCTGGGGGGACAGATCATTCTCCGTCGCGGCACCACATCTCTGGAATCAGCTTCCTCTTCACATTAAAACCTCCAATACTATTCACTCATGAAAAAAGTCTCTCAAAACACACCTCATGTCTAAAGCATTTAGTTCCTCCTAACTGAGTTTTTCTGTTGGTCCCCTCCCCTTTTGTTTTTTCGCTTCCTTTGTTACAGCGCCTTGAGCACCTTTGGTGGATAATGTGCGCTTTATAAGTCTTCGTTATTATTATTATTACCAACAACCCTCTTCAAATGTTGATGCCTACGGATACTCGTATTACCCTAGAGCAATCCGTATCTGGAACCGACTACCTGCTTCAGCAGTGAATGCTCCATCGTTGGAAACATTCAAGTCGGCAGCTCTTCCAGCCATCAGGGAGATGCGTCCGCCACCAAGCCTAAGAAGTCTCTAAGTCTAAGTTACATGTTTCACCAGCACCAGCACATCTTTGTATTTACACCTTTTGGGGCACATCCATTGAGTTTTTGTTTACGATTGGCACCCTGAGTTCTTGCTGCACCGGCTGAGTGATAGGTCATCGGCCACCAACCTCCTAGTTTAGCCTTCAGGGCTGCAAGAAGGAGAAACCCACTGAAGACTGATGAAGACCATGTTTTGACGTCATTGGACATCTTGGGCCAAAAGAAGCGGTTTATTATCATATCAATAGTTCTTTCAACTCCCAAGTGTCCTAGGTCATCATGCAGTGCTGACATGACGGTTGCTCTGTATCGCAGTGGGAGGACCAACTGGTGACTGATTTGACCATCGGGGGTGTTTCTTATTCTGTGTAATGTGTTGTCTTTCATGATCAGTTTATCCCATTGTCGAAAGTAAACTTGGCATTCTGGTGGTTCCCGAGCCCTTTCCTGTGGACTGGGCCTTCTTTTCTGATCGAGGAAGAATAAGATGCGGGAAATGTGAGGGTCATCTCTTTGTGAAATAGCTAGTTCGCGCCGAGTTACTCTTGGAAGGCTGTTATGACAGGGTTGAAGCTTTGAAGGAGAAGCTGAACCAGGCGATCTTCTAGTCACTCGTTGGCAATTGATCGACGGAGTTTCCAAAAAGAATTGTGACGTAGACGGGTGACCGTCGCAGATAGCTTGCACAATTTCTGATGGGATAGTAATTGCTTCATTCTTGAAATTCAGTGATGCTAAGCTTGAGTCGGTGTGAGATTTTCTAGACAGGGCGTCTGCAGCTACATTATTTTTACCTGGTCGATATTTGATGGTGAAGTCAAATTGGGACAAAGCCGCTACCCATCGCTGTCATGTTGCGTCAAGTTTTGCCGTTGAGGTGACATACACGAGAGGATTATTGTCGGTGAATACTGTAAAAGTATTGCCCATGAGGTTGTCTCTCAGCTTGTCTGTGACTGCCCATTTGAGTGCCAAGAATTCTAATTTATGGGCTGGGTATCTGGATTCTGCTGGATTTAAGCCTCTACTAGCGTACGCTATTATTACACGTTCAGTGCCGTTCTGGATTTCTTTTGGCACAGAATTGCTTCTAAACCAACACCGGAGACGTCCGTCTGAAGGATGAATGGCAACTTATAGTCCGCATAACCTAGTATCGGAGCTGAAGTTAAGTGTTCCTTCAAAACATTCATTGCCTGCTGGCATTCTTGGGTCCATACAAAGGGGGGGAGGAGGGATGTGTGGTTTCTTTTTTCCCTTCTTCTTGAGGCGAGGTTCACCGGTAGTTAGTCGATACAGGGGTGCCACGATATTTGAATAGCCCTTGATAAAACGTCTGTGATAGCCGGTGAAGCCTAAAAAACTTTGAAGTTCTTTGCAATTGTTTGGTACCTTCCAGTCTTTTACCTGTGCAATCTTCTCTGGATCGGTAGAAATACCCTTTGCCGAGACAATTTGGCCTAAGTATTTGACTTCTTGTTTGAGTAGATAGCACTTGGACGGTTTTAGTTTCAGACCGTGTTCTCGCAGACATTAAAACACTTTTCCAAGGCGGTCTATGTGTTCGTCAAAAGTCGAGGAGAAGATACAATGTCATCTAAGTAAAAGCAGGACCGTTAAATAGTTCTGGTCACCGAGACACATTTGCATAAGTCGTCGGAAGGTGGCAGGTGCGTTTTGGAGGCCGAACGGCATGCGGTTGCACTCGTACAATCCCATAGGTGTCGAGGTGAGGTCTAATGTACTGAAAAATCGAGCAGCGTCCCCGAAGCCCAGCCAGCAACAGCCAACGCTCAGAGCGTGCCCGCAAAACAACCAGCACGAGCACAGCGCTCGAGAGAAGTTCGGGAAAGAGAGACAGCACGCAACACACGTGCGTGCGACGCGCTTTTATACCACCCACGCAGGGTACCAGCCGGCCTGCCGATGCACGGACCTCAGCCCGCGCACCAGCGCCCAGCAACTCCGCAGCACGCAATCAATATTTCGTTACAATATCATAGAATAGACCATTCCACATATCTGGGGGGGGGGGGGGGGGGGCGGCCAGGCCCAAGATTATTATTATTTTTGTTTTAAATTATTATTTCAAAAAATATATTGGATGGTGTGGTAGTAAATATTTGCCTTTTCGCTCCTCTGCGTAAAGTCTGGGCGTTTCCACCCGTGATTATGTGTTCTTAGTAAAATTTTAATTATCAGGGGGTCAATTCTAACATTTTAATCCAAAAATGATACTTGTGCGTGACGTGTTAATTAAACCTAAAATTATTGACCTTTCAACAAGGTCACGTGTCCCGAGTCAGATCCAGGGGAACTTAAGAATTGCCAATCCATGCAGCACCACCCCATACAATGACTCGGTACGATCAAACTTTTTGTGCTTAATAGGGAAACGTTGCCTTCAAATCTCAAGAAATTTTACCGTTTGGAGGTCTTCCTTATCCTTATTAAGAGTTGTTCATGCAATAAAACACCTTTAATGAGTTATAATTAGTGAATGGTGATTTAAAAAAAAAAAAATGCCCTCTGACCCCCCGACATCTATCCCGCGAAACGTATACGTATTCCGGCTGTAAATATTGTCCATGTAATGGGCAAAATGCGCGATGAACAGAGTAAGGCTGGTGCCGTAGCCAGTGGCCTGGTAACACATATCAGATGAACACCAGGTAGTATCTCGCGACTTATGTAAACAGCCACACACACACCGTTCACATGTCAAAATGGATCGCCACAAAAAAAAAAAAAAAACCCAGATGAAGACGCGTCCAAAAAGAAGAAACCTCATCAATCAGGGTAAGAAAACTGTCATGGGACTTACTGATAGAAAGGACCGGTGTTGTTTATACCCAATGTTTATTGTGGACAAGAGGAGAGGACTAAAACACGGCACATCACAGCAGCACTCTGATTGGCAAATAGTTTATGTGATTGCGAGTACGTACTACAACTTGAAATAAGACTAGCGGAACACGTCGGCCATTTAGTGGAGTCAACAATTTGACTCCACAAAATGGCGGAGCGTTTTGTGTCACGAAATTTAACAAAAGCCAAACATTTCTGGATCATGATATTCTACTTTTAAAACATCTTTCCAACCGTGTTCATTTCATATTAAAGGCTTTTTATAGCCCAAAGCGCCCATGGTCCGAAAGCAACCTACCTTTAAAGGGACACACCGGCTTCGTTGGGCTATTTGGGCTATAGAAATAGACTAAATCATGACTCTAAAGGTCTTCGAGGAATGGAGAAGAACGGTTCCTAAAAGAAACCATCAATTTTGGTCGGTTGAGCATTTTTCAAAAATCGAAGGTCATGTGGGTTATCCGAACCACATTTTTGGTTATGATAACCCTCGTGATCTTCGGAGTTAGTTTTACTTCCAGCCGTATAACAATTAATTACTGCACCGAATTCAACTCTGTTTTTTACAAGAATTCATGAGTATTTCACACACACAAATACGTATTCAAATTATGGATACAAATTGTAAATAATATCGAACGTAAGATTTTATTTCAGAGAGTCCGAACAACGGAAGCGTGTCTTACAGTGCACAGCGTGGGGACTACACGTAACACATGGGCAGTCGTGTAGCTGGTGAGCAGAGTACGACGGAAACCCACTAGCCAAGAGATAGCTGTACCTGGAAGCTCATGAACATGTGGGAGGGGTAAGGAGCCAGACCACCAACTACGTTGATGTTATCGCGGGTTTGCTAGATGATCGAACCCGTTGTTTCAAAATCGCAACTTTTCAATGCTCGGTGTACGTTCCTTGACCCGATTTGTACCGAATGTTTTGGTAATTAAATAAGATTTATGTCAATACATAGAAATACCACTTTTATATTGACGGTGCAATTAGTTTAAACAATATTTGTGACAAACAATTCCAACAACGAGCCCCCCAACTACTGCCCATTTATGTGAGGCAAAGACGTTCTCGAGCCAGACTCTGTAACGAGCCACGTTGGTGAAAACACCGGGGTAGTTCGGTCTGGCACACCCGATGCCCCAGCTCGTGATCCCCACCAGATACCACCGCTCAACGTCCGCTGACTCATCATGTCTACTGCAGACCAATGGACCGCCGGAGTCACCCTGTCATGAGATGAGAAAGGGGAAAACAACCAACTTCGTTAACAGTTTGGCAATTAAGTCTTAATTGCTTTGCATTGTTTAGATATGTGAAACCGAGTGGATAAGTGGGAAAATAGTACACCATAACACGATCAAGCAGTCAATAGTTATTTTGTAACGACTCACACGATATACTGCCATCGACGTCTATGAACCAAGAAGCTTCCGTTGCTATGGGTGTTTTATATTGTTGCTATTGGTGATATAGGTATAGTGCTTTGATGGGCAGATCGTTGCGGCGGTTCCAGTCAAAATGTAAAGTGTTAGACATTATGACGCGCTTTCAACCAATCACAAGGCAGAATTTGTGAACAGGGTGTTATAATAAATAATGTCCAAACGCACCACAGGATATTCTGCGTCGCTTCGTGCCGTCGACTGTTTTTAAATTGATCTGAATGGTACTTCGCGTCTTGCCGTCTCCCGTCGCGTCGTGCCGTCGTCCGTCGCGTCGTGCCGTCGCGCCGCCCGTTTTCTAATCAGTTTTAAAACTTGTTCCTCACTCGACACAGCGAAAAGCTGTGTAACTGTAAACTTCTTAAAAGCTTTTTGAACATCTTGAATGCGTTCCGGTTGTATGTTTTACTTTGCTTGTCCTTCAAAAAAACCCACTTTATTGTGCATTTAAGACCCATTAAATGTTTTTCACAGTCTGTTTTTAATTACAAAAATGTGCTTTAAAAAGGGTATTTTAGTGTCCCGTTCCACCCCAACCAACTCCCACCCCCACCCCCTCTTTTTGGGGCATGATGGGACGCATGCACTGTGTCAATGACGAGTGAAAGAAATATTACTGTCACAGGTTTTACCTCTATTTAAATACGAGCCTGCGAACGGTTCGATGTTGTGTAAGGGAAACTTGCTCGGTAATAAACGCAACGGACAGCTATATATGTGGTTTGATTCTCTAACTGGAATCACCGTATTATTATTTGTTCATACGAATCAATGCCAACAACAGTATGTAAATGATAAACAAGCAATTGAAATATAAAGAATTTGATAAATACAAGTGTAGGTTAAAATACAATAGCTTCAGTTAGAAGTTATTATCATCAAATGGAATACGATTTAACACTTGATAAAATATACAAAAATACATCTGTGAAAATACATGGATATTGGTAAAGATCTTAGCTGGGTTTATCTGCACTTCTACGGCTGGAGATGGAAGGTGCACGTCACTCAGATGGGCTCCAAGATGACAACCTCAAGGTCCAGGAGAAGGCGATGAAAGGGGTTGAGAAGCGGGGCAAGGTGGAGAGATGAACCGGGTCATATCTACCAAAGCGGACCTGGGGGGCTAGTACATCTGTATCAACAGAGCACGTGAAAAAGGGATGCAATAGTTTAGGAACCACTTTTAGGGAAAAGTCGTCGCGTTCCAATCAAGTCAAGACAAAGTGTATAGCGGGACACTTTTTCTGACTTAGCATCTCAGGCCGTTCTCGCTTCTCTATCAATCAATTATGCAAAATACAACCAACTATAGAAAATTGAGTCTAACTAATTATAATAAACAAAATATCACTCGTTCAAGGAAATTGGCGACTTGAACATGTTCTCTCAGGAACATAATAATCATGTGAAAAAACACTAGGGCTTCGATAAGGAATATTGAATAAAACATATCAAGGATATCGCTCAACGTAGATCTTTGTGTGTATGTGTGCGGAACACATAGGTGGTCAACCGGTCAAAGATCACAATATTGTTTATAATGCCAAACAGCAAACAGTCGTATAATCTACTAGTTGAAAATAATGTGCATGACCATGCTATACTATAAACAGGTTATCTCAGGACAAAATAAGTCAATTGCTGCTCGATATGGGGCAGAGGGAGGCCCCCCCTCTATTGTGTCTTCATTGTGTTCTGGGAATCTCAGGAATTCTTTTGAGAATTTTAGGGGGGGTGCTTCTGTATACAAGAGGGAAGAGTGTGTTAGGGTTAGGGTTAGTTTGGGGGGGCCTCCCTCTGCCCCATATCGGGCATGGTATAAAATAAGTATAGCCAAGAATTATAGGCGCAGTACTTGTGTTTGAAAGTCTCGACAAAAGTATAGAATCATGGCTATCAATAACGGTTTAGTTTTGATAACTTGGATTGAATCAGAGAATGCTTCAATTAAGTATTCCAATAACTAAATGGATTTCTATCAAGAAATGAAACGCCTTGATAAACGACAATAATAGATACGAGTGTATAATTGTTACAATCAATAAAATGCTATACAACTAAATCAAAGATATAAGCAACACAGAAATCTAACGGTAATTGGACGGAACTCCTAAAGCTTTTCCGTATACGTAGTGAGCAATAAGAAAGGTTACACAAAGATTATTTAGTGATCCTATACATCTCAAAAACAGTTAACAGCATTGTTCAAACAATCTATTTAGACTGCACCGAAACTCATATTGGACTGTTCCATCCATCTTGAGTTTGTTTTCAACCACCTTGTTGAACAATCAATCAAGCAATAATCAAATACAATTAAGGAATAAGTTTATACATAGAAAGTAACATGAAAAGTAGCTTACCTGTATCAACAGAGCACGTGAAAAAGGGATGCAATAGTTTAGGAACCACTTTTAGGGAAAAGTCGTCGCGTTCCAATCAAGTCAAGACAAAGTGTATAACGGGACACTTTTCTGACTTAGCATCTCAGGCCGTTCTCGCTTCTGAGGAGCCAGGAGCGAAACATGGGTTTAAAAACCCGGCTGGTCACGCACTCGGACAGAATTAAACTATTTGATTGGTCAAAGTCTTAAAACAATGATGTCCTAAATGAGCTTCAACCAATCACAAAAAGACTAGTGGACTAACATTTTTAAATAATTACGTGGTCAGCAAAGACGACCAAATTTGGAAGGATGGTGGCGAACGTGGCAAAATCTAACACTAAGACATAACTTGCAAAATGGTGCGAATGCAGGCAGGCTTTACGTAATGTCCCTGGGGTAGTTCCGGATGTGCCAAATATGCTGTGGTCAGCAGAATATCATGGGAACAGCAAATTCTACCCTTCCCCCATGGAGGTGTTATAACACTTTCTGGACTAGTAAACTAAGGGGAATTAGAGCATCTTGCCCTTTTCGCGAATGCTAAAGAAGTAGAAATTATATTAAAAATAAACTTCGTCGGACAACCTTAAAGTAGTTATAATGCAATTTATAACAGGTTCCGACATTCTCGCCTACTTGAATCATGGCGTCCTCGACATGCATCTACTCAGAAAAAAATCTAATCTTTAAGGTAAATCGCATTAACTAGACTGCTAGTAACTTCTAGTGCTCTCTGCTGCATAGCTAAATGTTGTTCAAGGAGTTTTTTGCTTTCTGCTCCTCAAAACCATAATACTGCGGCGGCTTTCTAATGCGCCGGGGGTAGGGAGTAGGGGTTTCCCTAGTATCGGTATCGACTGAGGCTGTCCCACTGGCTACATGATTTGAGGGTTCAGGGTTAGAATCCTCCTCTGTCTTCTTATCATCTGCAGTTTCAGAAAATGAATGAGAAGAAGAAGTGCTATCTGTGGGGCTTTCCTCAGAAGGCATCGGCTCGTCGGAGGCTAGGCTGGGTGGAACTTGGGCAGGTTCACTCTCCTCCGTCGGGTTGGATACTTCGATAACTTCATCAATCGACGATGTTGGAACAAAAACTTGAGCACTCGGATTGAGTGGGGCAGACTGTCCCTGAGCAGGAACTGGACGGAGAATATAGAAATTATCATCAGATAAATCAGAATCCAATGCATCCACCATATCATCAATTGGTGGTGTTGGCAGTGGCCGTCGCTGGGGACGTCTTCGGCGGGGTTTCGGAATAGGTCGTTCGCGGTCACTTGGAGCGTCATCACATGAAGGGAGAAAACCACATGGAAGTAGCATGTTACGATGGAGAGTTTTACTTGGGCCATCTCCATTAATTGGGCACACTTCATAGACGGGCATGTCAGGACTGACTCTCTTGTGAACACGATAAACTGTCTTGCTCCAACGGTCAGCTAACTTATGTCGCCCCTTCAGGCCGACATTCTTCACTAACACCCGATCATCCTCCTTCAGCGAATTATCTCGTACTCTCCGGTCATACCGGGTCTTGTTTGCTTGGGCGGCTTTCCCAATTGCGGCTGCGGCTAACTCGTGTGCTTTCCGAAGTCTTTCTTTCAAGTCTTTGGCATACTTCACATGATCAGCCTCACCTTGCGTGCGGGGTAAACCAAACAGTAAATCGATAGGTAGGCGGGGTTCTCTGCCGAACATGAGGAAATATGGCGACATTCCTGTCGAGGTATGTTTCGTACAGTTGTATGCATGTACGAGAGGACCAACATGCAGTCTCCACTTCTTCTTCTGTTCTTCGTTAAGCGTACCAAGCATGTTGAGAAGGGTTTGGTTGAAACGCTCACACTGACCATTTCCTTGGGGGTGATACGGAGTGGTTCGCGATTTCTTTATTCCTGAAATCTGACACAGATCCTTAATTAGATGGGCCTCAAAATCTCGTCCCTGATCCGAATGTAGTCTTTCTGGGAAACCATAATGAATAAAATAATTCTCCCATAACACTTTCGCTACAGTCCTCGAAGTCTGATTCTTGGTGGGGAAAGCTTGAGCATAACGGGTGTAATGGTCTGTGATGACCAGGATGTCCTTTGTGTTACTGTCATCTGGCTCTAAGCTAAGGAAATCGATGCAGACAAGTTGCATTGGTGCTGATGTCTGGATTGATACGAGGGGTGCAAATCTACCAGCACGTCTCTTTCGTCTGACACACCGCTCACAAGTCTGGCACATCTTTTCAACATCTGTGGTCATATTCGGCCAAAAGAAACGGGACCGTGCAAGATCAATTGTTCTTTCAAAACCAAGATGGCCGACATCGTCATGAATCCCTCGGAACGCTTCACTGCGATGACTCTTAGGGACAACAAGCTGAGATACATCATGACCATTAATAGCAGTACCTCTACGGTATAAGACACCATCATCCATCTTCAACTTGTCCCAATGACGGAGAAGGAGCTGGGCCTCTCTTGGCAACTCTGCTCGCTCCACACCACGAGGGTTTTCACCATTCTGGACACATTCAATAACGAGTCTGATATCATCATCCTCACTCTGCAGTTGTCTCCAGTCTACAAGGGTCATCATTGGCAATGCAGTCTGGGATGACAATGGGTTGGCGAAATCTGGTGGGATAGCTTGCGGTGAATCCGTTAAACTTTCAATGAGTGCTGGTTCATCATCATCATCGGAGTTGTCGGTTGTTACCTCGACATTATGCCGTTGACAAATAGCTCTGAACACATCTTTAGAACATACACCGTCTTCGGTAGGATGGATGATTCTCTCACGAAGTTGTGAAATCTTCTTCTCAACCTCTACAGACTCATCATCAACAAGTGGGGGTGGCTGTGGCCTCCTTGACAACCCATCCGCATCAGCGTTCTTGTTGCCAGGGCGATACTTGATGACGAAGTCGAAATTTGCAAGGGCTGCTAACCAACGATGGCCGGTGGCGTCAAGTTTTGCGGTTGTGAGAATGTAAGTCAGCGGGTTGTTGTCTGTTAGTACAGTGAAAGAACCACCGTAC